>JAOPSE010000019.1:68811302-69296945 GCA_029449295.1 Zea luxurians | reverse complement strand
TTCCTATTTTTGGACCAAATAACCAAAACCACTTGAAAAGCCATTTGTAGATATAAAATTTTAAATTGGTGGTGTTTGGTGTTTGATAAAGTTTTTATTGCTTTGGTCCCTAAACTTCTCCCCCTTTGGCATCAACCACCGAAAAGGAAGACATTAAAAGCATGTAGGAAGTAAATAAAAGCTTGCCCTCATCAAGAATTGTATCAAATGATATCACTAGAAAGATATTAAATTAAGCCATGAATGATACCACATGAAGGAATCCTTAAAAGATTATTCCCCCTAAATGAGTATTCTCCTTTAGACAGAGTTTTTCTCCCCCTTTAGAGATGAAGAAATACTCCCCCTGACAGAGATCCTCTACTTAGGAAAAAGCATGTGAAAATTAGAGGTGCAAGACATGATTTGAAAAGACTAACTTCCCTTATGCATAGGTAACAGAATATGAGTTAACTACTTATGCATTTTTGCAACATGGAAGCATATGATATGAAATATAGTCTAATCAAATATTGGAGAAGACATGTAAATGATACTGAATGTAGTCTCAAAAGATACCAATTGAAAGTCAATGGTGAGCTTGAGAGACATAAGAGTTCTTGGAGATTTTGCAGTGGAAGATTGTTGTCTTTCTCCGGGGACCTTATTTTCCTTACAATGAGACTATCACATGAAATAGACTTGAAAAGGTGTTAGTCTCAAAGTATTAGATTATAGATTAATCTCCCCCTAAAGGTGTGCATACAAGTTTTGAATACTTGTAGGAGACATGCACTATGATTTGATATCAAGAGGGGCAAATTATCCATAATCCGAACTTTGGCACATATAAGTTAAATGATACACTTTGTAGAAATCAAAATTTCCAATTTATGCATCATTTACTATGGAGTGATATAGAAGCTATGTGCCGTGCTTAAATAAACATTTTAAACCATGTAGGTTTGCTTAAGTATATGAATTGAAAGCAAGCAATCCTACCATGTGATTTACCTAGTATGCATGATTTTAAACAAAAGTACATAACAAATGTAATACTAGGCAAGAAAGGTAAACTAGATAAAAGATAAATAGATACACATATCTAAAAACGGGAAATACAATAAAACTAGTTACCTTAGTCATGGGTGGGAAATTTGGGTCCAAAGTTTTCACTAACCCACTTGGCAATAAACTTGATCCAATATGATGTATCCCATGATATACATCCCAACTTTGCCAAGTCTCCAAATTTCCCGACGACCTTCAGTCCACTCACTTCCCTTTCGGGATCCAAACCTTCTTGGTGCCTTTCATGGTTGAAATTATCTCCTTTGGCACCCAGATGCGTTTGGCTCCCTTTCCTTTGTTGGCTTGCTTGTTGGCCTTGATTGCTATCACCTTTCCGTTCCTTTTCTTCTTGATCAAATATGGTGTAGCATCCTTTTTGTTCACCTTTTTGATGTATGTGTTGGAGATTTTGCTTGATGGCTTTTGCTTGAGCTCTTGCCTTTGTTTATCCCCGGTCATCGCCTTGCATTGGAAAGACTTGTGGCCTTCCTTGTGGCATAGCCTACAAATCACAGTTTCTCCCTCTACAGGCTTGTTCACTCCCTCAGTGGTGTTATCCTGTGGAGGTCGGATTTGTTTAGCTTTGCCTTTCTTGTCATACAAAGCCTTGCCAAGGCGAGCCACTTCTTGCTTTAATTGTTCATTTTCCTTTGCAACCTCATCCGTACATGTCTCTACAAAAATATTCTCAACAGCGACTTGGTTGCAGGGGTTAGAATCATCAATTAAATCAAAGCAGGAAGTAGAAGCATCTTTCTTAATTATTTCAGGTATTTCAACTAAAGATGCTGCTGGGGTGCTACCAATGTTTTCTAGCTTAGTAGTTAGCTCATTATTGTGTATGCTAAGAATTTCCATTTTCTCTAGCAAATTTTCAATAGCTTCTTGGGAGCTAGCTAACTTAGCCTTAAGTTTTTCATTCTTTTTAATAAGGCTATCATCGGTAGCAGTGGATGGAGCACTAGATTCTAATAGCTCAATTTTAGTTGACAGCTCACTATTTAAGTTTGCAAAAGTTTCAAATTTTTCTAGCAAACCTTTGTAATCATTTTGAGAGCTAACCAACTTATTTTTCAAAGTTTTAAGTTGAGCTTTTTGCTTAGTGCAAACATCCTGGAAAAAGTTTACGGCTTCCGCAAGCTCTTCTAGAGAGGCCTTTCCCTCACCTTCATCATCACTACTACTTTCATCACTAGAGGATGGAATGCTTTTGTTACCTCTTGCCATAAGGCATTTGTGTGATGACCGTGATGATCGTGATGAGGACCGGTGGCTGCGCGTCCTTGGAGGTTCATCTTCACTTGAAGAATCATCCCAAGTTCTAACGCTTGTGAGCGCCTTGCCTTTGCTCCTCTCCTTTTTGGGTTTGGCCATATTTGGACAGTTGTCCCTGAAGTGGCCCTTCTCCCCACATGCGAAGCATCCTCTCTTCCTTTGCTTTTTCCTATCAATGTTAAAGAGAAGATCCTCGACCTGCAGGGGCACACCCATTAGATTAATCTTGCGGATCATCCTCATTACCTTTCCGACGCGTCGGATTGTTTCTTCGTCCTCGGAGGATGATGTGCATGGTTGATTATCTTCATCATCATCAATTTCTTCTTCTTCTTCCTCTTCTTCACTTGAGGAACTTGAAGTGGGAGCCTTCTTTTTGCCCTTCCTTTCATCACATGCAAAAGCATATGGTCTTGAGGAAGTTGGCTCCTCTCCCCGACTCATTTTTCGCGACATCTCAAAGGCCGCGATTTTCCCAATTACAATGGTCGGGGTCATGTTGCTCAAATCCTCCATGTTGTGAAGGATGGTGATGATGCTCCCATATCTTTGTTGTGGTAGCAGGGAGATAATCTTCCTCACAATGTCCGCATCACCTAGCTTATTAATGCCAATAGAATTTAGCTCATTGATAATTAGATTCAAACGAGAATACATGTCTCTAACAAGCTCATCATCTTTCATGGCAAAAGAATTATACTCATTTAAGACTAGGCAATGTTTTTGCTCACGGACATTGGATGTGCCGTCATGGAGCTCATGCAATTTTAGCCAAATCTCATTAGCAGTTTTCAAGGTAAATACTTGATTAAAAATATCCATGCTAAGAGATTCATACAAGCAATTTTTGGCTCTAGCATTTAAATGAATTTCTTTTTCCTCACTCGTGGTGGGTTTCTCGGGATTCTTGAGGGGTTTCATCCCGTCACGAGTGACTCTCCAAACACCTAGATCAACGGCCTCTAGGTAACAAGCCATTCTAGCACTATAATATGGGAAGTTAGTGCCGTCAAAGTGTGGTGGCCTATGGGTATCCATCCCTTCCTTTAAAAAGCGTCGGCTCTTTTAGCGGAGAAGCTAAAGCGTTTCAAATGAGCCAAACCGGCTCTGATACCACTTGTAGGAAACGGGTGACGCCTAAGAGGGGGGGGTGAATTAGGACTTCTAAAACTTTTACTAAACTAGGCCACAATTAAATCCCTAGAGCAAAACCTATGCAAATAATCAAAACTAGAATGTGCAAACTAGGTTTTGTCTAAGTGTTGCTATCTCTACCGCAAAAGGCTAAGTTTCAATCTATATTAAATAAGTATGACTACAAGATTGAAACTTAAATGCTTAATATAAATGCGGAATGTAAAGAGCTAAGTAGAGAAGCAAACTCTCGTGGATGACGCCGGTATTTTTACCGAGGTATCCGGAACCACGCAAGGTCCCGACTAATCCTCGTTGGTGCCCCTACGCAAAGGGAAGCCCACGCGAGGGCCAAGCACCACGGTCGAGTAACTCCGTAGAGAGCCGCGGGCCTTCTCCACGCGCAAGTGGTGCTCCGCTTCCGGCTCCTCTCGGACGCTCCCCGCCGTCTCCACTATCGAGCTTCCGGCCGAAACGCCGCGGGCCTCGTTCCCTCCGGTACACGGTGGCGGCCGTGACACAAACGCGGTTGTCACGGTCTCGCAAGACTCTCGCCCCACTCGGTACAATTACAACGACTCACGCAAGAGCCGAGGGGTTGTGTGGTTTTACAAAACTCACTCAACTAACTAGGGTTCACCTAGAGCAAGCGCTAAAGCGGTCTAACTAACCTAAGCACTTCGCAAAGCACCTACGCTAATCACCGAGTGATTCTATTAAGCACTTGGGTGTTTGAGCTCTTGGAAATATGCACTATGTGTCTTGGTATGTTGCTTGGGCTCTCACACTTGAGAATGGCCGGTTGGGGTGGTATTTATAGCCTCCACACCCCAAACTAGCCGTTGGACAGAAAGCAGCAGCTTTCTGTCGTCGGGTGCACCGGACAGTCCGGTGCACACCGGACATCTACTGTTCAGTGTCCGGTGCTTGCCTCGTCAGCCGACCGTTGGCGCCTGTAGCAGTCGACCGTTGGATCCGACCGTTGGATTCGACCGTTGCCGTCTGCCCGTTGGCACACCGGACAGTCCGGTGCACACCGGACAGTCCGGTGCTATTTGCCTGTCTGCGGCCTCTCTGCGCAGACTGTCCGGTACCTCACCGGACAGTCCGGTGCACACCGGACACCGATGTCCGGTGCGCCACCAGGCGCTGGCTGACAGCCCTTATTTGATTTCTTTGCTGATTTCTTCGGGCTTCTTTGTTCTTGAGTATTGGACTCCTATGCATCTTTTTATGTCTTCTTTTGAGGTGTTGCATCCTCATTGCCTTGGTCCAATTCTCTTCGCATCCTGTGAACTACAAACACAAACACTAGAAAACTTATTAGTTCACGGATTGTGTTGTTCATCAAACACCAAAACTCAATTAGCCAAATGGCCCGGGGTCCATTTTCCTTACAATTACAATCCAGTGTGAATAGTATGGGGATACTGTTCACCTATTTATAGGCACGGGACGCAGCCCGGGTAAAAGTACATTTATAACCTTTAATATTTGTTCATAATCGTAATATAAGTCACTAGGGACTGACTAGTCTTTTCCTCCTCTATTTGGTCTAAGCCGAAACTGGTGGTAGCTTCGGCACTTGCCATCGTTGCTTCCAGACGAGATGTTCGTCTTGAGGACCTTCGGCAGAAAGAAAAAAGTCTTCAGAATCACTTTGCCGATGGTGTCTTCGTCTTGAGGACCTTCGGCGGAGAAGAAGACCCCCAACACTTGGGTTTCTAGTTTATCCTGCAAAAACAATACCCAAGTGAAGCAGGAAAAATCATTAACAATAACAAAACCATACTTACTTCCCCCGATGCTAAGATAAGCAACGGGCCCGAAGAGATCCATGTGGAGGAGTTCTAGTGGTCTTGACGTTGTCATCACATTTTTGCCTGGATAATTAGTTCCCACCTGCTTCCCTGCTTGGCATGCTGCACAAGGTCTATCTTTCTCAAAACAGACATCGGTTAGTCCTAACACATGTTCTCCCTTTAGAAGCTTATGAAGATTCTTCATCCGAACATGTGCTAGACGGCGGTGCCAGAGCCAGCCCATATTAGTCTTAGAGATTAAACATGCATCTAGATCGGCATTTTCTTTAGTGAAATCAACTAAATAAAGCTTGTCGTCTAATACACCTTTAAAAGCTAATGAACCATCACTTCTTCTAAAGACAGATACATCAATATTTGTAAATAAACAATTTTATCCCATATGACATAATTGACTTATAGAAAGTAACTTGTAACCAAGCGATTCTACTAAGAATACATTAGAAATTGAATGCTCAGTAGTAATGGCTATTTTTCCCAAACCTTTGACCTTGCCATGATTCCCATCTCTAAAGATGATCGTGTCTTGGGAATCCTTGTTCTTGACGTAGGAGGTGAACATTTTCTTCTCCCCCATCATGTGGTTTGTGCATCCACTATCAATAATCCAGCTCGTGCCCCTAGATGCATAAACCTACAAGATGATTTAAGCTTGGGCTTTAGGTACCCAACTCTTGTTGGGTCCTACAAGGTTAGTCACATAAGACTTTGGAACCCAGATGCAAGTTTTGTCTCTCTTGCTCTTAGGCCCCAAATTTCTACCAACTACTTTACCATTTTTGCACATAAGCACAAATGAAGCATCATAAGTATGATAAAGCATAGTTGGATTACTTGATGCATTTCTAGGCACACGAGAAACAACATGGCACCTAGATCTACTCCTACCATGAACATACGAAGAGCTAGAGGATGCAAACATGGCATGAGAATCAAAAACAGCATCATGCCGTGAAGGTAAAACAGTATGACTATAACAACCATCATGATGAGCAATGTTAGAGGTATTCTTAACATGGGCATACAAATAAGCATGATTCTTTTTACCATGAGAAGAATGAGGGCTACTAGCCATAGGAGCCTTCCCTTTCTCCTTGATGAGATTGGAAGTCCGTTGGCATGTTAAGTTCTTGATTCCCTTTTGGAAACCAAGTCCATACTTACTGGACGGATGTCTACCAATGGTGTAGGCATCCCTAGCAAATTTTATTTTATAATTTTCACTCTTGCAGGTCTTAAGTTGAGCATTAAGATTTGCAACATCATTGTTCAACTTAAGAATCGTGGAAGCATGAGTATTGCAAGCATCAATATTAAAATCTTTACGCCTATTATAAATAGACACATGCTCCACAGATAAACTAGTGATATTCACTTTTCTAGCTTAGCATTTAAATCAACATTTAAATTCTTAAGACTAGATATAGAATAATTACAAGAAGATAGTTCAGAAGAAAGAATTTCATTTCTCTTAACTTCTAAAGCAAGAGATTTTTCAGCACTAACAAGTTTATCATGTTCTTCATAAAGAATGTCTTCTTGTTTTTCTAGCAACCTATCTTTCTCATAAAGAGCATCAATTAATTCATTGATTTTATCTACTTTAGTTCTATCTAAACCCTTAAATAGATCACTATAGTCTACATCATCATTATCAGATTCCTCATCACTAGAAGAAATGTACTTGGGGTATCTCGTGTATGTACCTTCTTCTCCTTAGCCATGAGGCATGTGTGATGTTCGTTGGGAAAGAGGGAGGACTTGTCGATGGTGGAGGCAGCTAGTCCTTCATCGTCGGAGTCAGATGAAGAACAGTCAAAGTCCCATTTCTTGCCAATGTGTGCCTCGCCCTTCGCCTTCCTGTAGTTTTTCCTCCTCTCCTTCTTCCCTTTCTTTTCTTGTGCCTAGTTATTGTCATTATCAGGACATTGTGCTATAAAATGACCAGACTTACCACATTTGAAGCAGGAGCGCTTTCCCTTTGATTTATTCTTGTTGGGATACTCCTTGCGTCCCTTCAAAACAGTCTTGAAGCGCTTGATTACAAGCGCCATTTCATCCTCGTTGAGCCCGACAACCTCCACTTGTGCCACCTTGTTAGGTAGCGCCTCCTTGCTACTTGTTTCCTTGAGGGCAACGGGTTGCGGCTCATAGAGTGGGAGTGGTCTGTTGGCGATGTCATCAACGTACCTAGCTTCTTTTACCATCAAGCACCTGCTTACAAATTTTCCAAGAATTTCATCGGGCGACATCTTGGTGTACCTGGGATTCTCATGGATAAGGTTTACAAGATGAGGATCAATAACATTAAATGACCTTAGCATGAGTCGAAAGACGTCATGATCCGTCCATCTTGTGCTCCCATAGCTTTGGATCTTGTTCACCAGGGTCTTGAGCCTGTTGTATGTTTCGGTTGGCTCCTCTCCCCTTTTCATGGCGAATCTCCCAAGCTCACCTTCCACCAGTTCCATCTTTGTAATCATGGTGGCATCATTACCCTTGTGAGAGATTTTGAGGATATCCCATATTTGCTTGGCATTGTCCAAGCCGCTGACTTTGTTGTATTTATCCCTGCATAGAGATGCTAACAAAATAGTAGTAGCTTGGGCATTTTTATGTATTTGCTCTTTAATAAAAACAGGATTATCACTCCTATCGAAATGCATTCCATTTTCCACTATCTCCCAAATACTAGGATGGAGAGAGAATAAATGACTACGCATTTTATGACTCCAGAAAGAATAATCCTCTCCATCAAAGTGAGGGGTTTTTCCAAGTGGAATAGACAATAAATGTGCATTCGAATTGTAAGGCATACAAAAATAATCAAAAGAATAGTTTTGATTAACCGTTTTCTTTTTCAACGAAGAGTCTTTGTCGTTGTCATCCCTTAGTGAAGAGGAGGAGGCGTCGTTGTCGTAGTAGATAATGTTCTTGATGCGCT
Organism: Zea luxurians; assembly: GCA_029449295.1. Classification (NCBI taxonomy): domain Eukaryota; kingdom Viridiplantae; phylum Streptophyta; class Magnoliopsida; order Poales; family Poaceae; genus Zea; species Zea luxurians. The sequence goes on along the minus strand of JAOPSE010000019.1, from coordinate 69,288,719 downwards.
TCTTCTTCTTCCCATCTTTCTTCTTGTTGTTTGAGCCTAAGTTGGTGGGCTTGTCACCTTTTGGCTCATCAACATAGAGAATCTTCTTCTCCTTGTTGTTGATCACCATCCCCTTGCCATTAGGATCCATCTCTTTGGGTGGTTAGTCTTTAAATGAAGAGTATGGCTCTGGTACCAATTGAGAGCACCTAGAGGGGGGTGAAAAGGTGATCCTATAAAAATCAAGTCTAAATAACACAAACTTGGTTTATAATAAATGTTAGTGGGATTAAAATCAAGGTGATATGAATAGAGAGAAGAGAACTCTTCACTTGATTGTTCCTTTAGGATATGTATTGAACTTAGGAACAATAGCGCAAGTGAATAAGTAAGAACTCTATGGAAGAAAATAATCACGATAGAAAAGATGCACAACTGACACGGTGATTTTATCCCATGGTTTGGCCAATGCCTACTCCACGTTGTGGTGACCTCCTTTAGTCAAGGGTAGCACTCAACCCCTCTCAAGTGATCCAAAGATCAACCTTGAGTACCACAGTTTTCTTCCTTATCTCAAGTTTTCCCTTTGTGAGGAATCTCCACAATTTGGAGTCTCTCACCCTTACACAATTGAGCACAATTAAACCACAAGAGTAAGGGAGGGAATAGAACCACACACAAGAGACAAACTTGCAGCGACTCACGCACACAAAACAAGAGAGAGAAGCACAAAGACAGCACAGCAGAGTTACAGCTCAAAATAGGTGCCCAAATCTCAATCTACTAAAGCAAAGGCGTGAATTCGATGTCTCGGCGTTGTTGGATGTTCAATGACTGCTTGGTGTACTGCATCATGCACCTAGGAGTCCCATTTATAGCCCTAAGACAGCTAGGAGCCGTTGGAGCTCCATTTGGAAGGCCTTAGTTGCCTTCTATTCGTGGGCGCACCGGACAGTCCGGTGCACCACCAGATAGTGAACAATACACGATTTCCTTCCTTTTCTAGCGAAGCCGACCGTTGCAGCCACCGGTCCCCATGGCACAATGGATAGTTAGGTGCGACCTTCTGACCGTTGGCTGGGCGCATGGCTGGCACACCAGACAGTCTGGTGCACACCGGATAGTCCAGTGAATTATAGCTGTGGTGCCCTTACCATTTTCTCAAGAGCGGTCTGTTCGCCGGGGTGCCAGCTTGCACACCAGATAGTCCGGTGCATCGCAGGCTGGTGCAGGTCTGGCTTGCCTTAGCCAAACTTCTCCAATTTTGATTTCTCTTTCTTTCAGAGGATTCCTGACACTTAGTAGAATAATGTTAGTATCAAAAACAATTTACTAAGTCTAGAATCATACCTTGCTTTCCATTTGCATCCCTTTAACTCTTTGCTCATAATTAGACAAAGTAATATGTGATGAGCATCTAATCACCAAAACATAATAGAGATGGCCCAAGAGCACATTTTCACTGCCGCGGCGGGGCCGCACGCTAGGGGCCGCGCGCCGAGGAGGGGCCGCGCACCAGGGGCAGGGGTCGCCGTGCGCAGGGCGCGCCAGGGGGTAGGGGCGCCGCGCGCAGGTCCACGCTAGGGGGAGGGATAAGGAGAGGGAGGGGAGCTTATCACCACAGACACGATGAACAACGGCAACCGCAGCTCTCCGGTGATCCAAGCGAGGGCAGGGAGAGAGTGGGAGAGGAGGAAGAGGGAGAGGGGTGGTTTCTCCTCTCCTAGATCATAGGTGCGCGGGAGACGGAGGGGGAGGGCGGTTGGGCACGCATGGGAGGCCAGCTGGGCCGCGCCGAGGGCTAGTTGGGCCACGCCGGGGCCGCTTCTCCTCTCCTTCCTCTAATTGATCTCGCTTCCTTCTAATTAAATTCACTCACCGAATAGAATCCTAAATTAAATGGATGCACACCTAGGCACGACACCAACCAAAAATAAATATGCTCCAGCATGATGCAACAATGATATCACCTTAGGGTTTTGCTTACATATGGCATGGACATAAGTCTCTATATTACATTGAAAATGGGAGGAAGGAGCAGAAAAGAAAGAGAGAAAAAAGATAACACCTGAATTTGGTGAAAATTGGAGAAGAAATTTTATACCCCCAAATTCAGGACGTTACACTTAGGCAGAATTTTGGTTTGTTGTTTTGTGTCTATGTTGGGATGACTATGCTTATAAGATGAATCTCCAAGGATAATATATGTTGGTCACTTGTTCTCAAATGCTGTGAATCAAGAACAAGGCAACACAATTGTTAAGTATTAAGGACCTTCGTCCTCCGAAGCATTGCCTCCACTCGGATTTAATGATCATCAGACGAAGGTCGTGAAGGACATGCCTTCATTATTTCATGGGCAAATAAGAATACATAAAGACGAAGAATATAGTTCATTAATTCATTCTCATTTATATTTCATAATATACACATGAATGTTAACAGAGTTTATATTATATTGGTACATTCGGCTTACTCGAAGGTCCTGATGCGAGAGTGATTACCAAACAGCGTGAACAGTATGGGGATACTGTCCACCTATTTATAGGCATGGGACTCAGTTCGAGTAAAAGTATATTTATGACCTTTAACATTTGTTCATAACGATAACATAAACCAGTAGGCACTAGCTAGTCTTTTCCTCCTCTGTTTGGTCTAACCAAAGCTAGTGGCAGCTTCGGCACTTGCCATCATTGCTTCCAGACGAGACCTTCGTCTTGAGGAGCTTTGGCAGAGAAAAAGAGTCTTCAGTATCACTTTGTCGATGGTGTCTTTGTCTTGAGGACCTTCAGCAGAGAAGAAGACCCCCAACAGTAGCCCTTCGTGGTGCTAGATCGTTTTTTCATTACGAGCTCGATTCGCGAATAATACGAAGGCTTCAAAATGCTAAAGATCCAAAAAAACACCTTCCCTAAGCTTGTTATTAAAAACAAATAAAATATTCACAACTCTTGCCGGTCCACTGATTAGCTAGTATGCGCGTTTTGGCGGTTCGCCTTCTTCTGCCGCAGGGCTATATAAACAGATAAGCTGGTGAGAAGTTAGCACAGCATTCATTGCTATTGCACTATTGTGCTATTGAAAATTGTCACCAAAGTTGAAGCTTTTTGCATTATACTTTTGAACAAGCATTTCATCGCACAAGCACAACTTCGTCTGTGAGAGTCTGAACAACGAAATGGCTAGAGTAAGATCAACTACAAGGGTATCCCACGAGGGAGATGAAACTGAAGCGACTGAGACAGCCCCCATCTCAGAAATCATGAGACGCTCTGGGCTGGTTGTGTAGGAAGGAACTATTGCTAAAGGTACTTCTAATGCCGAAGCTGAACAGACCGTGACTGAAGTTGAGTGTGATAATGAAAGTGAAGATGACGATAGCATTCTATGTCCGACTAAGCCCAGCCATGTTGAATTTGGGAGATCCAAAGTTAAAGCTAAAGATCTAGTTCTAATGAAGAAGCTAGGATATTTTGGAAAAAAATGATGATGAACTGATCCGCTATGCTGGAGAGGAGACAATTTTGGAGCCGAAAGAAGATGAAGTTGTAGTATTCAATAGCTTCTTCAGGGCAGGACTTCGGTTCCCTCTTTATGAGATGATAGGTGAAGTTTTGAAAAAGTTTGAGATCTACCTCCATCAGCTGACCTCGAACGCCATTGTCAGGCTCAGCGTATATATCTAGGCTCTTTGAAGCTAAGTAAAGGGCGCCAACGCCGAAGGGTTCTACCGGGTACATGAGTTTCATTACCAGACGAAGGCAAGGGCTGACGGCCTGCACAAGAACTTCGGATGCTATAACTTCACATACCAAAAGGACACAAAGGCCCCCGTGATAGGCTATCGCACCAAATAGCCGACTGGGTGGACAAGCGAGTTGTTTTACGTGAAAGCTGACGAGAAGAAAAGGAAAAAACTTATGAACATGGTGATGAGTCTGTCGAGTTTGAACTTAGGCATGACTCGGCCCCTGTGCAATATGCAGTTGGGGTCTCCTTGCCAGCTGGCTGAAGTGGAGTTCAGGGTTGTGGCTGCACTAGAGACTTAGTACAAGAATATCTGGCGAACCGGACATTTCCGACCTCTGGCCATTGGGGAATGCCAAAGAAGAAAGAAGAGGGGAAAAGGTATGAGCTTGTTCGGTTGCCTTACCGATTTAAGTTTCAAAAAGGATTCAAGGAACCATGCAATGAATGGTTAGAATTAATAGAAACCATGTGTAATGAAATTCTTGAAAATTATACAAAGAAAGAGGATCAGTTAATGACTGCTGCCTTCGGCACCCGCCCAAAGTGAAGGTTAAATCGTGTGATGGATGCTCTGAACTTTGAGTATCCTGATTAAGAAAGGCATGATGAAGGGGCCGGAGAAGCCAAAAGGAAAAGAATTGACAACATTCTAAATAGGCAGGCCATCCGATCAGTTAAAGAGGACCAGAAATCTTCGAAAAAGTAGAAAACTGTATTGGAGCCAAAGGAATCGACTCCTAAAAAACGGAAACTCATCAAGGTATCTTTTGAGGAAACGAAGGTACAGTATGTGCCAAAATAGATTATGAGCCCTTCTTCATCTTCTACTGCTGAGGTTTCAGAAATTTTGAAGGTAATGACTGAACCTTTCTCATTTGCACTGCTAAGTCCTCTGAGGTTGGATCTGACTAGCCTCTTGCAGTCAAAGGAAATCGCTGCGGCTACCAAGGGGAAAACAGGGGGCAAAAGAAGCGGCGTATGATGAATATAATGGAAGCTATTGAATAGACCTCGCCCCTAGCTTTAGCGAACAAAGCTACTATACCCATCGATGCTGAAGATACCGCCGCGGCCGAAGCCGAGAATCTTGCTACCACACTGTCAAAAATTAATAGACTTATTTCGGATGTTGTTGTTGAGAAAGATGTAGCCACAACGCCTTTTGATAAGGGGAAGAGAAATGAAGAGACCTCTTCGAAAAATATGAATTTCGACCTTCGGCACCTAGGTGGCCAATAGCTTTTCGAAGAGGACACATCAGAATTAAAGGAATTTGCAATATTCTGTGGCTACCAACCTGGATCAATGCTCTTCGACGGGGTTGATGATGAAATTTTGGGATGCATTCGCGATCGCGCCAGGGCTAAGATTATAAGCACTCTATCTAAGAGCATTGGATTCCCGAAGCCAGAAAAGGATATCAGTTGCTATAGACGACAGCACATCATTAGGAGCTTGTTTTACTCAAACATCGAAGTAAGACTCCTTTACAAGTTGTCGATGGTAACTTCGTGTTGATTTAGGTATTCTAACTTTAGTTTATTTTTCAGAGTTTATTGTTAAGCAAAACCTTGAAGATGCAACAAGATGACGAAGATAGGAAAAATGAAATTGTTGTCGGAGGCTTTGAAGACAAGATTAGAAAACTTGAAGATTCTTTGAAAGAAAAAGATAGCATGTTGCGCTCAACTGAAGGTTCACTTGTCGAAGCTCGGGCTCAGAATGTAAAACTAAGCAAAGAGTTGAAGAAAACCCAAAGACTTTTGGAAGAGAACTCAAGACGGTTCAACCACGAAACTGAAGCTTTAAATATGACAATCAAGGTTGAAGCTGAGAAGAACCTGGAACTGAGTGAAACTCTTAAAGATCTTAAGAATAAATGTTATAGCTTTGTGACACAATGCACTTCTCAGCTAAAAAGTATCTTCAATTCAGTCAGAGCCACATCTGAATAAGCCAATCTTTCTCCCAAAGATATCCCCGAAGCACTTGAATGCATTGAGAAAGAAGTTGACGTCCTCGATGAAGTCATAACTGGCCACGGTGATTTCTGTGCGCTGGTAGCTTCTCGTGGTATGGTTGCTGGCTTCATAAAAGCTTGATGCAATCATGCAAGGGCCGTCAATAGGCCAAACTTCAGCCTGTCTCCATCTAACATTATTGGCATTCCGGTCGAAGCCCGAAGAATAGGTAATAGATTCATTACCCAAATTTGGGCAAAGGGTGGCCGAGAACTAACTGGAGACGAAGCTCGAAATCTACTTAACAAGGTATAAAAAATCTATTTACCTTTACGCTTTTATTTTATATTGTCTTACCATGTTCCTCAATACTCCTACCTTTGTCATTCTTCAGGATGACGATGCCGAAAACTAGTGGGCTGAAGCTGGATCTGAAGCATTAAAGGGGGCTTCGGAAACTCCCTTTCACTACTGAAGTCGACCGCTTTGTCGAGTGCTTGAAGCACTCGGCAAAGCCCGAAAAACACTCGGCAAAGTCTTTGCCGAGTGTAACACGCGGCAAAGAACGCTCGACGAACTGTACATCGGCAACGGCCTCTTTGCCGAGTACTTTTTGTCGGGCACTCGGCAAAGAATTTGTCGAGTGCCATTTGGTACTCGGCAAAGAAAAGTCGCCGTCACGGCGCCAAGTGACGGTGACGGATCCTTTGCCGAGTGTCTTCCTTGGCACTCGGCAAAGAGGCCAATTTTGCCGAGTGTCTTCTGCCATGGCCCTCGGCAAAGACGGCTCCAGTGGGCCCCACCGCCAGTCCCTGTGCTGAGAGTTCTCGTAGCCACTCGGCAAAGGAGGCTTCTTTGCCGAGTGTCTAGTGGACTGGCACTCGGCAAAGAGTCCTCTAGTGGGCCCCTTTGCAAGTCCCTTTGCCGAGTGCGCTGGGCGGCACTCGGCAAAGGTAGCTTCGTTGCCGAGTGCCTTGACCACAGCACTCGTGAAAGAAGGCTTTACCGGTTCCCAGGTTTCCTTCTTTGCCGAGTGCCATGGTCATAGCACTCGGCAAAGCTACCCTTTGCCAAGTGTTACACTCGGCAAAGTGACCAGGAAGTCCCTTTTTTATTTGTTTTTGCTGTTCCATCCAAACAAACAAAAGATATATATCATTCACATCACATTATATATCAATCGCATCACAGAATCAACACATTTATCATCAACACCATATATATCACAAATATCACCACATAAATCAGGTTTCACAGCACATAAGTCTCACTAAGTATCTCACAAGACCAAGTATAACTAACATCACCAACACTCACAAATATAAGTCTGGATCATCACAAAACAGGTCATCAACGAGGTGGGCATCTGGACTGGTTCAGCGAAGAGCTGGACAAAGCGTGAGGGTTGTTCGACGCCGCCCATTGACCCTGCACAGAGAAGAGATTGCATGTGTGAGAACATATGAATATATATCATGCAGTACTAAAATTTTGATACTCACAGGAGTAGTGAACTCAGCAGGGTCAGCTACAGGGAACAACAGAGGTGGTGGAGCATGACCCTATGCGGCGCCAAGGCTCTGCATGTACGCGAACATCTCCGCCATCCTCTTCTCTAGCTCCTCACGTTGCCTCCTCTCATCATCTAGCTGAGTCTGTAATATTTCGCCCTAATGTTACGATAATGCAAAGAGAAGATATATAATAATCAATGAACGATGAATAGATAAGGAATAACCTAGAGTTGCTGGATACGATGCTGTGAGTTGTCCTGTCGAGGTCGTATGGCTGGGCTCGCGCTCGTGCTCCTTGCTCGCACCTGAGATAGAGTGGGAGTGGAGGACGAGTCGATTGCCCCGTCGACAATCCAGTACCACCCATGCCTTTTGCCTCCTCCGACCCTCATGAGGACATCTCCGTCGATGTCCTCGGTCCTTGGGTCGTAATCTGGCCCATGGACCTCCTTGGCCATGGCGGTGTACTCACTGAAGCGGCTGTGGACGGCGGGGTTGGTGTACGCCTCGGGCCCATCATCTGGGTTGTAGGTGACGTCGGACGTCGCCTTCCCCTTGTGGGCCATAGCATATGCCGAGAACGTGGAGCAAGGCGCGCCACCATGTGCCGCCGACTGCGAGAAAACCAACGAGATGGTTAGAAATCATGTCTAATCGAAAGTTATATACCTAAATAAAAAAGAGCGCGTACCCATGCTTCCGCGTATTTGCCCAGGCTGTGGCTGCCTTGATGGTGGGAGGGACCTTGCATCATCAAACGTCGTTCTGGCTAGCATTGTGCGCCTCGTCCCACTCAGCCGAGCACCACCTCTGCACCATCTGCTCCTAGCACTCAAGATGCGCGGCGCACCAATGAGGAATCATCTAAAAAAATACAAGTACACGGCATATCAGAAGATAAAATTAAGCATATTTAGTACCAATAATAAAGTTTTGTATTTACCTGCAAGTACTGGTCCGGAGTCAACGACATGGTTTGGGCGTCCTTCTTGCTCACCTTCTCCCCAAGGACGGAGCCGTGGTAAGTGACGATGGCCTGGATGCGCGCCTCGTAGTGCATGTCCACGACGAGCTTCTTACAGATCGTGGTAGCCACCACATCCGCCCTGGCCTCGTATCCAGCCTCGCATCTAAAGAAATCCTACATACAAAGACGATGTATCCATACATTATTTCAAGAATATGCAACAAATGCGACTTATTAAACAATATAGTGCGAGGAAGACTTACCCACAGCTCTTGCTTCACCCGCTCCGCCTTGTTGTTGAATTGTCTGCCGTCCCGATCTATTGCATCGGGGGCGACGGCGTAGTGGTCGAAGGTGTAGGCTGGGCTCGTCACTCCGGCATACTCGACAAGTCCAGGGAAGTGTTCCCTGCATAGAAGGCCGAGAATGCCATTGGGGTTGCGGCCGTGACCCCCTGCACTCTCCAAAACCATCCAAGACCTGTCCAAGTGATTAAGATAAAGTATTAGTTTCTATTATTAATTTGAACATATAATATGAAAAAGCAGCAACAACATATAAAGTTACCTACCTCTCTCCATCGGGTCGTATCAGCGGACGTCTGTCACGAAGTATGGGTCGCTGAGGGAGACTCGCGGGACCTCGCAGGTAGATGCTCCTCGAACCTGAGGAGCCAGAACCTGAGACGTCCTGCTGAGCGGCGGCGTCGTCGTCGTTCTGCTGCGCCGCATCGTCGTCGTCCTGCTGCGCCGCATCGACAGCGGCTTGCTGCTCCACCTGCTGTTGTACGGCGTCGTCCTGCTGCGCCTCCTCCTCCGTCCTACGGGTGCTCCTCCTCCCCCTCCCCCTCCCCCTCCTCGTCCTCGTCCCACCGCCCACCATCTTTGTCCAACAACCTGCAATTAAGAGTAAGCAATTAAGCACAGATAAAAAATATGTATTTAGAAACATATGCAAAATAAATGAAATATAGCATTACATCGATTAAAAATAATCTTCATATGTGTCCGGGTTAGCCGGATCATAAGTGTCATCATCACTATCAACCATTTCATAGTCAACACCATCTGAAGGCGCAATTTTGTCATTGGCATTGCCTTCAAGCATTTCTAAGTCATTCTCATTTTGCACCTCATCATCCTCCTCATCAACAACCATTTCAATATCTACTTCCATTCCGATCGCTTCGGTTAAGTCTATCTCAAATCGCCCTTCTAGCCCATCTTCTTGGAAGAACTCTCCGTCATATGTGTCCGGGTCTAAGTTATAATCTTCATCGTTTGGAACAGGTAATTTACTGTGCGGTGATACCTTATACACAACATCCCAACCCTTAAGATGTTGTTTCGTTTGCAAGCATATGGAAGATAATACACTTGTGTGGCCTGTTGGGCCACAATATAGACATCGTCTCCTGGTAAGGTGGAATCCTGTCGAATTTCGACTAGCCCAATATTAGAATGTGTCCGTCTCGTAACTTCAAGGTCAAACCAATGACATTTGAATATCACTGGAGTAAGAGGTTTGGAACCATAAAAATTGAGTTCATATATTTCTTCAATTCTTCCATAATACTCGACCTCGTCATGCCCGGGCGTAAAGACTCCAGAACACGTGGTTTTTCGATTGGGCCGACTTTGGTCGTAGCTTGTTGTGCGAAAACGGTATCCATTGACGTCATACCCAGAAAATTTCCTGACCCTATAGGCAAAGCCATTGGCTACTTGTCTCAACTCGGCACTCATAGACGGCTCTCTTTGGCCCTGCAAGTTCAAACACGCTAGATTGTTATATTATTCACACGTAAGAGCAACTTCAAATGACAAACTAAGCACGTAGTTTAAACTAGGAAATGAAATCGGGCAATCCATTTCCCGCACCCTTTCTAAGAAGGGTATCATATTCCTGTGGAGTTGGGTCCCTTGATCGACGCCAGAATTCATGAAGAAATTGCTCCATGTATGGCGTCACCTCTTCAAGGTTGGTCAATACATATAGCATGATATGGCGCCACTCTTCATGTCTTAGGGTCTTGGTGGTCGAACCACTCGCGCTTCCGAGTTGCCCTCGAAAAATGCTGAGGTTCGATTCATTGTCGCCATCATTGTAATGAGGGGGTGGATTATGCACGCTCGGCAGTTTGTCACCATAGTAAGTTGTTGTGAAGTTTGACACCTCCTCCAGTATGTATGCCTCTGCAATGGAAGCCTCGATTTTGCATTTATTTCTACATTTCTTTCGGATAGTCTTTAGACATCTCTCGATTGGATAGCACCAACGTCCCTGCACGGGCCCCCCCCATTCGTGCCTCATACGGGAGATGAAGAATCAAATGCTGCATTGGATTGAAGAAGTCAGGTGGAAAGATCTCCTCCAGCTTACACAGTAACACGGGTGCCATCCTTTCCAAGTATGCAATCATGGTCCGAGCTAACTCTTTTGCACAAAGCTGGCGGAAGAAATAGCTCAACTCTGCAAGCGCTAGCCAGACATGCTCAGGGACATAGCCTCCAACCATCGCCGGAAGAATTCGTTCAATCCATATGTGGAAGTCGTGACTCTTCATCCCTAAGACTCGCAGAGTAGATAAATTCACCCCCCTACTAAGGTTAGCTGCATACCCATCAGGGAACATTAACATCTTGATCCACTATAGTACTTCCTTCCTCTGGGCCCTGCTCAGGACGAAATCGGCCTTAGGCCTTCTCCATGTCTTTCCACTACTAGGCGGCTTCATCTCTTGGTTTGGTCTATCATATAACTCTGCCAGATCCACTCTTGCCTTTACGTTATCCTTTGACTTATCAGGAATCTCCATAATTGTTGCCCAAAGTGCCTCGGCGACATTCTTTTTAGTGTGCATCACGTCAATATTGTGTGGAAGGAGCAGGTCATCATAATAGGGGAGCCGAGTCAAGCCCGACTTATGTGTCCACATATGTTGCTCACCATATCCCACAAAACCACCTTCTGGGTTGGCCACGAGACCATATATCTGTTGGCGAACTTCGGCACCAGTCACCATTGCAGGTGGGCGGTCTGTCACCACGACACCTTTCGTAAAGTTCTTGATGTCTAGTCGGAATGCATGGTCAGGAGGGAGAAATTGTCGATGTTTATCGAATGACGAATATTTGCCACCCTTCTTCAACCAAATGAACCTAAGAGCTTCCTTGCAAACTGGGCATGGGAACTTACCGTGAACACACCAGGCGCAAAATTGCCCATACGCCGGAAAGTCATGCATGGAGTACCGGTACCAAACATGCATTTTGAAGTTTGTCTTCGTAGCTCGGTCGTACGTCCATACTCCTTCCTCCCAAGCACGGACCAATTCATCAATCAAAGGCTCCATGTACACGCCCATTTTATTCCCCGGGTGTCCAAGAATTATCAACGACACGAATATGTTCTGTCTTTGAAAGCATACGCCGGGGGGGAGATTGATGGGGATAACGAACATGAGCCAACATGTGTATGGGGCAGCGGTCATTCCATAGAGATTGAACCCATCTGTGGCCAGCGCAACACGAACATTACGAGCCTCTTTGGCTTTCTCATGGTGAATGGCATCAAAGTGGGTCCATGCTTCACCATCGGATGCGTGAACCATCTTGTCAGGATTGTATCGTTTGCCTTTTTTGTGCCATGTCATCTGTTTCGCGGATTCCTCTGTCATGTATAGACGCTGGATCCTCGGTATGAACGGAAGGTGGCGTAGGATTGTCACGAGGATGTCGAGCTGCCTCTTCTGTCCATCACCAGAGTCTACCTCCATGAACCTAGACGATTTACACTTCGGACAGTACTTTGCCTCAGTGTGTTCTTTCCTAAATAGGACGCAGCCCTTCGGACAAGCATGTATCTGCTCATACGTCATCTTGAGTGCACGAAGGAGTTTCTGTGCCTCGTACATGCTCTTTGGCAGAACGTGATCCTCCGGAAGCAGGCTGTCAATAACTGTCAACAAACCATCGAAGGCGTCTCGACTCATGCTATACTGCGACTTGAACGCCATTATACGCCCAATGGCATCCAGTTGAGAAACCTTTGTCTTGCCGTGAAGGGGTTTCTGTGCCGCGTCAAACATGTCGTAGAATGCCTTTGCGGTCGCCTCTGGCTTGTCCTCCATACGTCCTTCGGCGAACTGTGCCTCATGATAGTCGTTCAACATGTCCGCTACCCCGGCATCAGCATCGTAATCCTCGACGCGTTGTCTCGCCACCTCCTCTCTCGTGCGATGCGCTTCACCATGGAAGATCCACCGAGTATAGTCCGGCGTAAATCCATTCTTCCAAATATGTTCTACCATGACCTTCTTTGTTTTCCTTTTCCTGTTGGCACATTTGCTGCACGGACAAGGGACTAGACTAGCTCCTTTAGCAGCTTCGCCAAATGCCCGTTCCACGAAAGCATCGGGCTTCCTAATCCATTCAGGGGTGACATCATTACGTCGAACGCGGCCCGTGTACATCCACTCATGGTCCTCCATCTTCTAACATATATAACCGAGTATAGTTTAATATAGACATGTAATGCATGTACACTACGTTCCTACCTTCTAATAGGTGAGGATAGGTCCTAATACCACCCGCGGTTGCGTAGATGGAGTTAGTTTCCATGCTCTACTCCGATCCGAGATAGAATTTCGGCAGCACCTCCCCGCTGTTCTCCGGATACACGTCCTGGCAGGGAGAGTGTACTGTCCGGAGAACAATAGGGAGGTGAAGCCGAAACTCTATCTCAGACTGGAGTAGAGCATGAAACTAACACCATCTACGCAACCGCGGGCTATCCAAAAAACGTGGACAATTCGAAACTGATACATTTGTAGATATGCAAAGATCTGCATATCTACACTGTATCTCTTTCGAACGGGAGACGCCTAACTGGGTTACGTGATATACGACCATGATGCGGAAATAGAGGTTATACCTAGGGTGGCGATGGAGTCAGGCTAGTGGGGCTGTGGCGGGTCGGTGCAGTGGCGACGCGACGCGGTGCAGGCAGACCCTCAGCGGCTAGGAAGACAAGTATCTTCTCTGTAAAAAAGAAACACAAGTCTGTTAATACAAAAAAAATCGATAGCACCTCCCCTGTACGTTGAGGTTTTTAAAACCTGCAAATAAAACTAACAGCACGATGGCTGACATGCACACAGTAAGAAGAAATTCACCTAAAGTATACACTACTAGCAGTTGTCACATTTCTTATTTCCCATTGCAAGCCATCACAATACACTACTAGCAGTTGTCACAGTACACTACTAGCAGTTGTCGAGTGCCTATCTCAAAGTTATATGAGCTCAAATATCTATCCTCTTCTCGGTCATAAGATATTTGAGTTCATATGACCAAGTACAAATAATGAAGCACCTAAATGAAGCCTTGTCATTGTAAAACAGATGCAGTGGAAATAATGAAGCACCAAAATGACCAGATGTTTGGAGTAAGGCTATGTGCAAATAAGACACCGAAAATTTTTTTCAATGATCAAGAAGAAAATATGATGTAGTTCAATTTATATGAAGCAAACAAATGAAGCCTTGTTGTGTACAATGCACTTAATTTAATATTAATATATTTTTTATCAGTTGCATTTGTTTGTTTTGCAATAGGACCGTAACATTTAGAGAACAACACGTATCACTGTGAGAATGAGCTCTCCATGTGCTTCTAATCATGGACATTGACTGCATCTATGAGAATGACGATTAAATAATACACATAATAATACACCGTATCAACGTATCAGTAGCACATGATTAAATTGGAAAACAAAATGATTGTGTAAGTTTTGAAAATAACAGTAGCAAGTTTAAAAATGACTCACAAAAGAATGACCACTTCAGATCAATCTGTCATATATAGCACATAGCCTTACGACATGATTAAGTATGACATTCTCAATTTTTTCAGTATGATAAATTGGAAAAAACCTAGGATTCTCTTGTGTATTAGCAAGTGATTACAAACAAATGCACACATGTTGACGGCAACTGTGAGAATGACCACTACATAATACATAGTTTCAAAAATAACAGTACACATAATTCAGTATAATATACAATATGAAAATAACAGTGGCCAGTGACTAAAATGAGTCACAAACAGAAGCACTAAAATGAGTCACAAACAGAAGCACATGAACTCATCGTACCTGGATATAGTCTTCCTGGGCGAGTGACGTGAAGGAATGTGTTTGATTTGGTGTCCACGCTTGACAATTTAGGATTGCGGTGGCGCGGCGAGGGCGTGGGCGGGGACAAGGGCGAGGAAGCGGCGCGGGCGAGGCGCGGGCTGCGGCGGCGAGGGCGCGGCGCGGCGTGGGCGCAGGCGAGCGCGCGCGTGGCGTGGGCGGGCGCGGCATGGGCGCGGCGGCGGGCGGGGTCGCGGCGACGCGGCGGCGGCGTGTGAGAGTGAGAGAGTGAGAGAGAAAGAAGAATTACCAGTGTTATGTACACGCGCTTTGCCGAGTGCCCGTGATCTGGCACTCGGCAAAGATTTTTTTTATTTTTAAAATAACTTTGCCGAGTGCCAGATCAGGGACACTCGGCAAAGGCTCCTTTGCCGAGTGTCGACGAGGTGACACTCAGCAAAGACTAACTTACACTTCTTTGCCGAGTGTCACCCAGGGGGCACTCGGCAAAGCATACTTTGCCGAGTTTCAACCATCTGACACTCGGCAAAGTATATTTGTATTTTTTTTGTTTTGTCTCCCAAACTTTTTGTGGTATGTTCCTATACTATGTAGACCTACATGTATCATTTGTGGACAATTATAACTGAGTTTTCAATATCTAGTAGATTTAGTTCGTTTATTTGAATTTCTTCGGAAAATTCAGATTTGAACTGCAGGTCACTCGAAACTTGAAAAACTGTGCATGCAAAAATGATATTCATGTTACTTAGCATAAGTTACGACCAATTCCAGGAGCGGACCGGAAACTTCGAGCAACATGCTCACTAAACATGGCCGTGAACTTGCCATCCACATGTTTAAAAATTGTATAAAATACAAACAAAGTCAGAAAATCATGAAACTTGTCCACGTGTCATGATATCATATGTACAGGCTGTGATAAAAATTTTAGAATGTTTGAAGAAAGTTGTGAGACACTATGTGTAGAAACCTAAGAGAACTACACATGAAATCATAGAGTTTCAATGTAGATCTCTTAGGTTTGTACACATAGCGCGTCATAGTTTCCTCGAAACTTTTTCAATTTTTTATCATAGCCTGTACATATGATATCATGACACGTGGACAAGTTTCATGTTTTTCTGACTTTGTTTGTGTTTTATAAAATTTTTAAACATGTGGATGGCAAGTTCACGGCCATGTTTAGTGAGCATGTTGCTCGAAGTTTCCAGTCCGCTCCTGGACTCGGTCGTAACTTATGCTAAGTAACATGAATATCATTTTTGCATGCACGGTTTTTCAAGTTTCGAGTGACCTGCAGTTCAAATCTGAATTTTTTGAAGAAATTCAAATAAACGAACTAAATCTACTAGATATTGAAAACTCAGTTATAATTGTCCACAAATGATACATGTAGGTCTACATAGTGTAGGAACATACCACAAAAAGTTTGGGAGACAAAATCAAAAAAATAAAAATATACTTTGCCGAGTGTCCAGAGAAGACACTCAGCAAAGAGTCCTTTGCTGAGTGCCCATTATATGGCACTCGGCAAAGAAGACTCTTTGCCGAGTGCCAATCCTCAGCTCTCGGCAAAACTGACGGTCGTCAGCTTTAGGACGGCCGTCTAACGGCCCTTTGTCGAGCGCCACCTTTGCCGAATGTTTGACACTCGGCAAACGTGTCGTTGCCGAGTGGGGTCCTGTGCCGAGTGTCCAGCACTCGGTAAAGAGGCTCGTTGCCGAGAGCCTAACTTTACCGAGTGCGGCTCTCGGCAAAGCAGGCTTTGCCGAGTGCCCGACAAAAGGCACTCGGCAAAGAGGCCGACACTCGGTAAAGCCTCGGATTCTGGTAGTGTTTGCTAGTAGCTGTAGAAACACTTTTGGAAGCCTTTTGTGGTAAGTGTATTATTTGACGAAGAATTGTAATTAACAATGAACAGATAGTTGTAAGTATTTGTAAATGCTTTGTAATGTTGTTTTACCTTTCATCCGTGTGTTATCTGCTTTGTTGTGGACGAAACCAATGCTTGTAGCTTTTTGAGCCAAAGGCGAAAAACACCTTCCCTTCTTTTCGTTCACATCGAAGCACCTTTTGAGTAGAATCAAACATCAGCTCTTTTAAATACAATGAATCCTTATTTGCGACGAAGCATCTTCGTATATCCAAGGCATTTACTCATTGGAGACAGAAACCTTCGCTTTTCACGTTAATGATTTATGCTTTATGTCATGATGATGAATCTACGGATGCCTAATGCATGTTTGTATGAATGCAAAGGATGATGTAATGAAGTCTGCAGATGTATGCCGAAGGTAAAAAACTCACACGAACACATACCCAGACTCTGCATCCCCTTAGGAAAGACTTTCGAGTCTCTTCACCTTTTACTTAGGTGGTACTTTAGCTCTGCATTCCCTTGGGAACGACTTTGGAGCTAAGCTCTGCATCACCTTAGGAACGACTTTGGAGCTTCTTCACCTTTTACTTAGGTGGCATTTAAGCTCTGCATCCCCTTAGGAATGACTTTGGAGCTTCTTCACCTTTCACTTAGGTGGCATTCTAGCTCTACATTCCCTTAGGAACAACTTTGGAGCTTCTTCACCTTTCACTTATGTGGCATTCTAGCTCTACATTCCCTTAGGAACGACTTTGGAGCTTCTTCATACTTTTTTACACTCGACGGTGTAATCCCAGATCTTTACATTTTACATGAGGGGGAATTTGGGCCTTGTATTGCACAGGGCTGCACAAAAAATAAAAATTACAACCTATGGCCCCATTATGTACAGGCTGTGATAAAAATTTTAGAATGTTTGAAGAAAGTTGTGAGACACTATGTGTAGAAACCTAAGAGAACTACACATGAAATCATAGAGTTTCAATGTAGATCTCTTAGGTTTGTACACATAGCGCGTCATAGTTTCCTCGAAACTTTTTCAATTTTTTATCATAGCCTGTACATATGATATCATGACACGTGGACAAGTTTCATGATTTTCTGACTTTGTTTGTGTTTTATACAATTTTTAAACATGTGGATGGCAAGTTCACGACCATGTTTAGTGAGCATGTTGCTCGAAGTTTCCAGTCCGCTCCTGGACTCGGTCGTAACTTATGCTAAGTAACATGAATATCATTTTTGCATGCACGGTTTTTCAAGTTTCGAGTGACCTGCAGTTCAAATCTGAATTTTTTGAAGAAATTCAAATAAACGAACTAAATCTACTAGATATTGAAAACTCAGTTATAATTGTCCACAAATGATACATGTAGGTCTACATAGTGTAGGAACATACCACAAAAAGTTTGGGAGACAAAATCAAAAAAATAAAAATATACTTTGCCGAGTGTCCAGAGAAGACACTCAGCAAAGAGTCCTTTGCCGAGTGCCAATCCTCAGCTCTCGGCAAAACTGACGGCCGTCAGCTTTAGGACGGCCGTCTAACGGCCCTTTGTCGAGCGCCACCTTTGCCGAATGTTTGACACTCGGCAAACGTGTCGTTGCCGAGTGGGGTCCTGTGCCGAGTGTCCAGCACTCGGTAAAGAGGCTCGTTGCCGAGAGCCTAACTTTACCGAGTGCGGCTCTCGGCAAAGCAGGCTTTGCCGAGTGCCCGACAAAAGGCACTCGGCAAAGAGGCCGACACTCGGTAAAGCCTCGGATTCCGGTAGTGTTTGCTAGTAGCTGTAGAAACACTTTTGGAAGCCTTTTGTGGTAAGTGTATTATTTGACGAAGAATTGTAATTAACAATGAACAGATAGTTGTAAGTATTTGTAAATGCTTTGTAATGTTGTTTTACCTTTCATCCGTGTGTTATCTGCTTTGTTGTGGACGAAACCAATGCTTGTAGCTTTTTGAGCCAAAGGCGAAAAACACCTTCCCTTCTTTTCGTTCACATCGAAGCACCTTTTGAGTAGAATCAAACATCGGCTCTTTTAAATACAATGAATCCTTATTTGCGACGAAGCATCTTCGTATATCCAAGGCGTTTACTCATTGGAGACAGAAACCTTCGCTTTTCACGTTAATGATTTATGCTTTATGTCATGATGATGAATCTACGGATGCCTAATGCATGTTTGTATGAATGCAAAGGATGATGTAATGAAGTCTGCAGATGTATGCCGAAGGTAAAAAACTCACACGAACACATACCCAGACTCTGCATCCCCTTAGGAAAGACTTTCGAGTCTCTTCACCTTTTACTTAGGTGGTACTTTAGCTCTGCATTCCCTTGGGAACGACTTTGGAGCTAAGCTCTGCATCACCTTAGGAACGACTTTGGAGCTTCTTCACCTTTTACTTAGGTGGCATTTAAGCTCTGCATCCCCTTAGGAATGACTTTGGAGCTTCTTCACCTTTCACTTTGGTGGCATTCTAGCTCTACATTCCCTTAGGAACAACTTTGGAGCTTCTTCACCTTTCACTTATGTGGCATTCTAGCTCTACATTCCCTTAGGAACGACTTTGGAGCTTCTTCATACTTTTTTACACTCGACGGTGTAATCCCAGATCTTTACATTTTACATGAGGGGGAATTTGGGCCTTGTATTGCACAGGGCTGCACAAAAAATAAAAATTACAACCTATGGCCCCATTAAAAACCTTTCTCCCCTCTTGAAAGGAAAAGGGTGTAAGAAAATTACAAAATTTACACATAATATCTCCGAGGCTCATCTGCATTCCAAGATCTTGGAATATCATTGTCGTCCATGTCTTTCAACCTGTATGATCCAGGTCTTGACGAAGATACCACCAAGAAAGGACCTTCCCATTTAAGTTGAAGTTTTCCCACTGTATCCGGGTTGGCCACTCTCCAAAGTACTAAGTGTCCTGGCTTGATATTCTTTAATCTGACCTTCCCATCTCGTCATTTGATAGTCTTGGCTTGATACTTATTGATGTGATCTATTGCCTGAAGTCTGGTCCCTTCTATGGTGTCTTTCGTTATTTTACAATCCTCTTCGTCTTCTGCCGAAGCTGAGGTCCATATCGAACCCGTTCTTGCTTCTTCTGGTGTTATTGCTTCATCACCGAATAAAAGCTTGAATGGGGTAAATCCTGTTGACCTTGAGACAATAGTGTTGTGGTTCCATACCACTTTTATTAATTCATCTGGCCACTTTCTTTTTGGCTAGTTGAAGATTGACTTCATTATTCCTGTTATTATGATTCCATTAGCTCGTTCTACCAGTCCATTTGATTCCGGATGCCTCACAGATGCAAAATGTATTTTTGTACCGATATGGTCACAAAAAACTTTGAACGTTTCAGCATCAAACTGAGTTTCGTTATCAACTGTAATGGCCTTCGGCACACCGAACCGGTAAACAATAATCTACCAGAAAAACTTCTGGACTATGGCCGAAGTGATTGTAGTTAGAGGCTTAGCTTCAATCCACTTTGAAAATACTCCACTGCTACCACAACATATTTTAAATTTCCTTGTGCTGGTGGAGGTGGGCCTAATAAATCTAGACCCCACCTTTGCAATGGCCAAGTGGGCTGAATTAGCTGAGTTAAAGACGAAGGTTGTTTTGGTCTCTGGCACACTTCTAGCAGTTTTCACATTTTTGAACTAAATCCGCTGCATCCGAAGTTGCCTTCGGCCAATAAAATCCTTGCCTGAAAACTTTTCCAAGTAAAGGCATGGACCCAATATGAGCTCTGCATAGCCCAGCATGTATTTCCTTCATTAGCTCCTAAACTTCGACTCTAGACAAACACTTCAGCAATGGAGAGCAAAATCCTTGTTTGTACAATTCTCCTTCTATGATCATGTAAGGCCTTGTCCTGGCTTCCATTCTTTTTATATAAGCTTCATGTTCTGAAGGATAATTGCCTTGTAAGAAAGATACAGTCTCAGTCCTTCAATCTTTACTGTGCACTAGTGAGATTGTAAGCACGGCTCGCTCCATGAGCTCGACTGAAGGTGCTTCTATTGTTTCAAAGAATACTTCCAAAGGTAGTGGCAACCCATGTGTCGCTGACTTAGCTAATAGATCTACATGTTCATTTTCTCCTCTTGGGATATTCTTTACTGAGAAGCCTTCGAAAGAGGCTTCCATTCTTCGGACTGTATCCAGATATTTCTCAAGCTTCGGATCTCTTGCTTTGCTGATTTTGTCGATATGGCCTATGATAACTTGTGAATCAGATCTGAGGATTGCCCTTCTTATTCCCATTGCCTTGAGTTTTCGAAGCCCTAAGAGAAGGGCTTTGTATTCTGCAATGTTATCTGTGCAGTTGAACTCGAGCCTGGCTGCATAGCAGGTTTTGATCTTAGATGGTAAAATTAGGATAGCAGCTGCACCTGCGCCGAAGGTTCCCCATGACCCATCACAGAACATTGTCCAAGCTTCATTAGCTTTTGTTATTTCTTCGTCCTGAGCCCCTGACGTCCAATTAGCAATGAAGTCTGCTAACGCTTGGGACTGGATTGAAGACCTATGAACATAATCAATAGTGAACTCATTCAGCTCTGCAACCCACTTTCCAACCCTTCCCGTAGCTTCTCTGTTCCTTATTATATCCTTGAGAGGCTGAGAAGAAGGTACTATAATATGGTATGACTGGAAATAATGTCGAAGCTTTTTGGAGGCCATCAATACAGCATATAGAACCTTCTCCAACTCTGTGTAATTTCTTTTGGATAGACTAAGTACTTCAAAGACGAAGTACACTGCTACTTGCTTCTTCACTTGGTCATCTTGCTTCTCTTGCACCAACGTTGTGCTGACTGCAGCTTGAGAAGCAGCTACATATAGTAGAAATGGAGCTCCTGACGAAGGTGGAGTCAATGTTGTCAGTTCTATTACATAGTGCTCAACTCTTCAAAAGCCTTTTGCTGAGTTGGTCCCCATTGAAAGACTTCGACTAACTTCAGCACTTCGAAGAATGGCAAGTTCCTCTTTGCTGATCTTGAAATAAATCAATTCAATGATGCCAACCTTCCTATCAATCTCTGCGCACCTTTTCTTGATTTTGGTGGCTCCATGTGAAATATAGCTTCTATCTTGTTTGGGTTAGCTTCAATTCCTTTTGTTGATACAAGACACCAAAGAAATTTCCCCTTCTTCACGCCAAAGACGCATTTATCTGGGTTGAGCTTGGGACCAGCCTTTCTAAAATTGGCAAATGTTTCTTGTAAATCAGCGATGAGATTTTCTTGCTTGGTACTTTTTACTATGATGTCATTGACATATGTTAGAACATTCCTGTCAATTTTAGAACTAAGGACTTCGGCAGTCATTCTGTTGAAGCATCCTCCGGCATTCTTGAGCCCCTCGGGCATCCGAAGGTAGCAGTAGGTCCCACTAGGGGTTATGAAGCTTGTCAGTCACACCCGGCTTTAAGGGACAAAGCCAGGTGCATCTCATACATGCGCCAAGAAGACAACATATATAATAACAGAGTGTATAGAGATAAATGTCACAATAATCAAAGTATTTCTTACATAGCGGAAGACTTAAAAAATAAAAGATAAATATAAAATGAACTAAGGATCGTCCTTGGCGCAGAAGTAACCTAGGAGACGACGACCTAGACCTCTCACGAACATAGCGCAACATCCTCCATGCGCCCTCCAGTGATACCTGTTCTTGACCTGTGGGGGGTATGAGACAGCAAGAGTGAGCTCACACATGTTCATCACTCAATAAGTTGTGGGGAATAATGTGGCATGAACTCACAAAGGTGGGAGATCATGTAAGGTGTAAGGCTTACCAAAGGGAATGGTTAAAGCTGAGCATTGCTTTTAAAGTTGGTCAAAATTTTATTAGCAATTACTAGATGTAAGTAAATACCAAACCATAATAAATAATAATAGAACAAAATTAATAACAAAGCCCATGCAAATGCAAATGACAAATTGAGTTTAGGTTCCATAATTTAATCATCAGAGAGTCCTGAGCTGCTCATGACCGTGAGCTCGGCTAGTATACCAGTTTTACACTCTGCAGAGGTTGTACCCTTTAACCACAAGTCATGTTACCCATCTACCAAGGGATCGTGACTCCCATACACCTCTACCTAGGAAGCGAGGCAGGGCAACACTACGAGGCCTTTACAAAGTTCCACTAGCTTCCGAAAACCCGCTACAGTTTATGGGAAGAGCACTTGCAAGAATCCCCCGTCTGACCGCCATCGCAGCTAAATCAACCCGAGAACCTCCTTGCATGCAACTCCCCTACTGCCCTTGCCCCTTTCGGGTAAGGTAGTCTTCCACTAGCTTTCCTAATTAGTCAGCCAAGGGTGTCCCATTAAACCCTTGTGGTGGCACGTGTTTCTCAAGTTAAGCTCTATGTTCCAATTAACATTAATGATCTTGACATGAACATAAATAGAATAACAAAAGAATTGGAACATAGATATAATAAATGATTATCCCAAAACCATGTAAAGCAATAGCAAACTACCCAATTGATTCAGGGGTAAACAAGGTAATGAGATAAACAATCTAGGGTAACCTATTGGGTCTCATCAAAATTAACCTATGCATGAATAAATGATATTAAAGAACATTACTGGGTAAAAAGTGGTTAAGGGCACAACTTGCCTTCAATGAGCTCCTGCTCAGCTACTTCTATCTACTGCTCACCAGGATCCTCAGTCACGGGCTCTTCTACTCGCCACAATACAAACAAGCACAGTGTATAGAGGAAATTAACATCACACCAAACATGTAAACAAAATACACAGCAATAATCTACACATTAAAATAAAATCCTAAGAACAGAAATCATAAATTTTTTTGAGTTATAGATTTTAAGATATGAATTTTCAAAGGTTTTATGTGCTTGAAATGGAATTAAATGAGGAATAAATTTTCTTACTATTTTCATGTCAAAACAGAGACTCTAAGTGATAGAGAATAATATTACCAAATTTTAGAAACTAAAATGGGTAAATTTGGACTTCATATGAATTTTCTATGGAATAAACAAGTCCTAGGATTTATTTTTGTATTAAATACTCAATTTCTAATTCATTTATACAATTTAAATAGGAACTGTATTGGGCCTTAAATCCTGGAAAGTCCGGGGGGCTCGGGGTAATTTTTCTAAGACACAGAGAACACTGCTAGTTGGACTGCAGGTTGATATTCTAAAACTTCAGGGTCTCTTTAGCAATTGTGACAAGGCGAAGGGGTATCGCACGATTTGGGCCATCGGATTGAGCGAACGGCCACGAATAAATCTTATCTCCGCGCGAACCAGAACATAATCGCAGTCGTCGGATACAGATCCAACGGTCCAGATCTATTACGACTAGCCCCCGCAGCCTAACCGCACGATCACAGATCCACGGCCTGCATACAACAGCGCGAAAGGGTACACAGACATCTAATCTGGGGCTGACCATTGAGGTCTAACAGTGCACATTCCTTCCCCTAATCTGACATTGGGCACGACGGCGCTCACCTCCGTTCACGGTGGAGACCACGCCGGTGAGCAAACCCAACCCGATAACAATCCCCCAACCACCCTGCCGAAGCGCGCAACGAGAGCAGAAGGACAACGCGAGCATGGGAGAAGCGTTTATACCTAGGTTTATGTCGAGTCGCGCCCTAGCTCTAGAGCAGTGCGGTACACGGCAGACTGCTAGTTGACGGCGAGAAATCCCAAGGTGCTGGGCCCTGATTCGCCCCAGAAGCATCACTGGAAACCTTCACCACGACCGGCCGAATCCAATTGAACACCCGCCAAGAGCGTGGTTAGGCACGACCCGAGGTTCAAATGCGGCGGCTGACCACGGCGGCGAGCGGGTCCGATGCAGTGGTTTGACGACGGCGGGAAAATTGCCACACCCCGAGGACCACCACGAGTTCCCGCAATGCGCCCGAGACCCGAGCGACAGCGACGACAACCATCCCCCGAGAAATCACTACGGCGACGTGAGGCTCGTAGGTTGAGCTCCATGGCGGGTTTGCAATAGCGCTGCCGATTTCGAGGTCGGAGACTAAGCCACGATAACAAAATATATGGATGACGGGGCGCGGGTTCTTATACTACGTGAGGCGGCGCGGAGCACGTTGCTCGCAGCCGAATTGGTGGGGAGATTTCCCCGGTCTCGGCGGCGATCTCGAACGCCATTGGTACAGCACGGTGGAAGGGAGAACGCGGTCAAGGTGGGGCCCACGTGGAAGTGAGAGCTTGCGCGCAGTAGAGAGGGCACTGGCGTGTGGGCCCGACATCACAGTGACACCAGACGCGCGCGGGTGCAGCAAACAACTGGGTCGCGCATGAGTGCTAGGTGAATGGGCTGAATTGCAGTTCAGGGCCGACGCAATAGTGACCTGTGTATACAGGGGATCGGCCAAGGTGCATTGGATGACGTGTGGGGCCGGTTGGTTGGTGACGCAGTGGGCAGGCTGCGCAGGGAGAAAAGCTTAGATGGGCCAGATTTGGTGCCCAGGGCCCAATACAGAGGTTTTCCTCTTCCATTTTTTCTGTTTTCTTTCCTTATTTTTAAATCTCAATTTGAATTTCAAGTTTGTGGTGACCTTGTACTAAAATTTCTGAGTATTTTGAATAAATCATTGTGGAATAAATTTATCTATTTATAAATTTATCTTTGTATTGTATAGTATTTCCTCTTTCCTTTTCTATTTCAAACCCCTATTTCTCAAATTAGAATTCAAACCTCATCTCAAGTCATTGTTTTATTTCTACTAGTATTATTATTGTTATTATTTTATTGCACAAGCAAAAAAATCCAAAGAATGCACAAGTTATTTGAGTGTCTTTTGGTTAACTATTTATTCTTGTTAAGTAAAGTGTTCTCATGTGATGATAAATAAATAATACACCCACATAAAAATAAGAAAATAACATTTCTCTTTTTTATATTATCTTTTACAAATTCGATATCACAAATCCTACCCCCCTTAAAAATAATCTCGTCCTTGAGATTTAAGAAGGTCTAGGGAAAAGATGGGGAAAATCTATGCGAAGCTCTTCTTCTCTTTCCCCATGTAGCTTCATCTTCTCCATGGTGACTCCATTGCACTTTGCACATCTTTATCCCCTTATTTCTTGTAACTCGAGTTAAAGCATCAAGAATCTCGACGGGATACTCCATGTAGGTCAAATCACCCTGAACACTGAGCTCATCCATTGGTAACTGTTCCTCAGGGACACGGAGACACTTCTTAAGTTGAGACACATGAAATACATTATGCACATCAGATAGATTATCAGGTAGCTTGAGTTGATAGGCCATCTCTCCAACTTGCCTAAAAACTCACAATGGTCCAATATAGCGAGGGGACAATCTACCCGTGACTTTAAATCTCCTCATTCCATGAAGTGGTGACACCTTGAGGTACACATGATCACCTTCCTCAAACTCCAGTGGTCTTCTATTATCTGCGTACTTCTTTTGCCTGGTTTGAGCTACCCTCAAATTCTCTCGAATTATACAAACTTGTTCTTCTGCCCCTTGAATAAGTTCATGTCCAAAGAACTGTCTTCCTCTAGTCTTATCCCAATATAGAGGAGTCTTGTACTTCCTGCCATATAGAGTCTCAAACGGTGACATCTTCAGACTGGCCTGGTAACTATTATTATATGAGAACTCAGCATAAGGTAGACTCTTGCCACAACTACTACCATGCTGAAGGGCACAAGCTCTCAACATGTCTTCCAATACTTGATTAGTCCTTTCAGTCTGTCCATCAGTCTGAGGGTGATAGGTTGTACCAAAATTCAACTTCGTATCCATATTCTCATGAAAACTTTTCCAAAATCTAGAGGTAAACTGTGATCCTCTATCCAAAATGATCTTCTTCGATACACCGTGTAGAGACACAATCCGAGCCATATATAACTTTGCCAATTGAGATACCTTATAAGTAGTCTTGAGCAGGATGAAATGAGCCACTTTGGTCAGTCTATCCACAATAACCCATATAGAATCATATCCTTTCTAGGTGCGAGGCAATCCAGTAATAAAATCCATACTAATCTCTTCCCACTTCCACTCGGGTATCTTTAGTGGATGCAGTAGTCTAGCTGGCCTCTGGTGTTCAGCCTTAACTCTTTGACACACATCGCACATAACCACATGTGCAGCCACATCTCTCTTCAATCCATACCACCAGTATTTCAGCTCCAATCATGATACATCTTGGTACTCCCAGGATGATTAGAATAATTCGAGTCATGGGGCTCCTTTAAAATAGTCTCACGAAGGCTTTCAATATCAGGAACACATATCTTGTCCTTGAAACAATTAGTGCCCTGCTCATCATCCGTGAATTCCAGACCTCGACCTTCAGTAAACAAATCCCTAATCTCTTGTATCTTAGCATCACCAATCTGTCCTTCTACGGATTTCTTGCTCCAAGGTAGGTTCCACTTCAATAGTAACTCCTTCAGTGTGACATGAGGCTCGTAGGTTGAGCTCCACGGCGGGTTTGCAATAGCGCTGCCGATTTCGAGGTCGGAGACTAAGCCGCGATAACCAAATATATGGATGACGGGGCGCGGGTTCTTATACTACGTGAGGCGGCGCGGAGCACGTTGCTCGTAGCCGAATTGGTGGGGAGATTTCCCCGGTCTCGGTGGCGATCTCGGACGCCATTGGTACAGCACGGTGGAAGGGAGAACGCGGTCAAGGTGGGGCCCACGTGGAAGTGAGAGCTTGCGCGCAGTAGAGAGGGCACTGGCGTGTGGGCCCGACATCACAGTGACACCAGACGCGCGCGGGTGCAGCAAACAACTGGGTCGCGCATGAGTGCTAGGTGAATGGGCTGAATTGCAGTTCAGGGCCCACGCAACAGTGACCTGTGTATACAGGGGATCGGCCAAGGTGCATTGGATGACGTGTGGGGCCGGTTGGTTGGTGACGCAGTGGGCAGGCTGCGCAGGGAGAAAAGCTTAGATGGGCCGGATTTGGTGCCCAGGGCCCAATACAGAGGTTTTCCTCTTCCTTTTTTTCTGTTTTCTTTCCTTATTTTTAAATCTCAATTTGAATTTCAAGTTTGTGGTGAACTTGTACTAAAATTTCTGAGTATTTTGAATAAATCATTGTGGAATAAATTTATCTATTTATAAATTTATCTTTGTATTGTATAGTATTTCCTCTTTCCTTTTCTATTTCAAACCCCTATTTCCCAAATTAGAATTCAAACCTCATCTCAAGTCATTGTTTTATTTCTACTAGTATTATTATTGTTATTATTTTATTGCACAAGCAAAAAAATCCAAAGAATGCACAAGTTATTTGAGTGTCTTTTGGTTAACTATTTATTCTTGTTAAGTAAAGTGTTCTCATGTGATGATAAATAAATAATACACCCACATAAAAATAAGAAAATAACATTTCTCTTTTTTTATATTATCTTTTACAAATTCGATATCACAAATCCTACCCCCTTAAAAATAATCTCGTCCTTGAGATTTAAGAAGGTCTAGGGAAAAGATGGGGAAAATCTATGCGAAGCTCTTCTTCTCTTTCCCCATGTAGCTTCATCTTCTCCATGGTGACTCCATTGCACTTTGCACATCTTTATCACCTTATTTCTTGTAACTCGAGTTAAAGCATCAAGAATCTCGACGGGATACTCCATGTAGGTCAAATCACCCTGAACACTGAGCTCATCCATTGGTAACTGTTCCTCAGGGACACAGAGACACTTCTTAAGTTGAGACACATGAAATACATTATGCACATCAGATAGATTATCAGGTAGCTTGAGTTGATAGGCCATCTTTCCAACTTGCCTAAAAACTCACAATGGTCCAATATAGCGAGGGGACAATCTACCCGTGACTTTAAATCTCCTCATTCCATGAAGTGGTGACACCTTGAGGTACACATGATCACCTTCCTCAAACTCCAGTGGTCTTCTTCTATTATCTGCATACCTCTTTTGCCTGGTTTGAGCTACCCTCAAATTCTCTCGAATTATACAAACTTGTTCTTCTGTCCCTTGAATAAGTTCAGGTACAAAGAACTATCTTCCTCTAGTCTTATCCCAATATAGAGGAGTCTTGTACTTCCTGCCATACAGAGTCTCAAACGGTGACATCTTCAGACTGGCCCGGTAACTATTATTATATGAGAACTCAGCATAAGGTAGACTCTTGCCCCAACTACTACCATGCTGAAGGGTACAAGCTCTCAACATGTCTTCCAATACTTGATTAGTCCTTTCAGTCTGTCCATCAGTCTGAGGGTGATAGGTTGTACCAAAATTCAACTTCGTATCCATATTCTCATGAAAACTTTTCCAAAATCTAGAGGTAAACTGTGATCCTCTATCCAAAATGATCTTCTTCGATACACCGTGTAGAGACACAATCCGAGCCATATATAACTTTGCCAATTGAGATACCTTATAAGTAGTCTTGAGCAGGATGAAATGAGCCACTTTGGTCAGTCTATCCACAATAACCCATATAGAATCATATCCTTTCTAGGTGCGAGGCAATCCAGTAATAAAATCCATACTAATCTCTTCCCACTTCCACTCGGATATCTTTAGTGGATGCAGTAGTCCAGTTGGCCTCTGGTGTTCAGCCTTAACTCTTTGACACACATCGCACATAGCCACAAGTGCAACCACATCTCTCTTCAATCCATACCACCAGTATTTCAGCTTCAAATCATGATACATCTTGGTACTCCCAGGATGATTAGAATAATTCGAGTCATGGGCCTCCTTTAAAATAGTCTCACGAAGGCTTTCAATATCAGGAACACATATCTTGTCCTTGAACCACATAGTGCCCTGCTCATCATCTGTGAATTCCAGACCTCGACCTTCAGTAATCAAATCCCTAATCTCTTGTATCTTAGCATCACCAATCTGTCCTTCTGCGGATTTCTTGCTCCAAGGTAGGTTCCACTTCAATAGTAACTCCTTCAGTGTGAGCAACTATCCCCAGGTTAAGTCTTCTGAAATCCTCAACAATCTCATCAGGCAGCTGGACAAAAACAGCTGAATGGACATGCTCCTTTCAACTCAAGGCATCTGCAACCAAATTTGCCTTGCCCGGGTGATAGTGAATCTCCAAATCATATTCCTTAATAAGCTCAAACCAACGGCGTTGCCTAAGGTTGAGATCCTTCTGAGTGAATATATACTTCAAACTCTTATGATCCGTGTACACTTGGCACTTGGTTCCCATGATATAATGTCTCCATATCTTAAGTGCGTGCACAACAGCTGCTAATTCTAAGTCATGAGTGGGGTATTTCAATTCATGTTTCGCCACTGACAAGACATGTAGGTAATCACGTGTCCTTCTCGCATAAGTACACATCCCAAGCCTTGGCCACATGCATCACAATAAATATCAAATCCCTTCTGCAGGTCTGGCATAACCAACATTGGTGGCGACATCAATCTCTTCTTCAAATAATCAAAGCTGTCTTGGCACTTCTCATCCTACTTGAACTCTCTTCCCTTCTCTAGAAGCGAGGTCATAGGCTTAGCAATCTTAGAGAATCCTTCAATAAATCTCTGATAATATCCTGCAAGTCCCAACTCCCAAGAAACTCTGAATCTATGTAACTGTAGTGGGTATGCTCCACGCCACTATCTCCTTGACTTTAGCAGGATCCACTGATATTCCTCCAATAAAAATGATATGTCCAAGAAAGGGCACCTTGCCAACCCAAAACTCGCATTTGCTATACTTGGCGTAGAGTTGATTATCTCGTAGCTTCTATAGCACCAATCTTAGATGTTCCTCATGATCACTATCACTCTTGGAATAAATGAAAATATCATCGATGAAAACCACGATGAATCTGTCCATATCATGAACACCTTATTCTTCATATCCATAAAATAGGTTGGTGTATTAGTTAGTCCAAATGACATAACAGTGAACTCATACAAACTATATCGGGTCGAGAAAGCCGTCTTTAGAATATCCGAAGGCCTAATCTTCATTTGATGGTAACCTGATCGGAGATCAATCTTCGAGAATACCCTTGCACCTCTCATCTGATCAAATAAATCTTCAATGCGGGATAATGGATACTTGTTCTCCACAGTGACATCATTAAGGGTCCTATAATCCACGCACATCCCTTGCAATCCATCTTTCTTCTGTACAAATAGAACTGGCGCTCCCCCAAGGTGAGGAATTCGAACGAATGTACTCAGCCTCTTGTAATTCCGTTAAATGCTTCTTCAGTCCCTTTAACTCTGCTATAGACATCCTGTATGGCCGTTTGGGAGTAGGAGTAGTCTCAGGTAAGAGATCAATGACAAACTCGATTTCCCTATCTGGTGGCATCCCTAATAACTTCTCTAGAAAGACATCCGAAAAATCTCTAACTGCACGGATGTTGTCACCTACTAAAGCTAATTCATTATCTTATGGTGGTACATGCTAACATGCCCGTCTATACTATTTCAATCAATCAAAGAAGCAAATCAGGCATTGATCATCAGAACAATCAACCAACATTTTTAATAGAGAAAATAATTTTAATTTCATCTTAGGTCTCCTATCTCTTAAAAAGGTCATAAATGTAGGATTCCAAGGTGTGAAATCCATCTTGTCTTAGAGTAGGAAAGATACGAATATTTAGAGTAGAACAACAAAAGGTGAGATAGGATCAAGATAAGGTAAGTATAGAATGAATCAGAGTAAGGTAAGTAGGCAAGGGTGTTGTCCATTTCTATCTAGGTTTCGTCTTACAGTCAACATTTCCTCTGATACCACTTCTGTCACACCTGGCTTTAAGGGACAAAGCCAGGTGCATCTCATACATGCGCCAAGAAGACAACATATATAATAATAGAGTGTATATAGATAAATGTCACAATAATCAGAGTATTTATTACATAGCGGAAGACTTAAAAAATTAAAGATAAATATAAAACAAACTAAGGATCGTCCTTGGCGCAGAAGTCAACTAGGAGACAACGACCTAGACCTCTCACGAACACAGCGCAACATCCTCCATGAGCCCTCCAGTGATACCTGTTCTTGACCTGTGGGGGGTGTGAGACAGCAAGGGTGAGCTCACACATGTTCATCGCTCAACAAGTTGTGGGGAATAATGCGTGGCATGAACTCACAAAGGTGGGAGATCATGTAAGGTGTAAGGCTTACCAAAGGGAATGGTTAAAGCTGAGCATTGCTTTTAAAGTTGGTCAAAATTTTATTAGCAATTACTAGATGTAAGTAAATACCAAACTATAATAAATAATAATAGAACAAAATTAATAAGAAATCTCATGCAAATGCAAATGACAAATTGAATTTAGGTTCCATAATTTAATCATCAGAGAGTCCTGAGCTGCTCATGACCGTGAGCTCGGCTAGTATACCAGTTTTACACTCTGCAAAGGTTGTACCCTTTACACACAAGTCATGTTACCCATCTGCCAAGGCATCGTGACTCCCATACACCTCTACCTAGGAAGTGAGGCAGGGCAACACTACGAGGCCTTTACAAAGTTCCACTAGCTTCCGAAAACTCGCTACAGTTTATGGGAATAGCACTTGCAAGATCCCCCGTCTGACCGCCATCGCAGCTAAATCAACCCGAGAACCTCCTTGCATGCAACTCCCCTACTGCCCTTGCCCCTTTCGGGTAAGGTAGTCTTCCACTAGCTTTCCTAATTAGTCAGCCAAGGGCGTCCCATTAAACCCTTGTGGTGGCACGTGTTTCTCAAGTTAAGCTCTATGTTCCAATTAACATTAATGATCTTGACATGAACATAAATAGAATAACAAAAGTATTGGAACATAGATATAATAAATGATTATCCCAAAACCATGTAAAGCAATAGCAAACTACCCAATTGATTCAGTGGTAAACAAGGTAATGAGATAAACAATATAGGGTAACCTATTGGGTCCTATCAAAATTAACCTATGCATGAATAAATGATATTAAAGAACATTATTGGGTAAAAGTGGTCAAGGGCACAACTTGCCTTCAATGAGCTCCTGCTCAGCTACTTCTATCTGCTGCTCACCAGGATCCTCATTCACGGGCTCTTCTACTCGCCACAATACAAACAAGCACAGTGTATAGAGGAAATTAACATCACACCAAACATGTAAAAAAATACACAGCAATAATCTACACATTAAAATAAAATCCTATGAACAGAAATCATAAATTTTTTGAGTTATAGATTTTAAGATATGAATTTTCAAAGGTTTTATGTGCTTGAAATGGAATTAAATGAGGAATAAATTTTCTTACTGTTTTCATGTCAAAACAGAGACTCTAAGTGATAGAGAATAATATTACCAAATTTTAGAAACTAGAATGGGTAAATTTGGACTTCATATGAATTTTCTATGGAATAAACAAGTCCTAGGATTTATTTTTGTATTAAATACTCAATTTCTAATTCATTTATACAATTTAAATAGGCACTAGATTGGGCCTTAAATCCTGGAAAGTCCGGGGGGCTCGGGGTAATTTTTCTAAGACACAGAGAACACTGCTAGTTGGACTGCGGGTTGATATTCTAAAACTTCAGGGTCTCTTTAGCAATTGTGACAAGGCGAAGGGGTATCGCACGACTTGGGCCATCGGATTGAGCGAACGGCCATGATTAAATCTTATCTCCACGTGAACCAGAACATAATCGCAGTCGTCGGATGCAGATCCGACGGTCCAGATCTATTATGACTAGCCCCCGCAGCCTAATCGCACGATCACAGATCCACGGCCTGCATACAACAGCGCGAAAGGGTACGCAGACATCTAATCTGGGCTGTCCATTGAGATCTAACGGTGCACATTCCTTCCCCTAATCTGACATTGGGCACGGCGGCGCTCACCTCCGTTCACGGCGGAGACCACGCCGGTGAGCAAACCCAACCCGATAACAATCCCCCAACCACCCTGTCGAAGCGCGCAACGAGAGCAGAAGGACAACGCGAGCATGGGAGAAGCGTTTATACCTAGGTTTATGTCGAGTCGCACCCTGGCTCTAGAGCAGTGCGGTACGCGGCGGACTGCAAGTCGACGGCGAGAAATCCCAAGGTGCTGGGCCCCGATTCGCCCTAGAAGCATCGCTGGAAACCTTCTCCACGACCGGCCAAATCCAATTGAACACCCGCCAAGAGCGTGGTTAGGCACGACCCGAGGTTCAAATGCGGCGGCTGACCACAGCAGCGAGTGGGTCCGAGGCAGTGGTTTGACGACGGCGTGAAAATTGCCACACCCCGAGGACCACCACGAGTTCCCGCAATGCGCCCGAGACCCGAGCGACAGCGACGACAACCATCCCCCGAGAAATCACTACGGCGGTGAGGCTCGTAGGTTGAGCTCCACGGCGGGTTTGCAATGGCGCTGCCGATTTCGAGGTCGGAGACTAAGCCGTGACAACCGAATATATGGATGACGGGCGCGGGTTCTTATACTACGTGAGGCGGCACAGAGCACGTTGCTCGCAGCCGAATTGGTGGGGAGATTTCCCCGGTCTCGGCGGCGATCTCGGACGCCGTTAGTACAGCACAGTGGAAGGGAGAACGCGGTCAAGGTGGGGCCCACGTGGAAGTGAGAGCTTGCCCGCAGTAGAGAGGGCACTGGCGTGTGGGCCCGACTTCACAGTGACACCAGACGCGCGCGGGTGCAGCAAACAACTGGGCCGCATGTGAGTGCTAGGTGAATGGGCCGAATTGCAGTTTAGGGCCCACGCCATAGTGACCTGTGTATACAGGGGATCGGCCAAGACGCATTGGATGACGTGTGAGGTCGGTTGGTTGGTGACGCAGTGGGCAGGCTGCGCAGGGAGAAAAGCTTAGATGGGCCAGATTTGGTGCCCAGGGCCCAATCCAGAGGTTTTCCTCTTCCTTTTTTCTGTTTTCTTTCCTTATTTTTAAATCCCAATTTGAATTTCAAGTTTGTGGTGAACTTGTACTCAAATTTCTAAGTATTTTGAATAAATCATTGTGGAATAAATTTATCTATTTATAAATTTATCTTTGTATTGTATAGTATTTCCTCTTTCCTTTTCTATTTCAAACCCCTATTTCTCAAATTAGGATTCAAACCTCATCTCAAGTCATTGTTTTATTTCTACTAGTATTATTATTGTTATTATTTTATTTCACAAGCAAAAAAAATCCAAAGAATGCACAAGTTATTTGAGTGTCTTTTGGTTAACTATTTATTCTTGTTAAGTAAAGTGTTCTCATGTGATGATAAATAAATAATACACCCACATAAAAATAAGAAAATAACATTTCTCTTTTTCTATATTATCTTTTACAAATTCAATATCACATTGTCTTTGACTCATCTTCCTTCTTCATCAAGATTTGATGATAGCCTAAATAACAGTCCAATAGACTCATGTGCTCTGAAGTAGCTGTTGCATCCAAAAGGGAGTCTATTCTTGGCAAGGGGGATTCATCCTTCAGACATGTCTTGTTGAGATCCGTAAAATCAATGCACATCCTCCACTTTCCATTAGCCTTCTTCACCATCACCGTATTGGCTAGCCACTATGGATATGTCACCTCTCTAATTACTCCAGCACTCAGAAGCCTTTTGACTTCATTTCTTGCACCTTCGGCTTTGTCATCGGACATCTTCCGAAGCTTTTGCTTCCTTGGCCTGATAGCCGGGTCTGCATTGAGTGAATGCTCAATGACATCTCTGTTGACACCACAAAGATCATTGGCTGACCAAGCAAAGACATCCTTGTTGTTGAATAGAAACCTCAACAAAGTTTTTTCTTGTTCACCAGACAATTCTGACCCGAGCAACACCTTCTGCTCGGCTATGTCTTCCCATAGAAGCATGGGCTTCGGTTGATCTGCTGAGGTAGCATTATCTCTTTTATGCTTATACTCTTGATGAGCTTCGGCTTCATCTATGTTATGGGTGGCCTTTGAATCTGTCTAGTTCCCTTCGACCCTTCTAGCAGCCTCTTGACTTCCATGCACAGCTATGGGACTCTGGTCAGATGATATCTTCATGCATAAATATGTTGGATGAAGTATTGCTTCGAAGAAATTTAATGTCCCTCGACCAATGATTGCATTGTAGGGATATTCCATATCAACAATGTCAAAAACAACTTACTATGTCCTTGTGTTATGAACATAAATGAAGGTGATTGGCATTGTTATCTTCCCGAGTGCCACTATCTACCTTCCTCCGAAGTCACACAGGGGGTGTGTTGCATCATGTATCTTATCATCCTGCTCCTGCATCTACTCGAAAGCTTTTGCAAAAATGATATCTGATGCACTGCCTATGTCTACAAGGACGTTGTGCACCAGAAACCCCTTGATGACACAAAATATGACCATTGCATCATTATGAGGGTAGTCCTTGAGCTAAAAGTCTTCGTGGGAGAAGGTGATTGTATATGAGATCACTTGGACTTGATAAAGGGTCCCTGCACTCCAACATGTTGTACCCTTCTTTGTGCCTCCTTCTGCTTCTTATAATCTTATTAGCTGGTTCAGAACTTGAACCGCCTGTGATTGGGAGCACCAGCTTCATAGCCGAAGGTGCCACGGCTTGAGTTCCTTGTGAAGTTAGTGTCACGGTCGTGGAAGTGAGTTCACCAGAGGTGGGCGCTAATATTGGTCACTTGTTCTCAAATGTTGTGAATTAAGAACAAGGCAAAACAATTGTTAAGTATTAAGGACCTTCATCCTCCGAAGCATTGCCTCCTCTCGGATTTAATGATAATCAGACGAAGGTCGTGAAGGACATGACTTCATCATTTCATGGGCAAATAAGAATACATAAAGACGAAGAATATAGTTCATTAATTCATTCGCATTTATATTTCATAATATACACATGAATATTAACAGAGTTTATATTACATTGGTACCTTTGGCTTACTCTAAGGTGCTGATGCAAGAGTGATTACCAAACAGCGTGAACAGTATGGGGATACTGTTCACCTATTTATAGGCATGGGACGCAGCCCGGGTAAAAGTACATTTATGACCTTTAACATTTGTTCATAATCATAACATAAACCACTAGGGACTAGCTAGTCTTTTCCTCCTCTTTTTGGTCTAAACTGAAGCCGGTGGTGGCTTCGACACTTGCCATAGTTGCTTCCGGACGAGACCTTCGTCTTGAGGAGCTTCGGCAGAGAAAAAGAGTCTTCGGTATCACTTTGTTGACGGTGTCTTTGTCTTGAGGACCTTCGGCGGAGAAGAAGACCCCAACAATATAGAATCTGTCAAGATGAGATGGATTTGTGACGCTAGATACATTTTAATAAGGGGATAATCTAGGTTGTCTAATTATCTTATAAACACTTTCTTTGATGCCTATATGTATATGCAGAAGCAATTGTGGGTATTACTCCACAACTCATCACACTCAATCAAAGAACCAAATCGGACATGTATCATAAGGACAAGCATTCAAGCGTATAAATACCTATAAAAATAGTTTTGTTTTGTTCCTAAGATTAGGTTTCCTATTCCTAATGGTCACTTTTGGTACAGGATTTCAAAGTGTGAAAACCACTTTTATCTTTAGAAGAGAAAAGGTAAGAGTAATTAGAGTAAAGCAGGAATAGATGAGAAAAGATTAAGGGAAGTTTAGAAAGAATCGGAGTAGCAAAGGTAAGTAGGTAAGGGTTGTCCAGTTCTATATAGGTTATGTCCTACAGTCAACATTCCTCTGATACCACTTCTGTAACACCCGGATTTAAGGGCAACCCAGGTGTGAATCAAATGTGTGCTAGGATCAAGTCTCACACATATGATGACTCAAGGTATAGAAACAAATGTCACATCTTTATTATATAATAGGGGTTCTATACAAACTAGCTAAATAATTACATCATATGAAGACAATGATCCCCACAACCTCAATTTACTAGGGACGACGGCCTAGACCTCTAACGAACACATCGCGGCATCCTTCATGCTCCTTATCCTGTAGTACTTATTCTTGACCTGGGGGATGTCAGTACAGCAAGGGTGAGCTCACATGTGTTCATCGCTCAACAAGTTGTGGGGAATAATGTGCATGAGCTCACTTACAGAGGGGGCTTATGTGAAGTGTAAGGCTTACCAAAGGAGATGGTTAAAGCTGAGCGTTGCTTTTAAAGTTGGTCACAGTTTTATTAGCAGTTACTAAGTGTAAGTAGATACCAACCCAAATAAATAAGAGATCAAGATTAATAATAATCCTACAATGCAATGCAAATGACAGATTAAGTTTAATTCCATAAATTAATCATGTAAGTGTTCGAGCTACTCATGACCGTGAGCACGGCTGATATACTAGTTTTACACTCTGCAGAGGTTGCACATCTTTACCCACAAATCGTGTTACCCATTTGCCACAGGGTCATGAATCCCATACATCTCTATCGAGGAGACGAGGCAGGGTAGCACTATGAGGCCTTTACAAAGTTCTACTAGCTTCAGAAAACATGCTACGATTTATGAGAAGGGCGATATAGGAATCCCTCATCCGAAAAGCCATCTCAGCATGATCGAACCGAGAACCACCCTATACCGGTAGCTCCTCTACCGCCCTTGCCCCTTTTAGGTAAGGTAGTCCTCAACTAGCTTTCTTAATTAGTCAGCCAAGGGCATTCCATACCACCCTTGTGGTAGCACTGTTTTTCTGGGTGGTTCTTCATATTCTAATTAACACAATGATCTTATCATGAACATTAATAAACCAACAATAATAGTGGAACATGACCATATTTTTAGTATATCATTAATCCTCAAAACCAGAAAGATCAATAGAAAATCTACCTAATAGTTCATTTGTTTGCAAGGTGTGGGATAAACAATACTAGGGAAACCTTTTAGGCCCCATCAAATTAACCTGAGCATGTCACAGTGATTAACAGACACATTATTAGGTAAAGAAGAGTGATCAAGGGCACAACTTGCCTTATACTTGAGATCCCAGGTACTTCACCAAGATGGTCTTCGAGTTTCTCATGACTTCGTTGCTACTTATAGCAATACATACAAATAGACAAAGAGTACATAAATATAACAGTGCACCAAACATGAGAAAACAATTGTGTAATAATATTCTACGCAACGCTATCGAACGACTAAAATCGGACTTATGGTCATAAAGATATGATTTTCCGAAGCTTTTGGGTGATACACATATATTCTATGATAATTAATATAAATTATGCGAGAAAGGACATAACTACTTTATTTAATTTTAATCCCAGTTTCTACTTGATTAAAGGTCATCTTTTGTTCAGATTATAATAATAGACAGATTGACTTTGATTGAGAATGTTAATCTACTAAGCATAGGTTAAATAAATATCTACTATCTAATTATAAAAGTATATGACATGACAAAATAATGTCTGTTAATGCGTAGGAAATTTTACCACGACGCTAACATAATTTGAGTGGATGAAATTGGAGTTAAAATGCGTAAATTATGAATTAAATAGGGTTTTGGAATTTTTTTTTCATATTAAAACTGAATTTCTATGCTTATCTCATTTTTCTAGGTAATTTTTGGACGGCGTCCTATAATTATAGATAAGCTAGGGCCCAATTTGCAAAATCCAGGGCTGATCCGTTATGGATCCTAGGCTATGGCAGACTACTGGTTAAATAGCAAATTCCCTAGGGTCTCTTATGCAAAAGTTTTAGGCCAAAGGTGTTTCAACGCTTTCTAGCCGCCCGATCACACTCCCACGGCTAGGATTAGATTCGATCGCATCTGAACCGGTACCTTATGTGCATCGCCCAATCCGAATCCAACGGATCAGAATACATCAACCCTTACATGAACCAGGCATCATCAGTGGCCGCACGATCTAGGATCTATGGCTGAAACCATATGTAGCAAACGGGTTTCTTCGATCTAATCTAGTTCATTCAGTTTTAGACCGACGGCCACTGTCGTAGCACCCCCACCCACCGAACCACGGCGGCGGCGCCCTGACATCCACGGCAGTGCCATGGATGGGATACATGATTTGGCGCCCTAGGGCACCAAACCATGTTCCATTCTATTCTACACGCAGAGGGAACAAAGTAGAACTCATTGGATGACATCTTACCTGCGGTGATGTTGTGGTGCGGTAGGTTCTCGACGTGGCACAAGCTCTCGGCGAGGATGAACGACGACGAGCAATTCGTCTAGCTCTGAAGGGTCACGCGCCCGCCAACGCCCTCGAACTTGCCCAACCGAACATGCGGCGCTTCCTGACCACCCGCCGATGCCGGAGAATCACACCTGATGTGAGTCGACGGCGGCGGCCCATTCTCCTCTTCGTCTCTTTTTCTCGATCTCCCCTCGACAGTGTGGCTTACGCATGCCAGGTTTGGGTTAAGGCGAAGATTACGGTGGCTGAGGCATATATATAGCCGAGGGTGAGGTCAGCGGCGCTGCTGCAACGGCCTCCATAGGATTAGCGGAGGTTGTTACCCCTGGCGCTGTGAGTTGTACTGCGAGAAGGACGAGCGGACAAAGCCACTGACCAGGTGGTGTCCGCAATCCAAAGAAAGGCGTGTGCATGTTGGTCTGACGGGTAGGCTCCATGTGTCGGTGAGTCGCCAGGGCAGGGAGACTGGTGGGCAGGACCCGCTTGTCGGCGCATGGTGAGCGCGGAATTTGGCTGAAAGCGGGGGACGACGTCAGTGGGTCAGGACCTAGGGACGTCGGCCTAGGGTGGCTTTTTTATTTCCTATTTTTTCATTTCATTTTCAAATCCAACTTAAAATTCCAAATTTTAATTTATGTTCCCAACAAATAGAATGCAACAAACATAAATACCAGCATGGGATGCACATTATCTTATTATTACTTGTTTTAATCAAGCCTTCCAATTGTTTGAGATGCTTAAAATAAACAACATCACATGATTACTATGTCATAAGGACTATTTTATTTCTCTGGGTTTTTGGGTATTACAGGACACAACCTGTCTTTTACTTACGATAACCTGTTGTCCAGATGTTTTTCCCAATGTTTGTCTTCAGGTTCCTCATAACCAAAACATACACATAGACAGATAATAAATAAAAAATAACATTACGCTAAAAATGGGAAAACCCCACAAAAGTATTCTATGTGTCGCTATGAAATCGTAGGTTCTAAAACCACTAAAATCGGAGTTAAAATATAAAAGTTATGAATTTTATAAGTTTCTAAAATTATTTTCAACCTATAAATCAATTCCCACGCTTTATCCATTTTCTTTCATTTAGTTTGCCTGAAAAGGGATTACGGGTTCTATATCTCAAAAGCTCTGGGTCTGTTTTGAGAGAACTAGGACCTATTAGCGAGAAAACTTAAACTAGATAGGACTACGAGTTCGTTTTTAAGTCCTCCAGGGTCTCTTTAGCAAAATACCCAGCCGAAGAATTATTTTCGTATCTCAATCGTCCGATCCTCCACCAGCGGCCTGGATTACATCTCCTTTGTAAATGAAACGGTACACAACTAGGGCCCCTGGATCTCAGATCCATGGCCCGAGACGAATGCTACTCCAACACCGACCGATCAACCATCTACGATCCAGATCTAATTAAGTGAAAGGGTATTTTAGCATCTAATCTTAACCATGCGCTTGCAATCCAATAGCCAGAGTCGTGCCTTCCCCCCCCCCCCCCCCCATCGCTTGAGCGTGGCGGCGCCCCTATGCCCCTAGTGGTGCAGTCGCCAGATTCTACCAAGTCAGTTGCCCCAAGCTCTAATCCTCAATCAAGTGGGTGCTACATGGATCATAGGATAACGTGAATTCAATGGGAGTACATTACTAGTGATTTGAGCTGAGCAGACGTCGATCTACGATGTCATGTGGCGGAGTTCATCCGCAGCGAGCAATCGCTAGTTCTTCGGTCACCAAACTCCCTAGGTGAGGCCACGATCATGTGTGGGTATCCCTGGAGCAGCTCTAAAACCACCCTCTGAGGGTACGATGTGGTCGAGGACCACAGTTGATGGGGGTGGCAAACTTTCTCTCTCAATATTTCTCCTGATGAGCTCACAGTGTGCGTCGACATCCACGACAGTGGTGCGAGATAGATGAGAGAGGGGGTTGTATGGCAGGGTTAAATAACACCCGAGGAGGGAGAGTCCACGGCAGGTAGCCAATCTTTGGCAAATGCGGATTCTGTTTCGCATTCGATCAGAGTTGTTACGGAGTCCGCATGGAGAAGACACCTCTAGATTTCAGGGTCCACACATCATCAACCTAAACCCGAATGAGAGGT
Source organism: Zea luxurians (assembly GCA_029449295.1). NCBI lineage: Eukaryota > Viridiplantae > Streptophyta > Magnoliopsida > Poales > Poaceae > Zea > Zea luxurians. Next base: position 69,247,259 of record JAOPSE010000019.1, on the reverse strand, counting down.
GCGTGTGTGGGAGAGGCTGGACTGTGGGTCTAGTAGTCATCCCCCTAGAGAAGGGCGCCGACGTGGTGCAGTTGCGCCACTGGGCCGGATTTGGGCCGGCGTGGATAAGGATAAAGGGCTTAGGTGTTCCCTTTTCCTTTTTCTTTTCTTTTCTATTTTCTTTTATTCTAGTTTTATTTTGTTTTTCAATTTAAAGCAAATTCAAGTAAAGTTTGAATTTCAAACTTAATTAGAATGCACAAGCAAAAGTTCCACATGATGCAAATAATAATGTTATATTAATTATTTTATCCATTCCAAGAAAATATTTTAAAAGTATTAAAATTCATATCACTTGCTTATTTTGGGAGAAAGTAATATACACCCTTTATCAAGAGTTACTTGAATATTTTGAAAAGTATTTCTAATTATATAGTCTATAAGAGGGTTATTCTTCTTTAATAAATACAAGCTCTTACTATTATTTATTTTTCTAAGTCTCAAGTTTAAATTCTAGTTTCACAAGTCTAAATCTAAGTTTAAGTCATTAACTTTTAATATTTATTTATTATTGTTTATCATGAAAAAACACTTGCAATGTATAATCCTTCCTTAGAAGATACTTTAATTTGATTATTTTGGGGAAAATCTTACTAAACCCAAAATTTATAATTCTGTGGTGTTACACTAGTCGACCTTCAGGCCTCAGGGCCTAAGTATGAGACATGCATGTCGGTGTTTGATGCCGATGGCACACTATCGGGTATACCATATAATGCTTTTGAGAGGAAGGCGACGTCGATCGTAATCTGATGGTTCGGGTAGGTAGGGTGGGAAAAAAGCTTGAGCTCGACGAGCTGGCTGGGGCTCGCGGTGGCTCAGCTTAGAGCAGCTTGATGTTTAGAATGAGCCCGAGCTGAGCCTGTTTTTATGGCTCGAGAAAAGAGCAAGCCAGCTCAGCTCGGCTCGGTGTGGCTCACGAGCTAGCTCGTAACTCGACCTAACAGCAGATTGTTACATAAAATCCTAATTAGCATATAGTGTTAGTACCCAATAGATGGTCGGTTTATATTATTTGATACTACGGTATAAAATTGATCTATTTTCTATATTGTATTAGTAATATATTTATTTTAGTTATTTAAAATATGTTAGTTAAATTATTTTTGAGATCTTATATTATATTTTGGAGAGCGAGTTCATGTTTATAGGTAGGCTCGTTGGCTCGGCGAGCCAAGCCGAGCCAACTTTTTAGGCTCTCGCTAGAAGAGCAAGCCGAGCTAGGCTCAGCTCATTACCTGATCGAGCCACAGCGAGCTCGGCTCGGCTCGTTTCCACCCCTACGGACAAGGCACGACAAAACACAGAGAGTTATACAGGTTTAGGGCGCTCAGATGCGTAATACCCTACGTCCTGTGTATTTCTGGTGGTTGTATTGTTCTGAGCTTGAGAGTTACAGGTGATGGCAGGAGATTGAAGACGTGATTAGTGATCGGATCTAGCTCAGTCTCTCTGAGCCTAGCGGGTGTCTAATGTTTTTTGTTGGGTATACCCCAGCCTTATATGTTTGACCGAAGAGATATCCATGTACAGATCAGCGCACTTATGCGAGTCTACCCACTTCCTATTGTGGTCACAACGAGTCTTCTGGTATTAAAATGGCCCTTATGCAACGCTTGCGCCCGCCTATATGCGCAGTCTGAGTTGTGCAACATTCTGTTGGCGTTCCTGATCCCGTGCAAGGGAGTTTTAATTTGGCTTTAGTTACATCTGATGGAGGCCCGCGATAAGTCTCCTGGATGGCTTATTAGGGGCCTTTCAAGTGGCCCATGAACCAAGTTTATGTCTTGTGGATGAGACTGATGACGCTAGACCTAGACCGGTGCAGGGATAGATCCGAGGCCACCACGTGCCCTAGATAAAGAGACGCTTGGGGGCCGCACCCGCAAGCTCGGATCCCACCATCGAGTATGATGTTGCCGGACCCAGACCTACGCAGGGACAGGTCCGAGGCCCCCACGTGTCTCGAAGGGGGTAGGCGCTCGAGAGCCACGCTCACGAGCTTAGACCCCATCGTCGGGACTGATGCCACTAGACCTAGACCTACGTAGGGAGAGGTCCGTAGCTGCCACATGTCCCGAAGGGAGAGGTTCTCAGGAGCAACGTCCGTGAGTCTGCACCTCTATTTATGTCGTCCCTGCGCTTCTTGACGCATGGACCTCCTGCAAAGTGGGGCCCAAGTCTTCAATTCCTTGTGAAATTTTGATCCATTGAGTGCGCCATAGATGCACCCAATGGGTGTAGCCCTCGAGCTTCGAGCCGTCTTGAGTAGCATTCGACTCGGAGGTCCTAGAAAACCTTACTTTGGTGGATCATCTTGTTGCTTAACGCCTGGTTGACCGACTGTTGGTCACTTGTTCTCAAATGCTATTAGTTAAGAACAAGGCAACATAAGTGTTAGTGGTTAAGGACCTTCGTCCTTTGGAGCATTATTTCCCTTAGGATATAATGATCTTTAGACGAAGGTTATGAAGGACATACCTTCATCATTTTGGTATATAAGAATATGAGCAGAGATATAGAAGAAGACATGAATAATTATATCAATCCATCATTTTACTCGTATTAATATTATACGATTATGAACAAACATTAATAATATCAAATTACATTTGTACCTTCGGCAACAGGCTTGACAGAAGGTAAAAGTCCAAGAGTGACGTGCGGGCGATTACAAGTCAATGTGAACAGTACGGTGTCATTGTTCATCTATTTATAGGCACGGGACGTAGCCTGAGTAAAATTACATTTATGTCCCTAACATTTACTATTAGCTAAAAAGTAAGATGTCGAGGGCTAAGCTATCTTTTTCCCTTTAGGTCGGTTTCATTCTCCATCATCGTCTTTGTGTTATGCCGAAGCTTCTTCATCTGTAGTTTCGGAACTGATTCATCCTTCTTCCAGACCGCGGCTTTCATACCGTCCACACCATCATCTCAAAGCTGAAGGTTCCTGTGACAGTATATTATACTTGGAAAGCATGTTAGTCGTGTTTTTGAGGACCTTCGGAGGACGAAGGCCCCTAATAGTAGCCCCTCGCAGTATTAATTTGTTATTGTATCTAACAAATTCAGAGTGCAACGTGAACGAAGGCCTTTAGCCGAAGGTCTGAAAAACACCTTCCCTTCGCTAGAATAGAGAAAGTCAATGACAAATAGGGCCCGCCAAGTTGCAATGCACTAGGCATATAAATAGAAACCCACAGCGGCAGCATTTGTTATGCTATTTTTGTTGCTTGTGTTATTTTATCAAATTTTTAATTCTCTTGCTATCAGCTCTCGCTTGGTTTTCGAGCTTCGTGATATACACAAGTGCTTGTTGCGTGTCTGAAGAGAAGAAGATGTCTGAGGAGAAGAAGATTGTGGACCCTGCTCTTGCTGGATTTTACGAATCTATGGAAAAAACAAACACAGAGAAGATCACAAAGGAAATAATGGCAGATTTGTCTGAAGATTCTGATGATAGTGAAGACTATGATGTGGAAAGTGGGGATGAAGATTCTGAAGATCGGCCCTGGCGGCCAAGCCATACCATCTTCAGAAAGTCGACCATTAAACAAAGTCAGATTGATGCCATGAAAGGAAGATACTTTCGTGACATGTCTATTGTGAGGGTTGGAGGGGACAGTAACTTTTTGACGCGTGCATGAGTTGCACTATCAGACGAAGGCCAGATTCTGCCATGTCTCAGCTTCGGCAATCTCTTTTTGCTTCTGAATTGTGATTTGGCATGTTCTTGTGGTATGGCCCTTGTCTTCACCGTAGAATAAGCAATACAATCTTCTGGGTTGATCTCCGTACCTTCCTCCGAAGCCCCTACCGCCTCTACCCCTTGGGGCTGGTGGCCTGAAAAAGCTTTGTTGTGACCCCAAAGACTGGGAGCTGTGTTGCTGCCTTTGAGGTTGATTTCCTCTATCATCACTTGGGTTGGAATTATGGATCGATCTGACATGTCTGGGGTGAATTCTTCCTCCGAAGCCCCTGGTCATCTCAGAAAACTTGTATGCTTCTTCCCTTCTTTGGCGGAAATCATTATCAGCCCGGATGTACTCATCCATCTTCTAAAGAAGCTTCTCCAGGGTTTGTGGGGGTTTCCTGGCAAAATACTGAGCCGTAGGTCCTGGCCGAAGCCCTTTGATCATGGCCTCAATAACAATTTCATTGGGCACTGTAGGCGCTTATGCTCTTAGACGCAGGAACCTTCGGACATACGCCTGAAGGTACTCCTCGTGGTCCTGCGTGCACTGAAACAAAGCCTAAGCAGTGACTGGCTTCGTTTGAAAGCCTTGGAAGCTAGTATTAGCATATCCTTGAGCTTCTGCCATGATGTGATTGTCCCTGGTCGGAGAGAAGAGTACCATGTCTGGGCCAAACTTCGGACTGCCATGACGAAGGATTTCACCATGACTGTAGTATTGCCTCCATATGAAGATATGGTTGCTTCATAGCTCATCAAAAACTGCTTAGGATCTGAGTGTCCATCATACATAGGAAGCTGAGGTGGCTTGTATGATGGGGGCCATGGAGTAGCCTACAACTCTACTGCCAAAGGAGAAGCATCATCAAAAGCAAAATTGCCATGATGAAATTCATCGTACCATTCATCGTCATTGAATGAACTCTCTTGTCAAAGCTCCCTGTGCTGGGGCCTTCGTTCCTGGTCATCTTGAGTAAGATGACGCATTTCCTCAGTAGCTTCGTCAATCTTCTTCTGTAAATCGGCCAGGCAAGCCATCTTCTCCTTCTTCCTTTGTACCTACTGGTGAATGATTTCTAGGTCCCTGGTCTCCTGGTCCAGCTCCTCCTCCTGAAGTGTTGGGCTAGTAGCCTTCCTCTTCTGGCTCCTAGCTTTGTGTAGCGTCTCCTGATTAGTGTCCAGTGGCTGCTATGCAGCCCCTAGCGCTGTTGTCTTCTTCGGCGGCATGACAAAGGTTGATGCTTGTCGAAGATGGTCCAATGAGTCCACTAGAGGTGGGCGCCAATGTTGGTCACTTGTTCTCAAATGCTATGAGTTAAGAACAAGGCAACACAAGTGTTAGTGGTTAAGGACCTTCGTCCTTCGGAGCATTATTTCCCTTAGGATATAATGATCTTTAGACGAAGGTTATGAAGGACATACCTTCATCATTTTGGTATATAAGAATATGAGCAGAGATATAGAAGAAGACATGAATAATTATATCAATCCATCATTTTACTCATATTACTATTATACGATTATGAACAAACATTAATAATATCAAATTACATTTATACCTTTGGCAACAGGCTTGACAGAAGGTAAAAGTCCAAGAGTGACGTGCGGGAGATTACAAGTCAACGTGAACAGTACGGTGTTACTGTTCATCTATTTATAGGCACAGGACGCAGCCTGAGTAAAATTACATTTATGTCCCTGACATTTACTATTAGCTAAAAAGTAAGTTGTCGAGGGCTAAGCTGTCTTTTTCCCTTTAGGTCGGTTTCATTCTCCATCATCGTCTTTGCGTTATGCCGAAGCTTCTCCATCCGTAGTTTCGGAACTGATTCATCCTTCTTCCAGACCGCGGCTTTCATACCGTCCACACCTTCATCTCAAAGCCGAGGTTCCTATGACAGTATATTATACTTGGAAATCATGTTAGTCGTGTTTTTGAGGACCTTCGGAGGACGAAGGCCCCCAACACCGACTAATTGAAGTCTAGCTGTCTTAAGTATGCTTGAGGGAAGATCGACTGTCAGAGATACGGTTGACCAAAGCTTGGTTGACTGAGGTATCTTTGGCAAAGCCGCTGGATTTTTTTAGAAAAAGTCTTTTGTGGCCCCACCCAATGGGTGTGTTCGTTATCTCTTCCGTTAAATAGTCCATTAAGTTGACATAGTGTAATGATGCGTGTGAGCCAGTGATCATCCCATTTACAGACCTCTAATGACGTGTTCGCCATGTTGTGCTAGGGATAGATGCTGCAATGTATAGCAAAAGCGGTGAAGTCGGGTCTAAACTGACTAGTGTTGTTAGCTTTTATATGTACTCCTTGGTGGACTTGAAGGCTGCAGCTTGCTCTAGTCCCTAGACAAAGTCTTTTACACCATGAAGTGTTCGAAGAAACGAGACAATGCGCTCTATCTACCTTGAAATGAATCTGTTTAGGGCCACAAGCATTCCTGTTAACCTTTGGACATCTTTTGGTGATCTAGGGGATTGCATGTCTATTATTGCTTGTATTTTGTCTGGATTGGCCTTGATCCCCCTGTGCGACACAAGGTATCCTAGAATTTTGTCTTGATGAACTCCAAAAATGCATTTTTCTAGATTTAGGCGAAGTCTAGCTTCTCTCATGCTTGCAAACATCTCAGTGTGGTCTGCTAGCTGGTCCTATTTGCTCGTGCTGGCAACACCAACAACATCAACATAGGTGAAGATAGTGTACCCTATTTGCCATTCAAGCATGGCCTTTGTCAGCCTAGAGAACGTTGAACCGACATTCTTGAGGCCTTCGGGCATGCATAGAAAGAAGTACGTGCCAAAGCGCGTTATGAAGCTTGTCTTCTCATTTCATGTAGATTTGATGGTAACTGGAGAAATAGTCAAGGAGCGACATGACCTTGCATCCTACCATAGATTTGACAATTTTGTCGATCTAGGTAGGAGAAATTATCCTTGGGGCAGGTTTTGTTGAGGGTCATGAAATCGATACACATCCTCCATCTGCCATTTTTCTTCTTCACCATTACTATGTTGGCAAGCTAGGTTCGGTAGTCCGTAGGTTCAATGAACGTTTCCTCGAGTAGTTTATGTACTTCAGCCTTCACTGCCTCAATTTTTTGTTTGAAATTTACGAAGTTTTTGCTTCTTTGGGTGGATCGAAAGGCCAATGCTCAAACTGTGTTTGATGATGCTGCGACTGAGTCCTACACGATCAAAGGATGACCAAGCGAAGATGTATTTCTTATTATGGAGGTAGGTTAACAAATTTTCGTCATCTTCGCTGCTGAGATCTTCGCTAACGAGCATTGTATGATTGAGTACTACTGGGCCTAGGGGCACTTTTTTGGCATGTTTAGTGCTTTGAATTGGATCCTTTTCCACTTTCTCCATGTGAGGGCTTTGATAGAAGACGCGGCCCAATCTTCCGTGAGATACGATAACTTGATTGAGTGGAGATCTCGATGTTGATGATCCAAGGCTCCGAGCGAATGGTTCCTCACAATCACTACACCACGGCTCCGTTGGTTATGACCTGTGACACACAACTGACCTCACCACGAAGGCTTATCCCTGCAAGCGCAATCAAGAACACAAGCAAGAATAGTAAAGAAACGCAACCAAAATTGTATTGACTACGGGATGGGGTCTCACAAACAGATGACGGAGACACTGTTCGATGACAGAATTAATCTAAGCAAAACCCATAACCTAATGTGGTGGTGGCTGCTGAATAAATAGAGTATTAGGGCGTGCGTGACCATTGGACTCGCCCCTAATGGGCTTCGACACGATACACGGGCCAACAGACAGTGTCGCAGCACCAAAACAGAATCTGAACGCTGAATTGTTTCGACGATTCCCGTTGACTCCGGACGAATTTTAAGGTGACACCAGTTGGGTTGGTTAGATAATCTCCTTATCTTTCCAACCATATCAAGTCCGTCGCAATCGGAGTCTGGATGCATACTGGGCGTCCATTTTAGTGCAGACTGGTCTTGGAACCCGAGATAGAGTTGCAGTCAAGTCGGACGTGATCTCCTTCCTGTTGTGGCCGCCCTTGCTACTCCTCCTCAACACCTTGGCCTTTCCCAAGTCCTTGCTGGTCCTCTACAAGGTACCTAATCATCAAAACATCCATGGGCCCAAGCGTAAGCTCTGAAACACAATTGACTAGGGTAGAACATACCTGGAGATTTAGCTGTCGTGCACGAGATCGTGTTATCGGTCCATTCATTGTATGTATTGAAGTGATGTCCTCATCATCCTCCCCCTCTTGAATTGGAGTCGTCCTTGACTCGATCTCATCTTTGTCACCCATATATGGCTTCAAATCTAAAATGTTAAAGGTGGGACTAACCCCAAAATCTGGAGGCAACTCAAGTGTATATGCATTATCATTAATTTTTGCAAGAACTTTATAAGGACCAGCAGCACGTGGCATAAGTTTAGACTTTCTCAAATCAGGAAACCTATCCTTTCTCAAATGAGCCCACACCAAGTCAATTTTAGAGAAAACAATAGAACCACTTAATTCAACAAGCATGTCATCCAATCTAGGAATAGGATATCTGTACCGAATTGTGATGTTATTAATGGCTCTACAATCAACACACATGTGCCAAGTGCCATCTTTCTTAGGAACCAAAAGAATAGGAACAGAACAAGGACTAAGGCTCTCATGAATGTACCCGTGGTCCAGAAGGTCCTGGACCTGGCGTTGAATCTCTTTAGTCTCCTCGGGGTTGGTCCTGTAGGCAGCACGGTTGGGCAAGCTTGCCCCTGGAATTAAATCAATCTTGTGCTCAATGCCTCGCACAGGTGGTAATCCAGGGGGTATCTCAGAGGGAAACACATCCATATACTCTTGCAAAAGGTTAGCAATAGCTGGTGGCAAAGCAATAGACGTATCATCAATGGAATAGAAAGCATTTTTGCACACTAAGGCATAGCAAAGTCCAACAGAGGCATGTAACTCATCAAGATCAGATTTAGTTACTAGCAAAGTAGGAGTTTTTAACTTAATAGGTTGCTGATTTTCAGAGTTCAAAACACCTTTTTGCTTAGCATTAGTCTTTTTCTCATGTTCAAAGTGGACAATTTCAGTGGGAGTCATAGGAAGCAACACAATTTTCTTTCCCTTATGCATGAAAGTATATTTATTAGATCTACCATGGCGAATAGCATCAGTATCAAACTCCCAAAGACGTCCCAGTAAAAGAGAGCAAGCATCCATAGTCACCACATCGAAATCAGCAAAGTCATGGTAAGAGCCAATAGAAAAATGCACCCTTGCTGTTTTTGTTACCTTGAACTTACCGCTGTTGTTAAATCATTGAATGTGATAAGGGTGGGGATGTTCTCATGTGGTCAAGCCAAGCTTCTTGACCACCTCAACGTTCACCAAGTTTGTTGGGGGTCTGCTTCGTCGCCGAAGGTCTCATAAGAAGAAACACCTTCGGAAGATTGACACAAAGCCGAAGCTATCAATCAAAAGGCTTCGGAGCATATTTCCAAATGCACCAACTTAAAAAGGAAATGACCAACCATCCCACGACAACTTGTATTATGATTGTAAACCTTTGTAAGGGGTATGAATGTAATTTCTCACAGGCTGTGTCCTGTGCCTATAAATAGATGAACAGTACCCCCGTACTGTTCACGCTATCTTGTAATCGCTCGCGCGCAACATTTGGATTTTTGTCTTCTGTCAAGCCGAAGGTATAAATATAATTTAATATTGCATTTAAATATTCATGTTTGTATAATGGTACATATGAATGATATTACATGTTTGTTCGTGTTATCTTTCATGTTTCATATGTTTTATCTTTCATTATCTTATAATCGTGATGATGAAGGTATGTCCTTCAAAACCTTTGTCTGAAAATTGTTATATCCTAAGGGAAATAATGTTTCGAAGGACGAAGGATTTTAACATTTAATACTTTGTGTTGCCTTGTTCTTGACTCATAGCATTTGAGAACAAGTCCCCAACAAAGTTGTTGCAGCTACCACCGTCAATGATGGTATGTACACGGCAGTCCTTGACGATGAGGAACATGTTGAAGAGGTTGTGGCGTTGTCTGTTGTCGTTGTCACTAGTCATGGCACTCAAAGCTCGTTGCACAATCAAGGCCTTATAGGTCTCGGTCGCTATTGTACCAAGAACCTCTTCATCACCATCATAAGTCTCTGCAATATTAGCTCCAACAGTATCTTCATCTTCAACATCAGAAGCACTAACATACCCACCATCACTAGTAGCAATGTATGCCCGTTTGCTGGGGCAATCTCGCTGAATATGGCCAAGTCCCTGGCAGCGGTGGCACATGATGTCGGAGGAGCGGCCTGTGGAAGATGTGGTCGTAGCAGGTTTTGCTGCAACACCCGAAGGCACCAAGGACTTGCTGTTGTCGTGTCCCTGTGATGCCGAAGGTGCGGTGCTGCGTGTGCCGCTGGTGGAGGAAGATGTGGACGTCCGTACACCCGAAGAGGATGACGCCTTGGCTGGCGCTGGTGGCTGGCGTGGCGCGAAAGTGCTGCTCCTCTGCTGTTGACGTCCCTGCAATTCTTTTTCTGCCAACATAGAAAGATGGAACAAGCGTTGTATAGAATGATATTCTTTATAATCAACAATATCCTGAATCTCCTGCCTCAATCCCCCATAAAACCTAACTATTTGATCCTTCGGATCCTCAACTACCCCACATCGTAGCATACCTTTCTGAAGCTCTTGGTAGTATTCCTGTACCGACATGTCTCCCTGATCTAAGCGTTGCAATTTTTTCGAAGATCACGTCTATAAGGAGGAACAAAGCGAGCTCGCATCTCCTCTTTTAACGCATTCCATGTTTGTGGTGCAGCATGTGTGTTAACAAGTTCATTCCACCAAATGATAGCAAAATCTCTAAATTCACTAGTGGATTGTCTAACCCTATGCTACTCAGGAACAAGATGGGAATTAAATTTTTGTTCTACCATCATCTCCCAGTCTAAGTAAGCTTCAGCATCATAAGAACCCATGAACGGTGGAATAGAGAACTTAATCTTAGCAAATGGATCATAGTCTGGTTCAGGATTATGATGACGACGTCTACCGTTACCTCCCATACCTTGTCGATTACGTGCGAGGGTTGTCGCAGCGGTGCATAAACATCGTCGTCGTCGCCGTCGTCGTCCACAGGAGAGTGAGCTGGGACTGGAGTTGGTGGTGGGGGACGAGTCTCTAGTACGTCCATGCGTGTAACAAGTTCAGCAACTCGTCGATCAAGCTGCTCATAGGGTGTCACCGCAGAGTCCTGGTATTTTTTAAAAGCTTCAGTCGTCGCGCGCATCATCTCCTTCAATTCCAGCTGAGAGACACACTCATCGTCGTTAAGCTTAAGCCCCTTCTCCTTGTCCATTTGGTTCTTTGGTCCTGTCATTGTTAGCACAAAACAAAGACAAAAAGGCAACAAACAATGTGAACCCTACAACTATCTCTCAGGGTAGTGGTGGTGGTAGAATACAAATTATGAAGTGTCTTACCCCGCTCTTACAAGGTTCTTACCAGCACTGCAGGTGGCAAACGGTGACCGGTGTGACTGTCCAACGAGTACGGGTGTGATTGCAAAGGAGTACCTGTTCTGCTCGAGAGAAAGTTGTAGTTCTAGGAAGGCTGACTAAATATATATATGTGGCACACAAGTCAGTAACAGATAGCAATGCTGAATAAGTGTTCCAAGTACTCGTCCTAGTTGCTGGCCTAGAAAATGTAATAGAATAGTTGGACCAAGGCACAATAAAGGAGGTATAAGTATCTAGGTGCAACAAGAAAACAGGCTTGGGGCAAAAATAATCACAGAGGTGCACAGAACACTCGTGTTTCTGTTTATGTGCTTTTCTTTTCTTTTTTTATGATTTTTTTCAAATATTTTTTATATTTTTCTCTTTTGCAGCAGCACATAAGAAGAAAACACACCAAGTTTCAGATTTTTTTGTGCAATTACGCGTCCTCTGGAATTTCTAAAAGTTTGCCCTAAAATCGGAATAAATGCTTGGAAAATGAGAAGTCCTATTTCCAAGCCGAATTTGGGAATTTTAAAAACAGCGAATCCGGCGAAGCCGGAAAGAATCGGATGCAAAATTTAATTCTATGCAATTTGAAAAAAATGGGCCCGATTTCAGTTCCGAGGCGAAAGTTATGGTCGTTTTAAGTTTGGACTCCGAATCAGGGTTTTTGGCGAGCTGTTGGAAGAGTGGGGGGTTCGGTTTTGTGGATAGAGTTGATTTTAGAGATAGGATCTATTTTGTGGATAGGGTCGGTTGTAGAGATAGGATCTATTTTGTGGATAGGGTCGGTTTTAGAGATAAGATTTGTATAGTGGATATGGTCGGTTTAGATACAGGATATGTTTTGTGGATAGGGTCGGTTTTAGAGATAGGATCAGTTTTGTGGATAGGGTCGGTTTTAGGGATAGGATATGCTTTGTGGATAGGGTCGATTTTGTAGGATGGAAGCGGATGGACAGAATCAAACTGAACCAAAACAAATCAAAACCAGCAACCAACTCAACTGTAAAGCCCAATTTTGTATTAGAAAAAAAAGAATAATTATACAAATAAATAAATAAATAAAATTATGATGTTTTGAGAATTTTGGAAAAAAAAAACCTTTGGATATTATTGGGTTTATTTTGTTCTTGAATAAATGGGATTAAACTAACCAAATATTAAAAAAAATAAAAATAGAAAAAAAAGCAATTGGACAAGAATATACATTACAAATATATATATATACAAATAATTACGATTCTTCATGCTAGGACTTGATTTGTGCACTTAATCTATGAAACTTACCAACAAATTTGAATTTAAAATGCCAAATTGGGAGATTTGGAAAGATAGACAAAATTGAAACTATAAAAAAAGATATAAAACCTATAGTCGCGCCTGGGCCACCTTCTCCTGGCCCACTCCGCTTGCTTCCCCAGGTCTGCGTGTCGGACCTCTGACTCGTGGGGTCCATTGAACAGACCGTCTTCCTCCGCGGACTTGGGCAATCAGGCGCGGTCCTCAAGGTGCTCCCTCAACCGAATCCCAATAGAACACCGATGGTCGCATGAATCCTCCTAGGCTCGTTCTCATCCGGACTCTCGGCCATGGTAATATAAAATCTAGGTTCTCTCCCCCTATTGGCCATCCTATTGAGCTGGCTGCCTCATATTCATCAATCGGAGAGAGAAAGAATCGAGCTGCGCCATTGCCCTGCGTGTTCGTCATTGTCGCGACTCTAGTGCCGTGCCGTGAAGCTCCACCTGTGCGTATAGAAGTGTGTGTGGCCTCGCCGCGTGGAACCGGTGCACGGGGCTCAGGATTTCCTTCACTGTTGTCCGCTCCCTGTCCCTATCGTGGCCGACTGTGTTCCGCCATTTCTTCCAGAAAGGTACCCCCCTCAGGTGTTCGCATTGTCCTCCTCCGTGTGTATCAGTGATCGAGTCGGTGGTTGGGGCTTGGGGTGTGGAGGTCGGTGACCACCGGTGGGCTCCTTGCCACCGCGAGGTTGATGGCGTCGTTCCTGTTCAGCGTTGGGGATCGCGGGAGTGGAGGACGAGCGCTGCGCCGTCGGATTTTAGTGTAACGGCTCGGATTACCCCTTGGGATACCGCTTCGGTGGGATTGATCACGGCCGTCCGATTCTAATCCTGCGTGGGTTATGCTTTGGCGCCGTTTTAAAATCTCGACCGTTCGATCGGGATCGAACAGTCCGGGTTGTGTACCGGTTCGGTTATGATGCCTGTCTAATCTGAGACGTTAAAACCAGATCGCACGGCCATCATACACCCATACCCCTTCGGGCTGGCCATCTATCAAATGAGCCCCTTCTCTTTCTATGAATCAACCCACCATCCCCGCGGGAGTAGCCTGTGTCTGGGTTATTTTGCGAGTTAAACCCCGACCTTCTCTGTATTAGTGCGCCCAGTCCAGGAATTAAAGAAAATAAGAAAAAGAGGTTTAGAAATTGATTTTGAGTATATAAATAATTGTAAAACTTGTATAATCCATAGAAAATTCATATTAAGTCCAAATTATCCCATTCCGGTTTCTATAATTTTATAATATTATTGTTTATCATTTAGTGCCACTGTTTTGACATAAAAACTACATTAAAATTGTTATCTTAATTAATCTTGTACAAAGAACATAGAATCTTTGGAAATCCATAACTTAAAATCTATAACTCCAAAATTAATAATTCCTGTTCCTATGATCTTATTTCAATATGTAGATTATTAATATGGATTTTGCATATATGTTTGGTGTAATGTTCATTTTGCTATATACTGTTTGTTTGTATTGCTACGACTAGCGCGAGGCCACGAGTCATTTGAAAAGCAAGTTGATACCTGGAAATCTCAAGTCCCAGGCAAGTTGTGCCCTTGATCACTTCTTTTACCCATTCATGTTCTAATTAATCATAATGATCTGCATAGGTTAATTTTGATGGGACCTAATAGGTTACCCTAGTTTGTCTATCTTTATGCCTTGTTTACCAGTGAACTTTTGGGGTAGTACTTGCTATTGCCATATGTGGTTTTGGGTATAGAGATACACATTATTTATTATCATACTTTTATTATCAGTTGTTATTTACTATTCATGATAAGATCATTATGTTAATTGGAACATGGAGCGACCATCCGGGAAAACAGTGCTACCACAAGGGTTTAATGGGACGCCCTTGGTTGATTAATTAGGAAAGCTAGTGGAAGACTACCTTACCCGAAAGGGGCAAGGGCAGTAGGGGAGTGATCAGTGTAGTGAGGTCCTTGGGTTGATTTTGCTGCGATGGCGGTCAGGCGAGGGATCCCTGCATTGGAGCTTCCTATAAACTGTAGCGGGTTTTCTGAAGCTAGTGGAACTTTGTAAAGGCCTCGTAGTTTTATCCTGCCTCGCTTCCTTGGTAGAGGTGTATGGGGCCCATACAACCCCGTGGCAGATGGGTAACATGACTTGTGGGTAAAGATGCGCAACCTCTGCAGAGTGTAAAACTGGTATACTAGCCGTGCTCACGGTCATGAACAGCTCGGACCCTCACATGATTAATTTATGGAACTAAATTCAATTTATCATATGCATTGCATCGCAGGTGATGTTGTTACTTTTGTTCTACTTAATTAGGTTGGTATTTACTTATACTTAATAACTGTTAATAAAATTTTGACCAACTTTAAAAGCAATGCTCAGCTCTAACCATCCTCTTTGGTAAGCCTTATACTTCACGTGAGCTCCCACCTTTGGTCAGTTTATGCACATTATTCCCCACAACTTGTTGAGCTATGAACGTATGTGAGCTCACTCTTGCTGTCTCACACCCCCCCATAGGTCAAGAAAAGGTACCATAGGATGAGGCGCATGGAGGATGTTGTGATGTGTTCGTGAGAGGTCTAGGCCGTCGTCTCCCAGTCAACTTTGGGTTGCTGGACCGTTGTCTCCTTAAAATGTAATTATTTATTTTGTATAGAACTCCTGTTATATAGTAAAGATATGACATTCGATCATGTGCCATGATTCATCATATGTGTGAGACTTGGTCGCAGCACACCTGGTGATTATGTTCGCGCCCGGGTCTTGGTGCCCCGAAATCCAGGTGTGACAGAAGTGGTATCAGAGGAATGTTGACTGTAGGACGAAAACTAGATAGAACTAGACAACCAATGTCTACTTACCTTTACTACTCTGATTCTTTCTAAACTTTTCTTAATCTTTTCTCATCTATTTCCGCTTTACTCTGATTATTATTACCTTTTCTTTCTAAGACAAATGTGGATTTCACACTTTGAAATCATGCGCCTAAAGTGACCTTTAGGAATAGGAGACCTAATCTTAGGAACAAAAACAAAACTATTTTTGTAGGTATCTATGTGCCTGAATGCTTGTTCTTATGATACTTGTCTGATTTGATCTTTGATTGAGTGTTGAGTTGTGGAGTAATGACCACAATTACATTTGCATATACATATAGGCATAAAAGATAATATTTATAAAACAACTAGACAATCTAGAATATTCCCATTAAAATGAATCTAGTATTCCGTATCTATCTCATCTTGACAGATTCTATCTTACCTTTGACCATTCACCTTATACGACTAGTTACCCTCAATATTGACATAAAACAACGGATTAAGCCCTGCCAAGGAATCTTCAGTACTTAACCAGCTAATAGCTTATTCATTCTGCCTACCAAATGATTCCCCTTGCAAAACTATCTTACCATATGCTTCTAACTCAGATGGCCAATACCAGGAAGGGAGGAGGAATTGATCTACCTGCCAATCCATATAACCGGAGGGTGCTTAGACAACAACAACAAGCAGAGATGAATCCCCCAAATCCTCCACCAGTCGGTGCTGATCCAGTTATTTCAGCCCAGATGCAAATAATGCAACAAATGGCGGACACTATGGCAGACATGCACACTCAGATGCGACAGGAGCATCAAGAGATGCGCCAAGAAAGAGAGGATATACGCCGGGAGATGCGCCAAGAACGGGAGGACATACGTCAAGAGAGAAGGGCGCAACAGCAACAGCAACAAGCACCACTGCCTCCACCACCACCACCAGTTCCACCTCGGGACAAGCACCAAGAATTCATGAGCCACAAACCACCAACCTTCTCCAATTCCGCGGATCCGCTGGAAGCAGATGACTGGCTAAAGTCCGTAGAGAAGATGCTCAACATAGCTCAGTGCTCGGACAGAGAGAAAGTGCTCTACGCATCAGGTCATCTTACTGGTCCCGCTGCGGATTGGTGGGATGCGTACTGCGCTGCTCATGCTGCTGTCGACACAATTACCTGGGCAGAATTCTCCACTCAATTCAGGAATTACCATATTCTTGCTGGACTCATGAAGATTAAAAGGAAGGAGTTTCTGTCCCTCAAACAGGGAAGTATGTCCATAAGTGAATATAGGGACAAATTTATTCAGCTATCTCGATATGCTCCTAGGGATGTTGAGGATGATGAGAAGAAGCAGGAGCTCTTTCTGGATGGTTTGATTGGACCCTTGCAATATCAACTGGTATCGCACACATTCCCATCCTTCCAAAGGATGCTTGACAAAGCTATTGCTGTAGAAAACAAGAGGAGTATGTTTGGAGAGAAAAGAAGGGTTGCTAACCAAGGGCAGGCTGGAAGTAGTTCCTGTCCTCACTATACTACCACTCCAAGTACACCAGCTAGTGGCAGTTCCGGACAACAAACTCAACGGGCACCAACTGCTCCTCCGCAAGCAAGCACCCCAGCAGGACCTGTTGCTCCTAACACATCCACCAACAGGGCATGCTTCAAGTGTGGACAACCGGGACACTACGCCAACTACTGTCCCAACAGAGCTGCCTACACTACACCGGCTCCGATGAAGCAAGGACAAGCCTCGGTAAGAAAGAGTTAGCCCTTATCTGTCAACCGGGGACAAGCCCGTCATGCAGAAGTAGAAGTTGAAACGGTTGAACTTGAAATTCAAGAAGAAGAGCTAGTTGAAGATGAAGTAGTCGGTGAAGAAGTCAACGAGCAACAAGAGTAGAGCATGAATAGAAATAAACATAAATATAGATATTTTTTACTATTTGTAAGACCTAAATATTATTTTAGCTGGTAGTTAGCTTAATTATTAGTTTAGGAATAATAATACGGTCTATTCGACCAAATGTTTTGCTAATAAAAATATGCATCATGTTGAGATTTTGTTTGTGCATATGTGTTGAGACAAAAAGAGCTATATCCCTCTTCTTACAAATCTTGAGGACGAGATTTCTGTTAAGGAGGGTAGGAATTGTAAAGCCCAATTTTGTATCAGAAAAAAAGAATAATTATACAAATAAATAAATAAATAAAATTATGATGTTTTGAGAATTTTGGAAAAAAAACTTTGGATATTATTGGGTTTATTTTGTTCTTGAATAAATGGGATTAAACTAACCAAATATTAAAAAAATAAATAAAAATAGAAAAAAGGGAATTGGACAAGAATATACATTACAAATATATATATAAATAATTACGATTCTTCATGCTAGGACTTGATTTGTGCACTTAATCTGTGAAACTTACCAGCAAATTTGAATTTAAAATGCCAAATTGGGAGATTTGGAAAGATAGACAAAATTGAAACTACAAAAAAAGATATAAAACCTATAGTCGCGCCTGGGCCACCTTCTCCCGGCCCACTCCGCTTGCTTCCCCATGTCTGCGCGTCAGACCTCTGACTCGTTGGGTCCATTGAACAGACCGTCTTCCTCCACGGACTTTGGCAATTAGGCGCGGTCCTCATGGTGCTCCCTCGATCGAATCCCAACAGAACACCGATGGCCGCGTGAATCCTCCGATGCTCGTTCTCATCCGGACTCTCGGCCATGGTAATATAAAATCCAGGTTCTCTCCCCCTATTGGCCATCCTATTGAGCTAGTCGCCTCATATTCATCAATCGGAGAGAGAAAGAATCGAGCTGCGCCATTGCCCTGCGTGTTCATCGTTGTCGTGACTCCAGTGTCGTGTCGTGAAGCTCCACCAGTGCGTATAGAAGTGTGTGTGGCCTCGCCGCGTGGAACCGGCGCCCGGGGCTCGGGATTTCCTTCACCGTCGTCCGCTCCCTATCCCTATCGTGGCCGACTGTGTTCCGCCGTTTCTTCCAGAAAGGTACCCCCCTCAGGTGTTCGCATTGTCCTCCTCCGCGTGTATTAGTGATCGAGTCGGTGGTTGGGGCTTGGGGTGTGGAGGTCGGTGACCACCGGTGGGCTCCTTGCCACTGTGGGGTTGATGGCGTCGTTCCTGTTCGGCGTTGGGGATCGCGGGGGTGGAGGACGAGCGCTGCACCGTCGGATTTTAGTGTAACGGCTCGGATTACCCCTTGGGATACCGCTTCGGTGGGATTTATCATGGCTGTCCGATTCTAATCCTGCGTGGGTTATGCTTTGACGCCGTTTTAAAATCATGACCATCCGATCAGGATTGGACAGTCCGGGTTGTGTACTGGTTCGGTTATGATGCCTGTCTAATCTGAGACGTTAAAACCAGATTGCACTGCCACCATTCACCCATACCCCTTCAGGTTGGCCATCTGTCAAATGAGCCCCTTCTCTTTCTGTGAATCAACCCGCCGTCCCCGCGGGAGTAGCCTGTGTCTGGGTTATTTTGTGAGTTAAACCCCAACCTTCTCTGTATTAGTGCGCCTAGTCCAGGAATTAAAGAAAATAGGAAAAAGAGGTTTAGAAATTGAGTTTGAGTATAGAAATAATTGTAAAACTTGTGTAATCCATAGAAAATTCATATTAAGTCCAAATTATCCCATTCCAGTTTCTATAATTTTATAATATTATTGTTTATCATTTAGTGCCACTGTTTTGACATAAAAACCACATTAAAATTGTTATCTTAATTAATCTTGTACAAAGCACATAGAATCTTTGGAAATCCATAACTTAAAATCTATAACTCCAAAATTAATAATTCATATTCCTGTGATCTTATTTCAATATGTAGATTATTAATATGTATTTTGCATATATGTTTGGTGTAATGTTAATTTTGCTATATATTGTTTGTTTGTACTGCTATGACTAGCGCGAGGCCACGAGTCATCTGAAAAGTAAGTTGATACCTGGAAATCTCATGTCCTAAGCAAGTTGTGCCCTTGATCACTTCTTTTACCCACTCATATTCTAATTAATCATAATGATCTGCATAGGTTAATTTTGATGGGACCTAATAGGTTACCCTAGTTTGTCTATCTTTATGCCTTGTTTATCACTAAACTTTTGGGGTAGTACTTGCTATTGCTATATGTGGTTTTGGGTATAGAGATACACATTATTTATTATCATACTTTTATTATCAGTTGTTATTTACTATTCATGATAAGATCATTATGTTAATTGTAACATGGAGCGACCACCCGGGAAAACAGTGCTACCACAAGGGTTTAATGGGACGCCCTTGGCTGATTAATTAGGAAAGCTAGTGGAAGACTACCTTACCCGAAAGGGGCAAGGGCAATAGGGGAGTGGTCAGTGTAGAGAGGTCCTTGGGTTGATTTTGCTACGATGGCAGTCAGGCGAGGGATCCCTGCATTGGAGCTTCCTATAAACTATAGCGGGTTTTCTGAAGCTAGTGGAACTTTGTATAGGCCTCATAGTGTTACCCTGTCTCGCTTCCTTGGTAGAGGTGTATGGGGCCCGTACAACCCCATGGAAGATGGGTAACATGACTTGTGGGTAAAGATGCGCAACCTCTGTAGAATGTAAAACTGGTATACTAGCCATGCTCACGGTTATGAGCAGCTCGGACCCTCACATGATTAATTTATGGAACTAAATTCAATTTGTCATATGCATTGCATCGCAGGTGATGTTGTTACTTTTGTTCTACTTAATTGGGTTGGTATTTACTTATACTTAGTAACTGCTAATAAAATTTTGACCAACTTTAAAAGCAATGCTCAGCTCTAACCATCCTCTTTGGTAAGCCTTACACTTCATGTGAGCTCCCACCTTTGGTGAGTTTGTGCACATTATTCCCCACAACTTGTTGAGCTATGAACGTATGTGAGCTCACTCTTGCTGTCTCACACCCCCCCACAGGTCAAGAACAAGTACCACGGGATGAGGCGCATGGAGGATGTTGCGATGTGTTCGTGAGAGGTCTAGGCCGTCATCTCCCAGTCAACTTTGGGTTGCTAGACCGTTGTCTCCTTAAAATGTAAATATTTATTTTGTATAGAACTCCTGTTATATAGTAAAGATATGACATTCGATCATGTGCCATGATTCATCATATGTGTGAGACTTGGTCCTAGCACACCTGGTGATTATGTTCATGCCCGGGTCTTGGTGCCCCGAAATCTGGGTGTGACATCAACCTATAACACAAACTCAGAACCGCGGACTCTAAAACTGAATTGTGCAAAGGCTAAGGCGATGGTTTTATGTTGGAATAACTGATCGTAATTATTTTATTTTTTTAGCTTTTTGTGGACTATTGGACGAAACAAAACTAATCTAAAGGTAGGATTATACCTCACGGGCAACCTAGAAATCTGATACCAATTGATAGAAGATGCGGCCCGATCTTCCGTGAAATACGATAACTTGATTGAGTGGAGATCTCGACATTGATGATCCAAGGCTCCGAGCGAATGGTTCCTCGCAATCACTACACCATGGCTCCATTGGTTATCACCCATGACACACAAGTGACCTCGCCATGAAGGCTTATCCCTGCAAGCACAATCAAGAACACAAGCAAGAACAGGAAAGAAACGCAACCAAAATTGTATTGACTACGGGATGGGGTCTCACAAACCGATGATGGCGACACTGTTCGATGACAGAATTAATTTAAGTAAAACCCAAAACCTAATGTGGCGGCGGCTATTGAATAAATAGAGTATTAGGGCGTGCGTGACCCCTGGACTCGCCCCTAATGGGCTTCGACGCGATACACGGCCCAACGGCCCAACAGACGGTGTCGCAGCACCAAAACAGAATCTGAACGATGAATTGTTTCGACAATTCCCGTTGACTCTGGATGAATTTTAAGTTTAAACCAGTTGTGTTGGTTAGATAATCTCCTTATCTTTCCAACCATCTCAAGTCCGTCGCAATCGGAGTCCGGATGCATCCTGGGCATCCATTTTAGTGCAGACTGGTCTTGGAACCCGAGATGGAGTCGCAGCCGAGTCGGACTTGATCTCCTTCCTGTTGTGGCTGCCCTTGCTGCTCCTCCTCAACACCTTGGCCTTCCCCAAGTCCTTGCTGGTCCTCTCCAAGGTACCTAATCATCAAAACATCCATGGCCCTAAGCGTAAGCTCTAAAACACAATTGACTAGGGTAGAACGTACTTGGAGATTTAGCTGTCGTGCACGAGATCGTGTTATCGGTCCATTCATTGTATGTATAGAAGTGATGCTCCTTATCTTTCCAACCATATCAAGTCCGTCGCAATCGAAGTCTGGATGCATCCTGGGCGTCCATTTTAGTGCAGACTGGTCTTGGAACCCGAGATGGAGTCGCAGCCGAGTCGGACTTGATCTCCTTCCTGTTGTGGCCGCCCTTGCTGCTCCTCCTCAACACCTTGGCCTTTCCCAAGTCCTTGCTGGTCCTCTCTAAGGTACCTAAGCATCAAAACATCCATGGCCCCAAGCGTAAGCTCTGAAACACAATTGACTAGGGTAGAACGTACCTAGAGATTTAGCTGTCGTGCACGAGATCGTGTTATCGGTCCATTCATTGTATGTATAGAAGTGATGTCCTCATCAGGCTTGGGTGGTGTTCAGTTTCTTTTTTGAGGCAATGTACATTTCTATGGCTATGGACAAAGTCCCTTTCAATGTTGCGGGCAGTCTGCTGGCCTTCGTAGACTGTAATTTTGCCCTTGGGTCTTAGAGTTTCATGCAAAGATAAAGACCATGTATAGTGGCTTTGAGTCTGTCAATGGTGCCCCTGCCGAGGATGGCATTATAGGGATACACCATGTCCACTATGTCGAATGTGACTTGCATAGTCCTTACGTTTGGAGTGGCCCCCAGGGATAGTAGTAAGTCTATCTTCCCTAGTGGTAATGTGCCTTTTCTGCCCAAGACATAGAGGGGTTGTCTGTTGGCTGGAGGAATTTGTGATTGATGCCCATCTGATTGAAGGCATGCTAAAAGATTATGTCGGCCTGGCTACCATTATCCATGAGGAACTTGTGGAGCTCCCATCCAGCTATATTACACTTGATGACCATCGCATCGATGTGTGGAGCACTTCGCAGGTCCATAGTCCCAGGCATCAAAAGTTAGGAGAACTTGAGACCACTTCATCTAAACTATAGGTCCAGTCAAGGAAACATGGTTGACCTGCTGAAAGTAGTGTCTCTTCTGTCTCTTTGTGTTGAAGTCTTGAATGGACCCTCTGGAGATCATGTGTATGACTCACCGGATGGATGGGTGCGTGAAGTCTTCTTCTTGATTAGGTTGTTGTAATTGGATTTGGTGGATTGGGGGAACGTTTTGTGGGAGTGGGTGGAGGTGGCGGTTGTAATCATTCTTGATTTGGTAGTTGTGGGAGGATCATTCTTGGTTGTAGTTTTGGTGTTGTTGAGGGTAGGGTTGTTGCATATTTTGGTAGTGGAGGGGGTATTGTGGCTAGTAGGAGTGGGCTATTGCTCTAGGGTTGTTGTTTGGGGTCGCTATGGCCACTGGCCATGCAGTCCTTAGCTTCTTTGGTGACTGGATAGTCTTTGGTGGACTGCCTGATGTCTTCATTGTGGAAGACAAGGTAAAGCTTATGTTGATGCGAAGGGCCACTACCCCGGCCGTGGCCTCTTGTTGTGCCACCCCCGACCATATGGGCGAGAGTTGTCATGGCCATGAGGGGGGGCCTTGTCATGTTATTGTTGGTTGTTAATGTTGTGCACCTGCATGTGCTGAGCTTGATCGTGGTGGGGACATTCCTATTGTTGACCTCTAGCCCAGGGCTTGCTCGGGTGTGAGGTCTCTTTGGGTCTACATTGGGTTTCAAGTTTCCTGAAGTGTAGTTCTTAAGATCTGGCATATTTCTCGAATAGTTGATATAGCTCTTGTAGGGTTCTGGGGGGGTCTCTTGTGCATTGGTTGTAAAGCTAGCTGGTGTGAAGGTCATTGACTACATAAAGGAATGCAATTTGCTCTTCGACCGATAGCAACTATGATTTCATCAGGAGCAACCTTTTGTAATAGTTGCAGAGACTCTCTTTCTCATGCTATCTAAAGAGGGACAGCTCTGCAAGAGCATAGGTCTTAGGCCTATAGCATTGAAAATTTAGTAAGAAGGAGTTGATTGAGGAGGGGCAGCCTGGAGTACCCAATGAGTGTTGGGCCTTCGAGAGCTATAATGAAGGATTTTGTCATGGCATTGTCATATTCCATAGCGGATGTAATGGCTCTTGATTACTCATAATGTATTGCGAAGGGTTCATACTACCATTATTCTTGGGGTGTGTGCCTGCACGGTAACTCTGGGCTACGGCGTTGCCTGTAGCCACGCAGATAGAGGACTACACTCGTCGAGGAAGTCGAAGCCTTAGAAAGGGCCACGCATCTGGGTCAGACTAAGGCGGTTATCAAAGTTGTGGTAAAGCTCCCTTCTAGGCAATGGCTGAAGACAGGGGTCCTCATGTTGCAAATCTATGATTTCTTGTTGTAAGGTCCCTGATTTTTCCTACTCATTCTAAATTAGTTGCCAGATTTTTGCTTGCATGTCAGTTCTCTACCTTTTGGCTGCTAGGACCTCTCTTTGCTTCTTGAGGTGGGTGTTCTTCGTGCGAAGGCAACGCAACAATAGTTGATCCTCTGTATTAATGCCCAAGTCTTCGTTGTTGTCACACCCAGTTCTGGGGGCAAAACCGAATGCATAGCATATGTGGGCCAGGATCCATTTCCCACACATATGTTGACATCACAAGTGTAATATATCAAAAGACAATGCAATAAAGGCATAAAGGGAGTAGAGTACTTTATTACATCATCTGAATCATTGTATCTTTAACAAGTATCAACATCAAAGTAGGGCGAAATTAAATATGGGCACTCTTCCACAGGAAGGTGACTGGCGCATCATTAGACTTAAAACTCTTCATCATCATCAGCGAAGTCTCCAGCATCACCCTCTGATCAAAATATTAGCAAGGGTGAGCTCACTTATGGTCGGGGCTCAGCAAGTGGGGGAAAATTAATGCAAGTTAACAAGGTAGGCTATGGATAAGCGGTAAGCATTTTAGTTGGTCAATACTTTATTAGCAACACCTGTCTTACTAATAAGTATGTATCCCAAGTATCCCAATTAAACAAAGGTATGAGAGTATATCAAAAAGCACTTAAGTGAAACCACTTAAGAAAACCATTGGTAGATCATCAAATCTCGATTTATTGTCCATCTTTAAGTTCAATTATCATGTGAGGGTCTAGGTTGCTCTTAACTATGAGCACGGCTGACATATCAGATTTACACTCTACAGAGGTGGTACAACTTTACCCACAAGCCATGTATCCCATCTAGCCTGGGTTGATCGGACCCGTAAACACTGCCGAGGTGAATGGCTAGGGATCCATTATGAGGATTTCACAAAATATCCTTAGTACAAAGCCACCCCTAAGGTTTCCACATCAGTATTGATGGCCCTCTGGGTGAGGTAACTTAGCCAAGACTACCACCCCATGTTAATATGAGCTGCCACCAAACCACTACCACCCCCTCTTGCCCATCTTTCAGGTAGGGTTGCTAAGCACAAAGTCTATAGAGCTAATTACCAAAGTCAGAGCCATGATAGCACTCGTGGTTGCACTGTTATCCTGGGTGGTCACTCCATGTTCCATTTAACACAAAATGTTCTTGTTTAACCATCGGTTAACAACATAAATAAACTTCATTTCCATAATATAGTATCATTAAAAGAGTGACATCATATTCATCAAGTTGAGCAATAGCAAAAATTGCTAAGCATAGCATTTATCCCAGGGTAATTCAAGGAATAGGGTTGGTAATTCTAGGAAATTTTTAATTAGGCAAATCCCATCAAATTATGCAATATATCCAAAAAGTAAACATTATTATATGTGTTACTTGGATACAAATAGAATATGCAGATGGAGAATCCACTTGCCTTGCTCGAAAGTGTCCTGTGGGTCGTCCTCGAACAAGTTTGGTTTGTCTACCTCACAGTCAACTTCTAGCATCGATTTGTGTATCGTACATACAAAAAGAATACGTACGCCAAATAAATAAAAATACACCATTACATACACATCCATACATCACACAATTATACTCATAAATACGTCTTAAAGCGTAAATACTTATTAATCATTATGACTATTACCGCGAGTCATTATTGGTGAAAATATGAGTCAGTGATTATGACACTAGTTTTATCTAAAAAAATATAGATAAACATATATTAACAATCTTTATAGAAAATAATTGCTAATCATTTTCTTTATTACTAATAATAGACTTTTAAGTTTTATCCCTTTTATTTCTAAATAGAAATTATATGTATAGCTAACAATTGTTTATTTATAATTCTTCTAACATTAATATTCTAAGAATTAATGTAAATTACTAATTGAACTTTTAATAACATAACCATGGTTATTTTGACATAAGTAAGTGTTTTACTAATTCTAAGTAATTAAGTGTTGTACTGATGAATACCTTTATTATGACTAGTAAAAACCTATTTTCATGTGACCGAAAATACGTGGTCTAGTGTTTTCTTCTACTTCTTTGTATCCATAAAATTATACTTAAAATACTACTAACAATTATTGTTTATGTGCTAAAGCGAGATTAATTGTAATCGTTTCTAGTATAAAAATCACCAAGTTAGTGATTAGTGACATAATTTATTTTTGAAATACAAATTCGCGCACCTGACAAAATATCGTTGCGAGGCTTGTTTATGACTACACGTATAAATCGAAGAGTAGCACATAAGGTTTTTGAATCACTTTTACATACATTTGTGATGCAGAAAATACAGAAATAATTCTCGAAATTTCAGAGGGTCAAAACGCAAAATGGCCGTCTTCTACCTTGGGCTAGAGCTTGTGAGCAGGGAGGAGCTCAACGGGGAAGGGCTCGGTCGGGCAGGGCGCGGGCGCGGCCGAGGACGCGGTTGGTCTAGCCGGGGTTGCGGACGACGGGCGCGGTCGGGACGGGCGAGCTCCGGCGAGGTTCCGGCGAGCGTGAGTGAAGGAGAGAGAGAGTGCGGAGAGTGAGAGCGAGCTCGGGGAGGTAGAGAGGAGGGAGGTGCTCGGCTTGTATAGAGAGAGGAGAGGAGAGGGAGAGAGAGGGACGCCGGGGAGGAGGAAATGGCCGTCAATGGCCATTAATGGCGGCCATAACTCCATTGAGGGAGAGAGGACGTGCGGGAGGGAGAGGAGTCGTGGCGGCGTCGGTTTCCGACTTGGACGGGCGCGGCACGGTGCAGGTCAGGCACGGGGTCGACGCAGGCGCGCGGCGCGCGTGGTGCGGGCGCATGTGCCCCAGGGCACGGCGGCGGCTGGGAGACGAAGGGGAGAGGAGGCCCACGGGTGGGCCCCACGTGCCATAGAGAGAAAGAAGGGAGGGGTGGGTGGCTGGCCGGTTGTGCCCCTAATGGGCCGAATTCGGCTAGGGTTAGGGTTTTCCAAATTTGTTTTTTCTTTTCTTTTCATTTATATATAAAAATATAAATAAATATATTTTAAAAAAATCTAAAAATCATAATAATTATACCAAAATTATTTAAAACTAAAATATTTGTTTTTGGACCAATATTTCTATATTAATTAATTGGATTTTCAATATAGGAGAAATTCTATTCAACATGCCAAAAATCAAATATGAGCAAACAAAATTATTCTCAATGAAAATAACATTAAACACTTGAAAGAAAAATGCATTACCATTTCTACCATTAATAAACTATGCATTATTTTTAGTTGATGGTTTTAGTAGTGTTACAGTTGTCTCGCAGGAAGTCTTCGTCTTGCTCTGTTGGTGGATCTAATGGTGTGAACTTAGGTGGGATATTGATCCTCAAGTTTTTGGTGAGGTCTGTCCATACTGTGGCCTAGTAATAGTGACTCTTTGGCTTCTAGGGGTCTTCATTTAGGCTCATGGAGCTGCAAGTGTGAATACTACCTTTTGGGTGGGTGGGTCATCATTTCGGGGTACTTGGTTGTTTTCCCCATGTTGCATGTTGGTGGTGTGGTAGATTGTGGGGGGTGGGACGTCATTAGCAAAGGTGACCTTGCCTTTTTAGCGGCGAGGGTCGTCTTCGTTGCTTTTGTCTATGGAGGGGTTGGCTCTTGTGTTTGATTTCTTAAGAGGCATCGTGGGTTGTTCTTCGGAGCGAGCAAGGTGGGCGCCAAATGTTGGATCACTGATAGGTGGTCAGGTGAGCCCAGACACTCAGAGGTGGATAGTAGATGAGTCACATGACAAAATGTTAGGTGGGTAAGTGAAGTGTTTTGTTATGCATGTCCCATCTAACTATAGAACGGGGGTATTTATAGGACAACCAGGGGCTGGTAAGCTTAAGTATAATTGTGCCCTCGGTTACCTACTACATTTCTGAAATACTCCATATAATGGGGTCATTATAGTATAGTAAACCCTCTGACTCAACTGCACCAATCATACACCCTCCTAAGGGGCTTACAAGTGGGACTGCCATCACTTGGATAGAACTGGGCCCGTCAAGGGCGGGCATGAGGACTCCGTCTTCGGGAATGTCCCTCCCTTGTTGGGGCCCAAAGTTGTACACCCTTCTATTGAGGATTAGGGTGAAGCCTTTGTGCCATGGCGCAGGCTCGTTCGTGGGTGCCTTCGCTTGCTAGAGTGCTTTTGCCCGCTAATGGCTTTGCCATCGATGAGCTACTGCTTGCGTGAGCCTTTGTATAGTCACTGTCAATCAAGACCTATAAATGCCCCTTTGGTGGTGTGGGCCTGGCAAAGTCCTTCATCGTGTTGGGTCCTACACTCAGACATGGTTAGTTTAGGCCTATACGGGGTTGATCGAGGTCTAGTTCAACCTTCACTCCAACAATCACCTTCTCAAACAAGTTGCTTTTCTAATATAGCTATGCCAAATAGGATCAAAGATGACAAAAGAGCTTCTCCTATTAGATATATTATGATCCTACATCTGGAGAAAAGGATAGGTCCTAAACTCACCCAAGAATAACATAGTGTGAATTTATGATGACCTTATAAAGGTCGAATGAGATTTCGACAGCATAACCCCATTGTTCTCCATCTCATGCCCAACTTTGATCACTACTAAATTTTAACTCTTGCACAACAACGAAAAAATGGTGCAATAGGCCCATTTTAGTCGCAAAAGGTACATGTTGCAAATGAATCGAGCTCGTTGCCAATGGTTACAATAAATCACGCTGCAATAAGGTATTGCGACCATTACTACTTAAGCATTGGAATTATTGATGTTTAACACAATTGTAGTGGTTTGTTGCCAATCATGGCAATATGACTTTGTTGCAGTCTTCACGGTTGTGGAAATATCAGCAACTGTCACATCCGTCTTCATAGCAAGAGGCGGTATGTGCAATGATCTTTAGCGTAGCAATACATACATTTGCCACGAACAGATGTCATGGAAATAGCATGCATTGTAAAAGTTCTTTTGGGGGGATATGGATCTGGATGTTGCCTAGAGGTGGGGTGAATAGGTGAATAAAAATGTACACCAAAACTAGAACTTTTCTTACTTCGCTTATAGAAGAAGAAATAGTAGAGTCCAACCAAGCATAGTATGTCGCAGCGGAATGAAGTCTTGGTCTCAAGAAGGTCCTACACTTCATAAATAGCTTATACCACACATAAGAGTAGAGGAAGTGTAATCAAGAATAGAACAGAGATAAGAGACACAAAAGATTTATCCCGTTGTTTGGACAAGCCTAAAATGCTTGCCTACATCCACTTTGGTGTTAGACAATCTGGCTTAGAGTCTATTTCAACTCCTTTCTCTGTTTGCTCTAGTTTATCACCTAGGTGATTAACAGAGTCTTTCCTTATCTTCAGTCAGTGTTGCAGTATAGAAAAACTATGATTATCACATGTTGATAGCTCAACGATAGAATAAGGAATACTCAAGTCCTTGGTCACTAGCTCTATATCGCAACATCACTACGCCTCTATCTTTTTGCTACAGCACACACTAAAACACCAGATCTACAGAGAAATGCACATAGAAGGATTAAGAATGTGTACACAATGATACTATGCCTGCTTGCTGCCTTTGTGTATTGGTTGAGGTCGTGGGAGGGCCTATTTATAGCCCTGAAACCTCCCATAGCCATTGGAGAGAAAAACAGGAAACCGCACTGTGTTGGGGGCACCGGAACGGTTTGTGCACCACCGGACTGGGTCCATCTACCCTGACTCCAGGATTCGATTACTGACTTTCCTTCACTGGTGGTCACCAGACCGATCTGATGCACCACCGGACCGGGTGCCACGTCAGCTAGTTGTTGGCTAGCCCGCGCGCCTGCGAACTAGCCATTGGAGGACGGTCTGGTGTACCACCGGACCACTCCTATTTGTGGTTCGATGATTTTAACAATAAAATCTTGAGGCTTCACTATTCACGTACAGAGGCGGTCCAGTGCACCACCGGACCAGTACTGTAGCTGGTCCGGTGCAGCAGGACAGACTATAGTAAGTCCTTCTTTCTCTATTTCTTTCTCCATTTGACTTGAAATTTTTGGAGGACTTTCCTGTAACTTAGACACACATAATTAGAGTATAACCAAATTCACTAAGCCACAGAATCTTACCTCTTTCCTGTTCTTTTTCATCTTTTCTATTTCTTCTCAAATATGACCCGGAATGGCACTTTCTCTATAAACAAGGTTAGAGAGCAAACCAAAGTGTCAAATGCATAGTAAAAGGTGTATGCAACATATTCAAACATTCAAACCTTGCATACTTAACTTTTTCAATATTTTGCCCTTTTTGGCCTAATTGAGCTTAGGGTTGGACTCCAAATCCTCAAGTTGTCATAACTTGAACTTAATGGTCATCTATAAGCTCCAACACCATGCAATGGTCACAAAGAACACAAGACTAACCCAAACTAAAAGTCGAAGTGTACTTAGCTCTTTTGGGTCCCTTTCGGGTTCTGACTTTGATACTTCTCCACTTTCTTGTGACCATATCCTACTATTTAAGCTAGGATCTCAAGCCTTATGACTTGAACCATAAACCTTAGGAATTACCTCAATGGTTCCAAGTCATGTCCTTATGTTGTGATCCTCGATGCATCATAGCCTTTCTCAACTTGATCAACCTTGACTTCGCAAGAGCCTCTTCTTCACCTTGGCTTTAGGTGCCTTAGTCTTCTTGACCTTCTCCCTTGTTCTATTACCTCAAAGATCTCCTTGCCTTCATCCTTGGTTCGACCAATTGACTCCAAGTTATGCACATCGAGTTCCACATAGGCAGTGTCCGTCCTTCAACTTTACTTGTGATGACCACAAACCAGTCATCTCAGCTTGTGTGGATCATCACACCTGTCTCCATGTGTTGAACATGTAAGACTTTTCACTTAGCACATGTTCTGTAACACCCGGCTTTAAGGAACAAAGCCAGGTGCATTTCATACATGCGCCAAGAAGACAACATATACAATAACAGAGTGTATAGAGATAAATGTCATAAAACATCAGAGTATTTATTACATAGCGGAAGACTTATTACAAAATAAAGTAATAAAGATAAAACGAACTAAGGATCGTCGGCGCCAATGTCGACTGGGAAACGCCACCTAGATCAGATCGAACTCCTCAGTGTTAGGCGGCTCCTCCTGAACCACCTGATCTTCTCCTGTGGGGGGGTGTGAGACAGCAAGGGTGAGCTCACACATGATCATAGCTCAACAAGTTGTGGGGAACCAGTGGACATAAACTCACAAAGGTGTGAGTTCATGTGATGTGTAAGGCTAATCAATGATAGGGGTTAAAGCTGAGCATTGCTTTTAAGTAGTTGGTCAAAATTTTATTAGCAATTACTAAGCGTAAGTAAATACCAAACCATAAGTAAAGTAATAGAACAAAATTAATAACAAACCCATGCAATGCAAATGACAAAATTGAATTTAAGTTCCATAATTTAAACATCAGAGAGTCCTGAGCTGCTCATGACCGTGAGCTCGGCTAGTATACCAGTTTTACACTCTGCAGAGGTTGTACCCTTTACCCACAAGTCATGTTACCCATCTGCCAAGGGGTCGCGACTCCCCATACACCTCTACCTAGGAAGCGCGGCAGGGCAACACTACGAGGCCTTTACAAAGTTCCACTAGCTTCTGAAAAACCCGCTACAGTTTATAGGAAGTTCCAATGCAGGGTTCCTGGCTGACCGCCATCGCAGCAAAATCAACCAGGGACCTCCCTACACTGACCACTCCCCTACTGCCCTTGCCCCTTTCGGGTAAGGTAGTCTTCCACTAGCTTTCCTAATTAGTCAGCCAAGGGGTCCCATTCCTCCCTTGTGGTGGCACGTGGTTCTCAAGTTAAGCTCTATGTTCCAATTAACATTAATGATCTCAACATGAACATAAACAGAATAACAAGAATAATTGGAACATAGATATAATAAATGATTATCCCAAAACCATGTAAAGCAATAGCAAACTACCCAAGTGATTCAGGGGTAAACAAGGTAATGAGATAAACAAATCTAGGGTGACCTATTGGGCCCCATCAAAATTAACCTATGCATGGATAAGTGATATTAAAGAACATTATTGGGTAAAAAGTGGTCAAGGGCACAACTTGCCTTCAATGAGCTCCGGCTCAGCTACTTCAACCTGCTGCTCACCAGGATCCTCAGCAACGGGCTCTTCTACTCGCCACAATACAAACAAGCACAGGATATAGGGAAAATTAACATTACACCAAGCATGTAAACAAAATACACAGAGATATTCTACATATTAAAATAAAAACTTAGGAACTGGAATCATAATTTTCTGAGTTATAGATTTTAAGTTATGCATTTTCAAAGGTTTTATGTGCTTTAAATAGGATTAAGTGATAAATAAATTTCTTACTGTTTTTATGCCAAAACAGAGACACTAAATGATAGAGAACAATATTACAAAATTTTAGCAATTGGAATGAAGTGATTTGGACTAAAAATGGATTTTCCATGAATTTATCAAGTTATAGTAATTGTTTTCATATTAAAAAATCTATTTTCTAATTTATTTAATCAATATCAAACCGCACTGGACTGGGCCTCAAATCCTGGAAATGCCAGGGGCCTCGGGACAAGAAACCCGAGACACAGTCAACAGTTACAATGGACCGCGGGTTGTTTCCCTAAAAACAGAGGGGTCTAAGTGTAACTACGCAGCTGAGGGAAGTGCGGATTGATTCCGACCGTCGGATTCGAGGTGAGCGCTCCTGATTAGATCCACCCATTACGAACCGGTACGCTATAAAAGCCTTTGGATCAACAATCTACGGTCCAGATTTAATGAACTCTGGATCCAGTTTCTACCGCACGACGTGAGATCGACGGCGCGGATCAAACCGAGCGGAGGGAGACGCTGGACCCAACTACAGCCGTTTGATAAGAATCCAACGGCGCACGACGTCTTCTCCTTCCCCGGTTCTCAAACACGACGGCGCGCCCGCGCCTGGCATCACGGCGGCGCCATGGTTGAGACACCCGCCGCACCCAATCCGTACACGATCCCCTTGAAACTCGGGTGCAAAATGAAATTCAGAGGATGGCGAGATTGGAGGAGGTGTTCTTACCGGCAATTGACGCTCCGAGGTAGTTGGCCCACGGCGCACGGCGGACCCGAGCTCGATGCGGACTTTGGTGAGAAATTGGTCGCGCGGCGAGCACCGATTCCGCACGTGGAGGCCTCGGTTGTACTCGCCGCACCCAAACGAGTTGCCAAGACCTCACAGCGACCCCGAAACGACGGTGGTCAAGCGATCCACCGGCGCGGTACTCTCTCTCTCGAATTCCCCCCCCTGTGTGGATCACGGCGGCGCAAGGCTGTCGGCGCAAGCGGATAAGGAGGGAAGGAGGGAGCGGGGGAGTCGCCTATTTATCCCCCATGGACTCGGCACAGCTGGAGGGAGGTCGTCCACGATGCGGCAACGGCGGCGAGCATCTCGCGCGAGTTTGTTTAGGCGAACGGGAACAAGCTGACACGGGGGTCCCACAAGGCAGCGTGACAGCCGGTACCCGCGCGAGCCCCGCTGATGCTGACGGGCAGGGCCCACCTGGCGACGCCGACTCCAGCTTGTTCTGGGCTGCGCAGAGGGGAGTGTTGAACTGGGCCGAAATCACGCAGGAACGGCCCACGAAGCCACTTTATCCTTTTCTTTTTATATTTTTCTGTTTTCTGTTTTCTTTTCTTGTTATTTTTCAATTCCCAATTTGAACTTCAAAATATGAGGGTGAAACTTGTACCAATTTGAAGTTCAAGTATGACTTTGAATTTGTACTCCAATCAGAAATAGATTTTAATCATACCATTATGGTTAAGTTTGTGTATTTATAAATTTTGCTTTATACTTTATTTTATCTTTCTCCTCTCTCTTTTTCTTTTCTCCAATCCTCCTCTCATTATCATTTTTATTAAATTCATATTATTATTGCTTTTAATGCACAAACAAAAACCCAATATGATGCAATGGTTTATTTGTGTCTTATTAAGGATCTATTCTTTTTACATGGGTGGTCACATGTAATGATAAATAATGGTCACCAAACATTGAGATCAACACTTTTTTCATGGTTTACATATTTAGGTATTACAAATCCTACCCCCCTTAAAAATAATCTCGTCCTCGAGATTTAAGAAGATCTAGGGAAAAGGTGGGGAAAATCTATGCGAAGCTCTTCTTCTCTCTCCCACGTTGCTTCATCTTCACCGTGGTGACTCCATTGGACTTTGCACATCTTTACCACCTTATTTCTCGTAACTCGAGTCAAAGTATCCAAAATCTTGATCGGGTACTCCGTGTAAGTCAAATCACCCTGAACACTGAGCTCTTCCATTGGTAACTGTTCCTCGGGAACACGGAGACACTTCTTCAGTTGAGACACGTGGAATACATTATGCACATCCGATAGAGTAGCAGGTAACTCGAGTTGGTATGCCATCTCCCCAACTCTTCTAAAGATCAAGAATGGTCCAATGTAGCGAGGGGACAATTTTCCCTTGACTTTAAATCTCCTCATTCCACGAAGTGGTGACACCTTGAGATACACATAATCTCCTTCTTCAAATTCCAGTGGTCTTCGTCTATTATCAGCATAACTCTTTTGCCTGGTTTGAGCCACCCTCAAATTCTCTCGAATTATACGAACTTGTTCTTCTGCTTCTTGAATCAGTTCAGGCCCAAAGAACTGTCTCTCTCCAGTCTGATCCCAATATAGAGGAGTTCTGCACTTCCTCCCATACAAAGCCTCAAAAGGTGACATCTTCAGACTGGCCTGATAACTATTGTTATATGAGAACTCAGCATATGGTAGACTTTTATCCCAACTTCCTCCATGCTGAAGGGCACATGCTCTCAACATATCCTCCAATACTTGATTAGTCCTTTCAGTCTGTCCATCAGTCTGAGGGTGATAAGCTGTACTAAAATTCAACTTTGTACTCATGTTCTCATGAAAGCTTCTCCAAAACCTTGAGGTAAACTGCGAACCTCGATCAGACACGATCTTCTTTAGTACTCCATGTAAACACACAATCCGGGCCATATATAACTCTGCTAGCTGAGAACCTTTATAAGTAGTCTTGACAGGAATAAAGTGAGCCACTTTAGTCAATCTATCCACAATCACCCATATAGCATCATATCCTTTCTGGGTGCGAGGCAATCCAGTAATAAAATCCATACCAATCTCTTCCCACTTCAACTCGGGTATCTTCAGTGGGTGCAATAGTCCAGCTGGCCTCTGGTGTTCAGCCTTAACTCTTTGACATACATCGCACATAGCCACATGTGCAGCCACATCTCTTTTCAATCCATACCACCAATACTTCCGCTTCAAATCCTGATACATCTTGGTACTACCAGGATGAATAGAATAATCCGAGTCGTGGGCCTCCTTTAAAATAGTCTCTCGCAGGCTTTTAACATCAGGAACACACATCCTGTCCTTGAACCATACGGTGCCCTGCTCATCTTCCGTAAATTCCGGAACTCGACCTTCAGTAATCAGATCCTTAATCTCTTTTATTTTAGCATCATCAACTTGTCCTTTGCGGATCTCTTGCTCCAAAGTAGGTTCCACATCAATAGTAACTCCTTCAGTATGAGCAACTATCCCCAGGTTAAGTCTCCTGAAATCCTCAACAATCTCATCGGGTAGCTGGGCAACAATAGCTGAATGAACATGCTCCTTGCGACTCAAGGCATCTGCAACCAAATTTGCCTTGCCCGGGTGATAGTGAATCTCCAAATCATAATCCTTAATAAGCTCTAACCAACGGCGTTGCCTAAGGTTGAGGTCCTTCTGAGTGAATATATACTTCAAACTCTTATGATCCGTATATACTTGACACTTGGTTCCCATGATATAATGTCTCCAAATCTTAAGCGCATGCACAACGGCTGCCAATTCCAAGTCATGAGTGGGGTAGTTCAATTCATGTTTGCGTAACTGACGAGAAGCATAGGCAATCACATGTCCTCCTTGCATGAGCACACATCCTAAGCCTTGGCCACATGCATCATAATAGATATCAAATCCTTTCTGTAGGTCTGGCATAACCAATACTGGTGGCGACATCAACCTCTTCTTCAATAGATCAAAGCTGTCTTGACACTTCTCGTCCCACTTAAATTCTTTTCCTTTCTCCAAAAGTGAAGTCATAGGCTTAGCAATCTTAGAAAACCCTTCAATAAATCTCCGATAATATCCAGCAAGTCCTAAGAAACTCCGAATCTCAGTAACTGTAGTGGGTACTCTCCACTCCATTATCTCCTTAACCTTAGCAGGATCCACTTCTATTCCTCCATTAGAAATAATATGACCAAGAAATGGCACCTCGCCAATCCAAAATTCGCACTTGCTGAACTTGGCATATAGCTGGTTATCTCGCAGCTTCTGTAGCACCAATCTCAGATGTTCCTCATGATCGCTATCACTCTGAGAATAAATAAGAATATCATCGATGAATACCACGACGAATCTGTCCAAATACTCCATAAACACCTTGTTCATTAAGTTCATAAAATAAGCTGGTGCATTGGTTAATCCAAACGACATAACAGTAAACTCATATAATCCATATCTAGTCGAGAAAGCCGTCTTGGGAATATCCGATGGTCTAATCCTCATCTGATGGTATCCCGATCGGAGATCAATCTTCGAAAATACTCTTGCACCTCTCATCTGATCAAATAAATCCTCAATACGGGGCAACGGATACTTGTTCTTCACCGTAACATCATTAAGAGATCTATAATCCACACACATCCGCTGCGATCCATCCTTCTTCTGTACAAACAAAACCGGTGCTCCCCAAGGTGAGGAACTCGGACGAATGTACCCAGCCTCTTGTAACTCAGTTAACTGCTTCTTAAGTTCCTTCAACTCCTCTACGGACATCCTATATGGCCGTTTAGAAATAGGGGCGGTTCCAGGTAAGAGATCAATAACAAACTCAACTTCTCTATCAGGTGGCATCCCTGGTAACTCCTCTGGAAAGACATCCGGAAAATCTCTAACCACCCGGATGTTGTCACCAACAAACTCCTCCGGTATAAAGAACATTGCACGCATGGGTGAGGAGGTTACTGCAATATTAACTTGAAACCTTTCTCCTTTAGTGGTAGTGAGTTCTACGGTACCTCTACCACATGCTATAACGGCCTTTGCCTTTCTTAGCCATGACATACCAAGGATCAAATCTATACTGCTTGACTCTAATATTATAGCAGTAGCTCCAAATTCTCTACCCATAATGGTCAATGTCAATCTACGTGTCATTTGATTCGCCTCAACAGGCCCTTTAGGTGTAATTACTATCATGGGTTTTCTCATATTTAGCAGTGGTATTTCATTTGTGTTGGCATATCTAGCAGACATGAATGAATGTGTAGCACCAGAATCAAATAATATGGTTGCAGGAATTGCATTAACATAAAACATACCAATTACGAGGTCCCCTCCATCCGGAGTAGCATCAACGCTGACTTGATTAACCTTGGCAATAGAATATCCCTTGCCAGGGGTCTGTTGCTTGTTCTGAACTGGAGTAGCAGCAATCCTCTGTGGGCAGACATTTGCATAGTGACCAATCTTCCCACACTTGAAACATTGAGTGCCCGGACTCTGTCCTGAAAACTTCGTCGGGGTGCCGGTAGGGGTAGCCTGTCGAGGGGGCGGGGTCCTCAATGGTGATT
This sequence comes from Zea luxurians, assembly GCA_029449295.1. Taxonomy (NCBI): domain Eukaryota; kingdom Viridiplantae; phylum Streptophyta; class Magnoliopsida; order Poales; family Poaceae; genus Zea; species Zea luxurians. The sequence continues at coordinate 69,209,576 of JAOPSE010000019.1, read as the reverse complement.
GCTGAACTGGGCGCGGTCCTCCTGGTCGGGTCGGTGTACCCTGTGGTGAACTGTAGCGAGGACGAACACTGCTGCTTCCTTGTCCTTGAGATATTGCCTTTCTCTTCAAATCACCCAGCTGAACACGCTTGTGTTCAATAGCAAGAGCCTTATCCAACAATCTCTGAAATGATGGAAATGTGTGTGCCACTAGAGCATACTGCAGTGGTCCATTAAGTCCTTCAATAAAATGCTCCTGCTTCCTCTCGTCTTCAGCAACTTCTTCAGGGGCATATCTGGATAACTGAATAAACTTGTCGCGGTACTCGCTGACTGACATACTTCCTTACTTCAGCGACAGAAATTCCTTCTTCTTAATCTTTATCATACCAGCTGGAATATGGTAATTCCTGAACTGTGTACTAAACTCTGCCCAAGTAATAGTATCCGCAGCATCATGGGCAGCAGTATAAGAATCCCACCAGTCAGCAGCAGGACCAGTCAGACGTCCAGAAGCATATAAAACCTTCTCCCGGTCCGTGCACTGTGCAATATTCAGCATCTTCTCAACGGACTTCAGCCAATCATCCACGTCCAGTGGATCAGGTGAGCTAGCGAATGTAGGTGGCTTATGACTCATGAACTCCCGGTGCTTATCACGAGGTGGAACTGGTGGTGGTGGTGGAGGCAGTGGCACTTGTTGCTGCTGTTGCTGTTGCTGTTGCTGTTGCATTTGTTGTTGCAGCTGCTGTTGTTGTGCCCTCCTTTCCTGGCGTATCTCATCTCGCTCCTGGCGCAACTCCTGTCGTATATCTTCTCTTTCCTGACGCATCTCCTGGCGTTCTTGTTGCATCTGGGCACGCATATCAGCCATGGTGTCCGCCATTTGCTGCATCACCGCCATCTGAGCAGCAACCAGTGGGTCAACTCCGCCTGGTGGAGGATTGGGAGGATTCATCTCTGCAGGCTGTGGCTGGGGTTGTCTGTATATTCTCCGAGTGTGTCGATTGGGAGGCAAATCAATTCCACCACCCCGCCTGGTATTGACCATCTGAGTTAGATACATATGGTAAGAAAATAGTAGACAAGGCAGGTATTTACAAATCAGGTTACTTTGGGGAATTTTATTAGCTAAGCAGATTAATATTTTACCTACCCTAGCTAATTCAATACCTTATGGTGGTACATACTAAGATGTCCATTTATAATAATTCAATCATTCAAAGAAGCAAATCAGACATTGAGCATCAGAACAATCAACCAACATTTTTAAAATATAGACAATAGTTTTATTTTCATCTTAGGTTCCCTATCTCTTAAAATGTCATAAGGGTAGGGATTCCAAGGTGTGAAATCCATCTTGTCTTAGAGTAGAAAAGGTAAGAATGATCAGAGTAGAACAGTAGAAGGTGAGACAAGATCAAGATGAGATGAGTATAGAATGAGTCAGAGTAAGGTAAGTAGGAGGGGGTTTGTCCGTTTCTATCTAGGTCTCGTCCTACAGTCAACATTGCTCTGATACCACTTCTGTAACACCCGGCTTTAAGGAACACAGCCAGGTGCATTTCATACATGCGCCAAGAAGACAACATATACAATAACAGAGTGTATAGAGATAAATGTCATAAAACATCAGAGTATTTATTACATAGTGGAATACTTATTACAAAATAAAGTAATAAAGATAAAACGAACTAAGGATCGTCGGCGCCAATGTCGACTGGGAAACGCCACCTAGATCAGATCGAACTCCTCAGTGTTAGGCGGCTCCTCCTGAACCACCTGATCTTCTCCTGTGGGGGGGGTGTGAGACAGCAAGGGTGAGCTCACACATGATCATAGCTCAACAAGTTGTGGGGAACCAGTGGACATAAACTCACAAAGGTGTGAGTTCATGTGATGTGTAAGGCTAATCAATGATAGGGGTTAAAGCTGAGCATTGCTTTTAAGTAGTTGGTCAAAATTTTATTAGCAATTACTAAGCGTAAGTAAATACCAAACCATAAGTAAAGTAATAGAACAAAATTAATAACAAACCCATGCAATGCAAATGACAAAATTGAATTTAAGTTCCATAATTTAAACATCAGAGAGTCCTGAGCTGCTCATGACCGTGAGCTCGGCTAGTATACCAGTTTTACACTCTGCAGAGGTTGTACCCTTTACCCACAAGTCATGTTACCCATCTGCCAAGGGGTCGCGACTCCCCATACACCTCTACCTAGGAAGCGCGGCAGGGCAACACTACGAGGCCTTTACAAAGTTCCACTAGCTTCTGAAAAACCCGCTACAGTTTATAGGAAGTTCCAATGCAGGGTTCCTGGCTGACCGCCATCGCAGCAAAATCAACCAGGGACCTCCCTACACTGACCACTCCCCTACTGCCCTTGCCCCTTTCGGGTAAGGTAGTCTTCCACTAGCTTTCCTAATTAGTCAGCCAAGGGGTCCCATTCCTCCCTTGTGGTGGCACGTGGTTCTCAAGTTAAGCTCTATGTTCCAATTAACATTAATGATCTCAACATGAACATAAACAGAATAACAAGAATAATTGGAACATAGATATAATAAATGATTATCCCAAAACCATGTAAAGCAATAGCAAACTACCCAAGTGATTCAGGGGTAAACAAGGTAATGAGATAAACAAATCTAGGGTGACCTATTGGGCCCCATCAAAATTAACCTATGCATGGATAAGTGATATTAAAGAACATTATTGGGTAAAAAGTGGTCAAGGGCACAACTTGCCTTCAATGAGCTCCGGCTCAGCTACTTCAACCTGCTGCTCACCAGGATCCTCAACAACGGGCTCTTCTACTCGCCACAATACAAACAAGCACAGGATATAGGGAAAATTAACATTACACCAAGCATGTAAACAAAATACACAGAGATATTCTACATATTAAAATAAAAACTTAGGAACTGGAATCATAATTTTCTGAGTTATAGATTTTAAGTTATGCATTTTCAAAGGTTTTATGTGCTTTAAATAGGATTAAGTGATAAATAAATTTCTTACTGTTTTTATGCCAAAACAGAGACACTAAATGATAGAGAACAATATTACAAAATTTTAGCAACTGGAATGAAGTGATTTGGACTAAAAATGGATTTTCCATGAATTTATCAAGTTATAGTAATTGTTTTCATATTAAAAAATCTATTTTCTAATTTATTTAATCAATATCAAACCGCACTGGACTGGGCCTCAAATCCTGGAAATGCCAGGGGCCTCGGGACAAGAAACCCGAGACACAGTCAACAGTTACAATGGACCGCGGGTTGTTTCCCTAAAAACAGAGGGGTCTAAGTGTAACTACGCAGCTGAGGGAAGTGCGGATTGATTCCGACCGTCGGATTCGAGGTGAGCGCTCCTGATTAGATCCACCCATTACGAACCGGTACGCTATAAAAGCCTTTGGATCAACAATCTACGGTCCAGATTTAATGAACTCTGGATCCAGTTTCTACCGCACGACGTGAGATCGACGGCGCGGATCAAACCGAGCGGAGGGAGACGCTGGACCCAACTACAGCCGTTTGATAAGAATCCAACGGCGCACGACGTCTTCTCCTTCCCCGGTTCTCAAACACGACGGCGCGCCCGCGCCTGGCATCACGGCGGCGCCATGGTTGAGACACCCGCTGCACCCAATCCGTACACGATCCCCATGAAACTCGGGTGCAAAATGAAATTCAGAGGATGGCGAGATTGGAGGAGGTGTTCTTACCGGCAATTGATGCTCCGAGGTAGTTGGCCCACGGCGCACGGCGGACCCGAGCTCGATGCGGACTTCGGTGAGAAATTGGTCGCGCGGCGAGCACCGATTCCGCACGTGGAGGCCTCGGTTGTACTCGTCGCACCCAAACGAGTTGCCAAGACCCCACAGCGACCCCGAAACGACGGTGGTCAAGCGATCCACCGGCGCGGTACTCTCTCTCTCGAATTCCCCCCCCCCCCCCTTGTGTGGATCACGGCGGCGCAAGGCTGTCGGCGCAAGCGGATAAGGAGGGAAGGAGGGAGCGGGGGAGTCGCCTATTTATCCCCCATGGACTCGGCACAGCTGGAGGGAGGTCGTCCACGATGCGGCAACGGCGGCGAGCATCTCGCGCGAGTTTGTTTAGGCGAACGGGAACAAGCTGACACGGGGGGTCCCACAAGGCAGCGTGACAGCCGGTACCCGCGCGAGCCCCGCTGATGCTGACGGGCAGGGCCCACCTGGCGACGCCGACTCCAGCTTGTTCTGGGCTGCGCAGAGGGGAGTGTTGAACTGGGCCGAAATCACGCAGGAACGGCCCACGAAGCCACTTTATCCTTTTCTTTTTATATTTTTCTGTTTTCTGTTTTCTTTTCTTGTTATTTTTCAATTCCCAATTTGAACTTCAAAATATGAGGGTGAAACTTGTACCAATTTGAAGTTCAAGTATGACTTTGAATTTGTACTCCAATCAGAAATAGATTTTAATCATACCATTATGGTTAAGTTTGTGTATTTATAAATTTTGCTTTATAGTTTATTTTATCTTTCTCCTCTCTCTTTTTCTTTTCTCCAATCCTCCTCTCATTATCATTTTTATTAAATTCATATTATTATTGCTTTTAATGCACAAACAAAAACCCAATATGATGCAATGGTTTATTTGTGTCTTATTAAGGATCTATTCTTTTTACATGGGTGGTCACATGTAATGATAAATAATGGTCACCAAACATTGAGATCAACACTTTTTTCATGGTTTACATATTTAGGTATTACATGTTCAACACTTAACACCGTGGTTAGACCTAATTGTGTTGACACTCAACACCAAAATCCACAAGGGAATTTTCACATTGCGATGCTAGAGTTTTGTTGACAAAGGTGTTATTGCCACGACCATCTTGTCGTGCCAATAGCACCACTTGTTATGCTATTTTATTCGTTGTGAGAGATCATATGTTATTACGGTGATAATCATGTCTAGGCAGTTATACCATTTTCCACTCAATTTTATTCATTGTGAGAGATCATACATTGCCATGATAATCATGTTGTGCCAATAGTATCATTTGCAATGCAATTTTATTTATTGCCAAAGATCATAATGCCACGCAAGTGAGTTTGTTACTAAAAGTAAAATGGGCAATTAAACCATTTCCATAATGTTTTGGTGATTAATGACCAACATAACAACCTTGACTAACTAGTTTGCTTAGTCTATGAGTGCAGGTTCACTTAATACAAATTGGAGATTTCAAAGTTTATATAGCTCTAACAAAGGCCAAAAAGGGCAATGTTTTAGAAAAGGTAAAACTTGTAAGGTTTGAACAATTGGATAAGTTGTATATACTCTTTGGAATGTTTTAAGCATCTTAGAGGAGTTAAGTCATATTCCAAAATATGAATGTTTTGGGCCTAGTATGAGCTAATTTTTGCTACTAAGATGGAGAATTTATTTGAGTCAATTTCTATGGCTTAGACTAGTTGGATTGTCACTAGTTATGTTTGTCTAAGTTATAGAAACATCATCAAAGTAAGTCCAAAAGGTAAGAAGAATAAATGCCCTATTTTACTTAATTTCAGCTAGTCTGTGTCGCACCAGACTATGGTCGGGTGTACACCAGACCTTATGTATATTGGTTGCTTTGCTTGGTCTTTTTGGTATTGGTGGCCTGGTGCACCTGACCTTGGGTTCATGCGCACCAGACCACTTACGCAAAGGCGCCATAAAAGGACTTGATGGCCTGGTGCACTGGACCACTTAGACAGAAACGACTGCAAGACATTTCTCTCGGTCTGGCTCATTAGACCACGGTCTAGTGCACACAGGACCACTTTGCTAGAAAAGGTTGTTCTCAGGTTTTGTGACCATTAGCGCACGGACCCAGCCCGATGCGCAACGGACCTCCGCGACCAACGACTACTTCGGGTGTAACGGTCAACTCCGATAGAGGGTCCCGTTGATCACGCACTGATTGGTTCACCGGACCATGGTCCGGTGCACATAAACACCTGTCCAGTGCACCCGCACAGAGTAGTGTTTTGGCAACCTTCACAACTCATGTATTGGCTATTTGGGGGTATAAATACCCCTCCCATCATCCATGTCAAGCACCCATGCATCCTTAGAGCTGAACAACACTCCCATACACTTGCACAACACCTTTGGTTCATTCTAGAGAGATTCGAGCACCCATTTGTGTAGAACTAAACATTCTAGAGAGAGTGTGCTCCGAAGATCTGCTTTTTGCTATTATGTCCTGTGTTCTTGCTCTTTGTGTTGTATTTCTACTCCTCCCTCTTGCTTCAAATGGAGTTGTTACTCCCATTCATTATATATGACAGACAAGGACTTCGATCTGTGGAGATCCATGTGAGGAGACAATTTTAGTGAGATCTGTGGACTCAAGTTTGATCTTTGGATCACTTGAGAGGGTTGGGTGCAACCCCATCCTTCGGGACACCTGAAAGGGAAATGTGCCTAACAGCCATTTCAGCCCATGTTTTGGTGATTAGACGTCCAACACACCACATGTGACTAACCTAGTTCATATGAGCATGAGCACAGGCACATTGAAGCAATTTGAAGAGATCAATTCCAAATGAGCTGAACTAAGGGCTACAAGTGCAATTATTGGTAAAATGGTAAAACTCACATGTTTGAGTACTTAGATAGGTTGCACTTGTCCATTACAATATACTTTGCATTTGTATTTAGTCTATAACTCTTTCTGCAGAGAAAAGTGCATTTTGGACTTGGTTTGGCTCAAAATAGGACTTCCACTGAAAATCTATGAATGATGTATGTTTCCCACAATTAGTCAATTTAATTAGGTGCTAACAAAGCTTGTCTAAGTTGTAGGGAAACACTCAAAAGAGATACAAATTGATTTGGAGGAGTTAGGCTCAAAAGAGCCCAAACTGCACTTGTCTGGATTGCACCGGACCGGGTCCGTATGACCCAGTCGTATTTCTCGATCTCAGGATTTTTTTATTAAAAAATCATAGGATCAGTCCAGTGTGCCACTGGACCGACCTCCAACGGTTCTCTCTCCGGCGCCCGCACGAGCGCCAATGGCCAGCTGACGTGGCCACGGTTCGGTGGTGCACTGAACCGGTCCGGTGCCAAGCCAGCTATGGAAGGGTACCAATCAGATCGAGGCTTGGGGCACAGGACCATGGTCCGGTGCGCCCGCAGACAGCCTAGATCTGGAGCTTTCTAAGGAAAGAGGCAACAGGTCCTATGGGCTCTTGGGCTATAAAAGGACCCCTAGGTGCCTCCAACTAGTACACAAGCTATCCAAAAGACTCTCAATACTTCGATACTCCGCCACAACTCATTCGTGCGATTCAAGTGAGATCTAAGCACCATTTTGTGTTATTCTTCAAACTTTGTGTATTCTGCTCTTGTGTTTCTCTCTTTTATGTTGAGTTGCTGGTGTTTGAGCTCTTTTGCTTGTACTCTCTCCATCCCTTACTCTAAGTCGACACTCTGATCTTTTGTAAGGCTACAAGTGACTCCAATTTGTGGAGATTCCTTGCGAACGAGAAAATTATACGTGACATAAGGAAGACAGTGGCACTCAAGTTCGGTCTACGTGATCACTTGAGAGGGGTTGAGTGCAACCCTTGTCCATTGGGACACCACAACGTGGAGGTAGGCAAGCATTTCAAGCTTAGTCGAAGCACATCATAAAATTGCATGTGTCTTCTGTTCATTTTACATTCTTGCGGATCTCTCTCTTCCTAGGTTCTCTCCATTCACTTGTGATATTGCTCCTAGTTTAATTTATATCTTGTGAGAGCAATCAAGTGAAATAGAACTCTTCTCCTCACTCAAACTTGGTTTTAGTTTGCACTAACTTCATTTTTAGAGCAAGTTTGTGTTTTAGTTGGTCGTTTTGCATGATCATTCACCCCCCTCTAGGTGCTTTCAACACCAATGGGACATAGGTTCTTTGGAGCCGAACCTCGATCAAAAAATTGTTGTGTCTTCTGTTCTTTAATTACTGCAATTTGTTTTTCCTCTCTCTAACTCCAAGTTCTTGCTATTATATTCCCTTGTGATATTGCTCTCATATTTATTCTGTGTTTAAGAAAGAGCATCAAGTGCAAGAACTTCACCCTCTCCTTACTCTATTTGATCTAGTTTTTGAACTAACACTTAATTTGGTATTCTAGATTGTTTTAGATTGTGAAATTTCAGGTCTTGCCTATTCACTCCCTCTAGGCAACTATCAGTTATCATATACCATATTGCCACACATAGTCGTTTGTTGACATAGTTGTATTGCAACGATAGTAGCATTGGATTCTGGTTTAATAAATTGTCATCATAGAAATAGTAAAACATAATAAAAGTGATTGCACTCACATGTATTAATCATTATGAATCGTTCAATAAGTTGACAGATTATTGAAATAGTGTCTAAAATCATAAATCGGTGTATTGGTCACTCCTTATTTTGTAACTTTATAAAACTCGTGGCAGTATAAGACTTCCTAACATTTATGCAACACTTGAGGGTTTCCTAGTTGTGCAACATGTCATCACCTCAATTGTGTTCTCTCCTGATTCTGAGCCTCCACCTCAAACCTTATCCACTTGCTGACTAAAAGAATAAGATTGGGATATTAGAAAATATTAGCTTTACTACTTCATGCTAGAATAATGTAAATAAATTTAGATAGAACACGGTTGTAATTAAGAAAAAGTAGAATTAAGAAAACTATAGAAAGAGTGTTGTCAATTTAATTAACAAAAACTAGAACTAAAAATTACAAAGACTTATACTAAAGCAAGTATCAATAAACACCACCACCTATTGGCTAGACATGCATATGTTTCAATATCCTCAGACACACATATTATAAAAACAAATATATGTTACTCTAGGCAACATCAAACAATGTGTCCAGTCAGTAATGTAATTCTTGGTGTAAAATGGAAACAACTACAACTCATTATAACACATAGGTGTGGTGTGGACATATTATAGCAATATTCTGAGTATTATTGTGTTTGTATGGATGATATCATCTTTGGTGGTTCTTATCATGCTCTTGTTGCCAACTTTTTAGATACCATGAGCATGGAATTTGATATGGAGGGCTCGACTTCTTTCTTGAGCTACAAATCAAGTACCTAGATGGGACTTTGTGCACCAAGACAAATATACAAAGGATGTCCTAAAGAAGTTTGACACCAGTGAGGCAAAGCCTCTCTTAATACTCGTATCAATCACGATGGTGTTGGATGCTAATGAGGATGATGAGCTTGTGGACCAAAAGGCAATGGCGGACCTAGGATTTGACCACAGGGTGTGCGATGCAAAAAAAATGTCTTATACAATTCGATAAAACCACATATAGTACGACGACAGATCTAGAAAACGAACCTTCGAGAGACCGTGATTATATCTGATATATGTCGCAGATGAGACATGTGAAGCGATCCTCCGATTTAGAGCAGGGCGGCGACAGACTACGGCATGGCACTAGGGCCAGGGCTCCGTTCTCTCCGATCAAGATTAGATTAGAAAAATGAAACATGCAGGGCACTAGAAAATTGAAACGGCAACGGACTGTAGTCTACAGGGCACTAGGGCCAGGGCACTAGGGCCAGGGCACTATGGAGTTAGAAAAATGAAACGTCCAGTGCACTACGTTGCTGCTCGGGCCTAGTCTCAATGGCCTAATGGGCCTCCCGTCATGACGCCATACTTTCCAGTGCACTACGTTTTTTTCTCTTTTTTCCATTTAGTTTTTACATATATGGTATACATACACTTCTTTGCACTTTTTGCTTTTAGTTTGGCTTTTTGTATCATATTTGCATCACACCACATCATGTATCGTATAGCATTTTGAGCTTGTTGTGTATAGCTGTTAGAATATGATTATGCTATTGGTAGTACTTTCATGTGTACATGATGATGTTTGGGCAAGCTTAGGCTCATTTTGCTCACCGTGATACAATTATGTTGAGCTAAGTTCATTTTTCTAATATGTGAACATGCTTAATACTTGCTAAATCCGCTGAGATTAGCAACTAGCATGTGTAGGATGTGTTGAATTCTTTTTGTTGTCACTAGCATGCAGCGGCGAGCCTAGTATTTGAAAGATGAGTGTTGGTTGGTGATCTACCTTAACCACAAACGGTGGCAGGCGTCATGTATATATATCAATCAGAGATATACAAAGATAGAAAGGAACAATACATAGGAAAGAATCAAACAGACACAGCAAATCAAGGAGGGAGACGCAGCTCCCTGTAATCTAGGGATATTCCCTAACTAGGTAGGAAAGTATCTGATATTGCTAATACCCCCCCTCAATCTGGACATCTATCAAGTAAGTTCAGATTGTGCCGCAGATGAGTGAATGCCGGAGCTGGAAGAGCCTTCGTCATGATGTCTGCTAGCTGGTCTTTAGAAGATATGTGACGTACATCAAGCTGGTTCATGGCAACACGTTCGCGGACGAAATGATAATCAACCTCCACATGCTTCATGCGCCGATGAAAAATTGGATTAGCAGTGAGGTACGTAGCACCAATATTGTCACACCACAGACTGGGGGGCCGTGGCAAAGAAATCCCTAGTTCACGAAGCAAAACCTGAATCCAGATAACTTCAGCGGTAGCATCAGCAATAGCCTTGTATTCAGCTTCTGTGCTTGATCGTGAGACCGTAGCCTGTTTCCGTGAAGTCCATGAAATGAGATTGCCACCAAAGAATATAGTGTAACCGCCCGTACTACGCCGATCATCCATATTGCCAGCCCAGTCAGCGTCCGAGAAGGCACTGAGAAGCATGGAGCTGGACTTTGTAAACCGAAGACCAAGATCAATTGTGTGGCGAAGATAGCGAAGAATACGTTTCACTGCAGCCCAATGAACTGTAGTGGGTGCTGACATATATTGACACACCCGATTAACAGAAAAGGAAATATCGGGGCGAGTCAAAGATAGGTATTGGAGGCCGCCCACAATACTTCGATATTTGGTGGCATCATCTAGAGATAAACAAGCACCATCCATGGATGTAATCTTGTCGGTCGGTACCATGGGGGTGGTAACGCCACTAGCTGAGAGCATGTTTGTGCGTAATAAGAGATCATGTATATACTTCCGCTGAGTCAAAGTGAGCCCAGTAGGGTGATGACACACTTCAATCCCCAAGAAGTAGCTGAGCGGTCCCAGGTCCTTGACCGCAAAATCATCTCGTAGTTGTCCAAGTAACCGATCAGTGGCAGCGGGAGAAGAACTAATGATGAGGATATCATCAACATAAATGAGGAAATAAATCTGAATGCCATCCTTGTTGAAGAGAAAAAGTGAGATGTCTGCTTTAGAGGCCGAGAACCCCAACTGCACCAATTTTGAACTGAGGCGAGCAAACCATGCTCGAGGGGCCTGTTTGAGGCCATATAGGGACTTGTCAAGCTTACAAATAAAATCCGGACGAGAAGAGTCCTCAAAACCCGGTGGTTGCTTCATATATACCTCTTCATCAAGAAAACCATGAAGAAATGCATTCTCTATATCAATTTGCCGAATCACCCAACCTCGAGAGACAGCCAGTGATAATAGGAGCCGAATAGTAGTTGGCTTCACAACTGGACTAAAGGTAGCATCATAGTCCACACCATATTGTTGTTTGAACCCTTTAGCAACTAGACGAGCTTTATATCGATCAACAGAACCATCCGGCTTCTGCTTGATTTTAAAAACCCATTTACAGTCAATAATATTAAGACCAGCTCGAGGAGGGACAAGGTGCCATGTATCATTTTTCAATAAAGCACAAATTTCAGCATCCATTGCTTGGCGCCACAAAGGATCTTTAAGAGCAACAACATAAGAGTTAGGCTCAGAAATAGAGGACCGTACCATAGAATAAGTAACTGTGCCATCTGTCCGTTTCTTGGGTTGCCGGATATTGTGTTTCAGTCGAGTGCCATATGGATGAGAAGGTCCCATAGTTGAGCCAGGCGCCGCAGGTATAAATACACGGTCCAGTGTAGGAGAAGAAGTTGGAACAGGTGCTTGTACAGAAGTGTCCACTGTAGGAGGAACAACTGGGAGTTCACTGGTCGTTGGAGGCAAAGAAGATGCACATGGGATCTCCTCCTGCTGACACGTGGAAGATGTGGGCACTGCTGGAACTGAATCAGGACTGCCAATCAAGGTTGCCTGCAGCTGCTCAGTAGAGGACGGTGGGGATCCAGAGGATAATGGCTCTGTCATGTCTGCATGCAAAGGGTTAGCAGGCAAAGGAGCGCGCAGAGGATCATTACTCAAAATAACACTGCTGTTATCCAAATGCATATCACATGAATGAGAATTAGTGGAACTAGACTGGTTGGAATCACGATGGAAAGGAAAGACATGCTCATCAAAGATAACATCTCTAGAGACATACACCCTACCAGATTCACGATCAAGACATTTATACCCTTTATGCAAGGAGCTATAGCCAAGAAAAACACATTCTTTGGAACGAAAAGAAAGCTTGGTCTTGTTGTAAGCTCGCAAATGAGGCCAACATGCACATCCAAATACTCGCAGCATAGAATAGTTTGGTGGTGTATGAAGAAGGCGCTCTAGAGGAGTGGCGTTGTCAATGACACGGGTAGGCATGCGATTAATTAAATAGGTGGCTGTGAGAAAAGCATCATCCCAAAATTTAATAGGAACATGCGCATGAGCTAGAAGAGCAAGACCCGTCTCAACAATGTGGCGGTGTTTACGTTCAGCCGATCCATTTTGTTGGTGTGTGTGTGGACATGAGACACGATGAGTAATGCCAAGAGATCGAAAAAATGTATTATGCATTTTCTGGTATTCCCCTCCCCAGTCTGATTGTACGTACTTGATGGTGGTGTCAAGGAGTCGTTCAACATGGGTTTTAAATTGCATAAAGATGCCCGGTGCTTCGGAACGATCATGCATCAAATATATCCAGGAAAACTTGCTAAAGTCATCAATAAAACTGATGTAATATTTATAACCACCAATAGAACAAGGCGCAGGACCCCATACATCAGAAAAAATGAGTTCTAAAGGAGACGAAGAATGATGAACGGAACTGGCATATGGTAATTGATGACTCTTAGCAAGTTGACAAGCATCACAAACAGATGAAGGAGCCACGGAAGAAGACGAAAGTTTATTTAAATGTAAAATAGACCGCACAACTTGTGTGGAGGGATGACCCAAACGTGCATGCCACTGGGAGTAACTAATGGATCTGGTTGCAAGAGCATGCTTGAGGACTGGAAGATCTTGTGCCTTGATGGGATATAGGCCCGACTCACATCGTCCGTCCAACAGACTTTTCCTCGACTGGCGATCCTTAATAGAAAAATGCCAAGGATGATATTCAAAAAAGACGTCATTATCACGGGAAAATTTGTGGACAGACAAGAGATGCTTAGTAATTTCAGGAACATGCAAGGTATTGCGTAACACAAGTGGACGAGCAGCAGTATTAATTGAGGAATGACCAACATGCATAATACGCAAACCTGAGCCGTTGCCAACTTGAACTTGATCGTTGCCATGATAGCGCTCACGGAGGGCAAGACGATCAAGATCACTTGTGATGTGGTCGGTAGCGCCTGTGTCGGTGTACCAATCAGCATCAACCTTGGAGGACGTAGATGCCATGGCCGCTGAAGGAGGATCTGCATTATAGGAGTCATCCATCCTATACCAACAACGAATCGCAGTATGGCCCTCCTTGCCACATATCTGGCAAGGAGGACGTGAAGAAGAGGGACCACGTCGATCGCCACTGAAGCGAGGGGGTCCGCTACCACGGGAACGGCCACGCCCACGGTCAGAGCGGCCACGCCCCCTAGATGAGCCACCTCGCCTGACATAGTTGGCCGAGGAGCCGATGTTGAGCTGGAGAACCGCCTGATGCTTGAGCTGACGAGCTTCAAAGGCGACAAGGTGGGCATAGGCGTCGTCGAGCGTGATGGAGTCCTTGGTCGTCATCGAGGTGACGTACGAGTCATACTCGGAAGGTAGACCAGCGAGCAGATATGCAAGGATCTCATCATCACGTAGGGCTGCATCGGCCGCAGCCATCTCGGTGGCAAGATTTTTGATCTTACCAAAATAGTCGGCCGCCGATAGATCTTTCTTCTGTGCGGTGGCGAGCTCGACGCGCAGTTGAACAGTGCGCGCTCGAGTTGACGAGGAGAACTTCTTCTGGAGAGAATCCCATACGTCCTTGGATGTCTTGGCGTCGATGACGTCGCGAAGGATCTCCTCAGACATGGAGGAGAGGAGACCGCTGAGGATCTGCTGGTCCTTGTTATACCATGCCGTGTAGTTGGGGTTGACGATGAGCGTGGCGCCGGCAGCCGATGACGCAGGAAGTTGCTGATCTGGGGCAGCGTTGGTGCCGTCGAGGTACCCCATCAGACCGTTGCCGCGGAGATGCGGCAACAGCTGAGCACGCCATAAAAGGTAGTTGGCCTTTGTGAGCCGGATGGTCACGGCATGATGGATGGGGACTGCAGTGGAAGACATGTTGAGCAGAGAAGCTGTCGTAATGGTGGAGAGAGGGGAGGGGGTGGATGAGAAGTCGCTCATGGATCGATTAACACCTGTGCTCTGGTACCATGTTGGTTGGTGATCTACCTTAACCACAAACGGTGGCAGGCGTCATGTATATATATCAATCAGAGATATACAAAGATAGAAAGGAACAATACATAGGAAAGAATCAAACAGACACAGCAAATCAAGGAGGGAGACGCAGCTCCCTGTAATCTAGGGATATTCCCTAACTAGGTAGGAAAGTATCTGATATTGCTAATAATGAGTATTCAAAATTTTTAAAGGGTAAAAACATTGGTATGTAATAATCATGGTTAATTGGCTATTGCCAGAAGAACCAAATTTATGTTTCTCAATTCTAGCTAAACAAACGGTAGTTACCATACCGAGTTGAATTGTTGAAGTGATTCTATGGTCTGTGGATTGGATGGAGGTGGTGTCGTGGTGGATGGCGGTGCGCGACTCACGAGCCAATGGGACGGTGTCGCGGCGGCCGGTCGGTAGAGTAGCGGATGTGGACAGCGCGGCGTAGGCCGAACAACAACAGCATCTGGTGAACGGTTGTGCACTTGTGCGTGGCCGACGGGCACGCCGCACGCGTAGGCAGATGGCAGCGGCGGGCAATTGCTAGGGAACAACGAACGATGACACAACCGCACATGCACAAAGCCTAAAGCCAGCAGATGTTAGGGAGAGCCACGAGAGAGAAGGGTTGTGGTGGGCTGTTGAATAGGTAGTTCTTTTACGTATACATCTTTTATTTATATTTTTTTACTAAAATTTTGGGTACTCATTTGAATACCCATGTCTACATGATGGCCTGCACCTGCTAGTATGCTAGCTTTGAGTCATTCACTATCTTAACCAAAATAATGTTATTCTAAAATTTGATTGGGGACAAGTGAAAACAGGAAGATTTAGGTACGTTTGCATTTGTCACCATATTATTATATCAAGACTTATTCTCCTTGCACCTTGAGAAGTATAGTAGATAATTGAAACCGGTGTCTTCAACTTGTTATTACATTTCTACACAGGATGCACCTGATTAAAAAGTTAAATTTGATAGTGCTTACTACCCCTCACACTCACGTTCCTATTGACTAAATCTTGTATAATGCTATGATGGTTAGGTTAAATTGGACTATCTTGTATAGTGCTCTGATGGTTTGGTTAAATTCGACACCTTTGGCATGGCATGATGAGTGACCGTTGTATTAGGCTCAGTATTCAGTATTTCGGTTAATCATGAGCGTACCACTGAGCATTCTATGTGGTACGAAGTACTTTATCTATGTCGCCTCATACCATTTGAGCATTCCAACAAGGAATATGCCTGTCACAGCAATACTTCCTCATGCATGACATGTTTTGCATTACTTGCGAGTTACGACTACTTGCATGAGCAAAAGATATTGCTATCATATAAGACTTGGTAGTTTCACATTAATGCTCCAGCAGCTGCTAATCTCCTTGTAGAGCCCACATGCTCCTGAGACTGCTGGCACCTGGCAGGCTAGTATTATCGTTACAAACTACTAAAGAACTTAAACCATCACGTATTCCGGTATTCACAAATTTGTTACTGAAGTTGATTTTATTCATTAACGCATATATACATCTGACGAATGCCCATAGGTCTACAGCAGTGCGTGACGGAATTCTACTATCACAGGTGACAACTGACAACCCGAATTTCTGGGTGTCACCGGCACGAGAAGATTGCCCATGCCCTGCATCAGCCCAAACAATTCGCAGACGCGGGGCAGCTTGAACCCCAAATGCTAGGCTTCCATCCATCAGTGTCGTTTCTCCCTTATTACCGTGGCTTGTGACAGTCAGCTGGAGTGAACACCAAAACCAACAAAAAAAAATCAATATATCAGTTCGCTTGCCAAGAGAATATCAAACTCCCAGATCAAACAATACCACGACAACAGGGAAGTATTGCCCAACTCACCATGTACAGATTCACACTTGCTTCTTCGACATCAGCTTGCGTTACCGCCAATATTGAGCCCATCTATGGATGGTCTCAACCATTTGAGGGAACAGAGCACTCACGCTATCGTTGATAAGATCCTGGAAGAAATGTATAGCCTCCTCGTCGTCCAGATCCAACCGGAATTTCTCTTGGAGCTGATCGACGATGCACCACACAAACAAAGAGCATGTCATTTTGAGTTTTTGAATGCTCCTTGTGGAGCCCACATGCTCCTGAACTCATAAATATAACCAATTTACCTTGAGACCTCCGCTTTCATCGGCAGAGATGTCTGGAATGCCTGATCGCTCCATCAGCTTGAATAGATTCAAAATGAGACTGCTGGACTTCCTCAGAATATTGTATGCTTCGCAGCAGTAGGACTTGAACCTTGTGTAATATTGGCTGAAACACAAAAGCAAGTTTTTGAGAGTATCCATCTGCTGAAACACAAAAGCAAAGACTTGGCAAAATTGTTCAACTAACTACCTTTCTGCACCACCCATGGCCTCAACCATTTCCTTACACAACTTCATCGGTGGCGGAAATGGTTTTGGGTCTCGCCCAAGGATAAAAGCAAAGTCAACATGAAAAAGGCGTCCATCATCAGTTAGAAGAAGATTATCCAGATGCCTAGAGAGTAGAGAAAGGGGAAAATGTTATCGCTGTTAAATTTGCATTTCTATATGTTGTATCATTGTATATGTTCAACATGGGTAAATTCATCTATCAAGAGGAAGAGCATGTGAAAACATTGCTACAGAATGTCCTGATCATGAACAAACTTCCATTAAAGCATAATGAGCACTACCATACTTGAATTATTAACTGGGCAATATTGTGAACTTATTTATGTACAGATTTACATATTTTCATGCCTGGACACTCTTCACAAGAGAAACAAATGAAGTAAACACATAAATAAGTTCACTGTCCTCATCCTAGTTTGCTGCTTATAATATTGTAATAGCTCCTCGGTTTGTTACATTACATAGAGCAGAAAACAAACCATAAGGTTACTATCAAAGAGGTGCTTCAAACCAGAAGATGTTAAGAAGACAAACCTGTCTCCAACCCCCAATATGTATGTAATGACAGAGTAACCGGCGCAGCTTTTTATGAATGTCTCCAAACATTGAGCCGTTATACCAAAAGGACCATCCTCATCAGGATGGAACTTCTGTAGGTAACTTGTAATACTGCGATGTTCTGATAGAATCTGGGAACATGCTACTTATATCAAATAACAATCTTTATGAAGCTTGCAGAAATAAAGAGTACTAATAAACTGAAGATAGAATTATTAGGAAGCTTCATTCCAGGGGAAAGAACAAATTTGGCATTTGGCAACAAGAGCTTCCACTACCAAGTTACCTGTGCAAGAGAACTGGAACTAATAAATTCAAGCATCCCTTCATCTTGTCCAGTTGCAAGAACTCGGTATGGAGTAAGGTGCAAATCTAGATTTTCTAATTTGAGTAGTCGGTCCATCAAAGAAACCGTTTGAATAACCTATAATCAAACAGAAACAAATTAGCCATAATTCCCTCTCCCACTCAAGTCATCTAAACGGACACCCTTCCTTGAAATGTTACATGTTATAGCTCACAATCATTACATTAAATGAAAATGTCAAATAAGAAACTGATAAATAATAATCACTCGTTCAGACTTCAGAATTTCAGAAACCAGAACCATAGTAACGAGGGTGATATTGTGTAGACTGGAACTGAAGCAAACCATTCGATAGCATATGTAAAGCAACATTAGTTACTTACCAACTGATCTTGCCGGAGGTCATCACCCTTTTTGTAAATAATCTTGGATGTTCCGCCATTTGCTGTTTTAAATGTCAGGCGCAAAGGGTTCAAGGCACTCTTAAATATAGACGATTCTTGAGGCACAACTCCTGTTAGGAGAAGAGTTGGTGCTAATGGTGAACGAATTGGCTGGAATCAGTTCAAACGAACAAGTCAGTTAGCTACGAAGCAAAGATAATCTGTCATCATATTTTTTAGCATTAACAAACAATACAAATTTACCTCATCAAAGTTTGTAAGCTCACTGAAAACTCCTGATAATAGCTGCCTTAATTTTTCAATTTTCTTTTGTGCGCTACCTCTTACATTTCTTACATCCTTCATAATAGAACACAATTGAGCAGTGAGGTCTGTCTGCCGGGTTAAACTCTGCCACAGTCGAAATCCATCTTCATCCCCATCCTCCCTACCAACCAACTGGCAAGAACAGAAACAACAATATACATAAACAGTGCAAAGTTACAGACAGCGAATGAAAGAACCAAGAAGGTGAAAAGGGAAGAAAACCCTACTTTCATCATACTGTTTTCAAGCAT
Source organism: Zea luxurians (assembly GCA_029449295.1). Classification (NCBI taxonomy): domain Eukaryota; kingdom Viridiplantae; phylum Streptophyta; class Magnoliopsida; order Poales; family Poaceae; genus Zea; species Zea luxurians. Next base: position 69,190,698 of record JAOPSE010000019.1, on the reverse strand, counting down.
GTCATATGTGCCATAATATCGTCTTGCATATGCAGGACTGTGAAGCTCAACTAATATATACCACCGGAGGAAGCTAGCAATTTCGATGTTGGACAAAGCTGCAATGGAGTGGGGAAAAAATCAAAACACTGCCAGTAGTTCTCTACAAAAACATTTTCATGATGACAAACAACATAAGTTCACAAAAAGGTTGCACGTAAAATTTCCGTTTCATGAGAGCTTTGTGGTGAACTAAAAGTTCAGAATGAATACTCAATCTTGCAACAGTGATAAAAATATTAAGTGTTTTGGTTGGATTGCACTTGGTGCTAAAATAATTCAATTTAGTAATGTACAGCCATGAAGTCTAGGTGATGTACACATGAAGGCATAAAACGACATTTTTCTCCTTTCAACAAACAAGTAGTGTGTTACTTCGTCAAATTTCAACAGTGATCCAATGCAGCAGATGAGTCGTGAACAAATATTTACATAGGTATCTAAACATACCACGGTTTACAAGAAAGAGAGCTAGACGGGACTTGTCAGATCTTTCAAACCGAAGAGCTTGCACTAACTGGAGTAAATAGCACTGTAATTCTTCATCATCAGCCCTTTCAAGTACGCTGACAGCATAACCACGAACCTTTGCAGAAAAACAATTGTTACCTTACAGAATAATTCATGAGATAATAAAGCATATAGCCAGAGTCAGAATCTAAATATCCAATACTATTTTGGAATTGAGATAACAAGATAATCATTTGTCTAACCGTAACTAATAAACATTTCACCAGGATTAAGAAACTATTACCAGTGCACAAGCCTTTTGAAAATTAAAAAAATAAAAACAAGAAAGCCAACAAGAAGTCAAGAAAGAGGACACATTAGATCATCTCATGCAATCATATATTGGAAAAGAATCTACAGCTCAGTAGAACACTGACAACTCTACCTTTTCGAACACATAGCAGAGCTACATATCATTATATTAAGAAAGAATTTCTATTAAGAAAATGAGGCAAGAACCCATACAAGAAACCATACACATGCAAAATACAAAACCACTAGGATCCTAAACAATCAGTCACACCCTTAGACGACCAATATCGCACTCAATACAAGAACAGCCCCTGGGCAAAGATATGATTTATGCCTCTCGCCCCAGCAAAATCCCAAAAACAAAACTCCTCAGTAGCAAGAAATAGTGGTCTAGCTAGGTTAGGAGGGTCACCATCAAACACACATCAATTATGAAGATTCCACAATGTCCAAGTCCCTAAAATGATGATGGAGTTGAAACCCTTTCTTAAATGATCAGGCACCCTTGCCTTGAGACTTTATTCCACCAGTCATCATCAAAGACCTCATCAGTGTTCAAAGACATGTCGACAGCAAGTGGTTAATACTTTCCTCCTCTTGGGATCAAGTGACAACCCTTTACTGCAACAGCATTTTCGGTATCAAGAAAACAAGGTGGATAGTAAATGATGGTAGCTTGCCAGATAAGCACTGTGCAAAACTGCAAATGCCTACAACTGCAATCCTACCCTCCACCCAGCCAAAAAAACACCCTCTCACTGCTTCCAGGTGCAGCTCTGTGTTAGGGGTACAGGTAGCTGGATTGAATTTTAGGATCAGGATTAAAAAAATAGGAAAGATTATATCTGAATATAAGAGAGGAGGAATTATATTGAATGAAGAAACTGTCATGCCCCTACTGTTCCATAGAAAAAGCTTAACTTTTATACAACTTCATTGAGGCCTCTCTCTGATTCTCCCTTGTCTTAAATGACTACAGCAGGTCATGCCCAAAATGCTTACACAAGCAACTCATATTCATTCTGGACTATCTAGACTGATATGAACAATTTGGCCTCGACACTCTTGGGTTGATGACTGTTCTCTTGGGCCTTAATGGCAGATGGCACTGGATTGACATTGCTGCCTACCACCGCCTATGCAGGGCAACCTAGTGAACCATGTGCTGTGATCCACCTGCATACCTATAATTAATGGACATCTGTAGACTACAAAACCCCATAAACCGCACATCTTTTTCCCCAAGATGCTGAATTCAGGAACAAGAATAAACCAACACGATAGATATTATTTTGAGGAGCAGCACGCATTGTTTCAATTACACTGGAGAAAGATGAGATAAACAGGCAACCTATACCTACTGCAAAACTTGAACAAGGAAATTTGCCAAAAGAATATATTTATTTCTGCTTGTTGATAGCAAATTGCCATGAAAAATTTCAGAAAAGAATGGTGTTGGGATTAGGACCAATTCATGTAACTAAACAAAGGTGAAGAAGAAACATTTATATGTAGTATAATGGGAAAAACAACTAAGGGCTATTTTGGGAACCTCGAATCCCCTTCGGGATTGGAGGGGATTGAGGTGGAAATGAACTAATTTCCTCTCCAATCCCCTTCAACCCCGAAGGGGATTTTAGTTTCCAAACTAGCCCTAAAGAAAAGAAAACCAGAAACATGCATAGATAAAGGTGTCAGACAGCATACTTCGTCGCTTTCAAAATCAGGTGAGAGAAGCTCTAGTGCATCAGCCACATCAATCATTTCCCACTTTCCAATCAACTCAACAGCTTGCTTAGCTTCCTGCATAGCATTATCACATTTACGTAACAGCTCATGACGAAAAAATCAAAACACTAGATTCCTTCCAGAATATAATAAAAGAATTTGACATGACGAAAATATTTGACATCAAATAAACTAATTGCAGGTTTGCAGTACACTTTTATGTCCATCACTTCAGCAAGACCAAATATGAAGTTACAAAACAAAAACAGAACGTTCACATAGGAATTTCTTTTACTAACTTGGTTATCACTCCAATCCACTGAGCGGACAAATTTCGTTAGAGCTTTCTTCTCAGACATCAAAGAGAAACGAAACTTCCACACCAATTGCTTCTCATCCACTTCCAAGGTGCGTGTAGGAGGAAACTTAATAATTGTTTGTAGTAACCTACAAAGTAAGGACAAAACCAATCAGATAGAAAACCACCAATGTGCAAACTGTTAACATGAACGGCAGAATTCTGCTTCCAACATCTTCTAATTCAGTCAGCTGTCATATGAATGCGGTTGTCTCACAAGTTCATGACAGCATGAAACTATAAGCCAGAAAATTCCTTGTGAAAGATATAAGTTGACAGAGGGGAAAAGAAGAAAAGAAAAAATAATGTGTCTTCACTTACTTTCTCTCATTTGAGCTTGGTTTTAGATCTCTATCAACTATCCCACGAGTCAAGCTCCTAGCAAGCTTTAACTGCTTGTGCTCAGATGGATTGGTTCGTCCAAGTTCAGGGTCCCATACAGTAACCAGTTCATTTGATAATGATACTGGGGCCGGTGTATAAAAATTTGCTCCAGATTCCTGCATGGACAAGTAACACTCAGCATTTCTCTGGCGAAGATAAAATTACACTTTTTATAACTTGCAAGCAGGAGAAGTCATGTTCAGATAAATATTATACGACTCAACATCATCAAAATGTGAATTCCTCCAAGTATGAAAGTAGCAGAAGACCATTGACCATTCTTAATACACAATGATCACCTTGTGCACCAAAAAAAAGGGAGATCAATTTTACAGGTAAAAGAATCATGTAGCTGCATAGTGAGTTATAGGAAAAAATAGCTCAGTGCCATAACATATATGTATAACAAGGTCAGTAATGTTAACCTGGAAGACAATTCTATGTTCGAAACTGCACAATTCAACAACCAGACTAGGGTACAAATTGGCCTTCCTCTCACACTCTTTTTCCATAGCTTTGTCCATAGCACTGAAGGCAAGACGATCAAGCCAATCAACATGTTGTATCTGCCCTCTCTCATACTTGTTAACAAGCCTTTCCAAACGTTCTATCTCACCCCTCTCATTCCTAGGAACCTATAAGTTACATAGAAAAAAGGTAAGTCCACCTTGAAGTAATAAGTAAAAACGAAGTGATGAGATTAGCTGGGAGAGAACTAAAACAGATGAATCCTGAGTTCAAGAAAAGTAAATCTGAGTGTTACCTTGCCAGGAGTTGTGGTGGGGACTCCTCCATCTGCCTCCTTTGTGGGCCACAGCCGCAGCTTCTGTCTTCCTGTTTTAAGCTGCCTTTTGCTGTTAAAAAGAAATATGGTGGCTCCACCGACAACCTCAGGGTTCTCACCAGATGAGACATCCCACACCTACATCAGAGATTAAAAAACATAGGAAGCTAAAACACAAGGAAAACCATACAGGTGAGCACTCCATAAATCATGCTGGACACCAATGATCTTATGAACTGAATTTATTAACATCATAAACCACAATACCCATTGGGCATAGCAAAGTTACTTCCCTAATATAATGTGTTATCACTACCATCAAGGTATAATCAGGTCATTAAATTTGATTCACCATTAAGGTGATCTCCAACAAAATTGATAGAAAAACATCCTATTTGTTTATTCAGGGTGCACGTGGAAATAAATCAATGCCTCCACTTAAATGAGAAGCTAAACTTTCTACCATAAAAAGAGCTACACAACATGTTGAGCATGAACCATCTAATGACATATTTTTATCAGATTAAACATATGTGCTCAACTTTTTGAACCATCATACTCACACGGAACCTCTCCACATGCCTGCTAAAAAATATCAACCTTGACACCCACAAAGATACAATTTCTTTCGTTAAGAACTACTCTGCAGGGATGTTTTCACCTAGCTCTTGTAACCTTTTTGTTTTTAATGAAATGACATACAGCTCTCATGCATAGTTTGAGGAAAAAAACAACTGACATGTGTGGTGTACATTGTACAAATCCAAGAAATATACCGTAAATGCAAGCTGCGAGAGGGATGTTAGGTCCCTGTATTTGGTACTTAATGTTATGAGCTCATTCCAACAGTATTTCGGTCCAGAAGGTTCCAACCTAGCGTGAGAAAAAATGTGCATTGAAATTCCAAGAAACAGAACTGGTGAGTGCAGTCAATTGGTTTAAATAATTATAGAATATATAAAAATAAAAATATGTACCTTGTTTTTACAGGCAACCCAAATTGGATCCCATCGATGTATAGCTTGCATTCAACAAAGAGCTCTGGGACTTTTTGGTCGGTCAACAAGATATGTTCTGGAAACAGGAAATGTTGACGATTGTGAAATATATGTGTATTTGCGTGTGTAAGACAAAGACGAACAACATATTAATCATTTTAATTATGGTGATGCATACTAGCAAACTCAAGAAAGTTTTTTTACAGCAGTATAGAACAAAGAAATAAAAATTTATGCTTCTCCTGTGGGATAAAATGCTGACCGGTATTCTCAAATAAGCATGAGAGCTGTGTACCATTGCATTGAGAAGAAAACAGGTAGTGTGGAGGATTGAGATGCATTAAGGAGAAGAAAACAGGTAGTGTGGAGGAATGAAGATAAACATTGAATTAGGGCATGTTTGGATCAGCTAGAGCTAGTTATTAGCTGAGACTAAAAATTTGGCCAAATTAGCCAGCTAACAATTAGTTGGAAGCTAGGCTAAAAAATAGCCCACTTATTAGCCCCTGTTTGGATGGCTAGAGCTAATTTTTAGCTGGCTAACAATTAGCCTTGGTATCCAAATAAGCACTTAGAACCGAAAAGAGCTCAGCGCAGTGTAATAACAGTACAAACAGTTAAATCCTGTGATGGTAGCAGTTACAAATCTGCAAATGAGAATATAGGAATATTGGATTCAGATCGCTGTTGGGGGCGAATTTGTTGAGTGAAAAGCATTGGAAAACGATGAGTTTTTGTAGCCGGTGGTAGCACGGCGAGCGCATCAGGGCCGAATTGGCAAGCAAATTGAGGTGGAGAAGAGAGATAGTAGTGACGTACCTGCGTGGAGAACACGGAAGGCAAGCGGGTGGCTGATGTCGCAGGACAAGAAGAAACGGAACTCGTTGCCGCCGCCGACCATCTTTTGGTGATGAAGAACTGAGATGTCGCGGGAGAGGAACTGGGGAAAGAGTGACCGTATCAACAACGCTCAAAAGTCAAAACGTCTGCGGTCGCTTGCTATGAACGGCCTGGGAAGGAAGAGAACGGTGAGGAGAAGCGGCGGCGGGCGGAGGAGGCGGGCGGGGCGATTGCAGCAGGGGGCGACGAGTGGAGGGCTTGGGGTTTGCTGATCCTCTTATTCTCCCTCCTTTTCTGCGTGTGCAGGCGGCGGCGGCGAAGCGTGCCGGCGATGAGACGGCGGTTGCGTGACTCCCGCGGCGAGGATTCGCTGGGTGTGGATGAAGCACCTCGACCCGAACCCTCCGAGTTTTTTTTCTATTATAATATTGATTTTGTGGGGCTTCTCTCGTTTGGTACTCTCAATTTGATCTTCTATTTATAAATTAACTAGCTGAATGCCCGTGCGTTGCAACGGGAATATATAATACCAGTATACTACGATAACTTATATACAAAATGTGTGTTATATTGTTATGAGAAAATGTTTCATAATCAACTTGTGATCCTAGCCATACATAAATTTTGTTATTTTAATCTAATTATTTCACCACTACATTGCAACCATCAGTATCATGCAGACTTCGATATATGTCATGATTTGTATGGTCTCATCATTAGAGAGCACGTTCCACACATGCCGGAAAAATTCCCTCGTACATCATTAGTCATCAGACACGCACCACCATATGCTCTTGCTTAAACAAAAAGGTAAGTGTGTATGTGTTTGCGAAGAGAATTAAAGGCAGGCCGACACAAAAGCTACCCTGACGGTGACGAGGATGACGAACTGGTCACTGTTGTCGATCCTCCTCTGTGTCACCTCCGGCGCTAAGATGATGCCACAATCCTCGATATAGTAGTCATCGAACGCACGCGACATAACAAGTACCGATGACTCTTGGTTGGGCTGCCAAACGAAGTGCACCCCGGGCTCATCAGCGAGGTAGTACCCTTGGCCGTTGCACCACCGGATGCGCTATTCCACTACATACATCATGTTCGAGGACATTCACACAACGTCAGCAACGTCCATCATCCCAGCGCACAAGAATTCATGTCCGGTCAATAGCGACTTATGTGGCAGGTTGGGCTTCAGGTGGACGATGAGCTGGACGGCGTGATGGCGTCGTCGTCGGATGCGGTGTCCAGAACAACACGAGAGTCGTCGACGTTAGCGACAACCATGAGGCCCCCCTGCTTAACGATGGACAACGCGGTGCAGCTGCTCTGGACCGCGTCCAAGCGGCGGCTTCGCGGGAGCTTGTCGTACACAGCAGCGCATGCGACCACGTAAGACTGCTTTTAGAGGTCGAACTGACAGTCGCCAAGCTTCTTCTCGTCATCGATAAGCGACGACAACGTGAGTGCCTCCTGCTCATGGAGTTTGTTCGGGGTTTGAAGTAGGAAACATGGATTCATGCTTGGCGTTGGTTTATGAAAATGACTCACAAGTCTGATCCATGGAAAAAAATATTACGAAGAAAAAATGTCACACATGCAAAAAAGGGAATTTAAGTATAATGCATTATTCAAACAAAAGAAATAGCATGCAAAGCTCTTCTTTAAATAATATTACCTCCATCCAAAAATATAATTCAAAAATCTCGGTGATACTTATCTACTACTACGCATTGTGAAATGGTAGCAAGTGAGCTTGGAGAGAGATGTAGTAGATGTGTTTCCTGTCATAGATGTAGACATAAACACATATAGGTGGGTGCCCGTGTGTTGCAACAGAAACATTTAATATCATGATAACTTATGAACAAATGTGTGTTATACTGTTATGTGAAAATGTTTCGTGATTAATTTGTGATCCTAGCCATACATAAATTTTGTTATTTCAATCTAACTATTTTATCACTACATTGCAACCAACAGTACCGTGCAGACTTCTATACATGATAGCTGAATGCTCGTGCGTTGCAACGGGAATATATAATACCAGTATACTACGATAACTTATATACAAAATATGTGTTATACCGTTATGAGAAAATGTTTCATAATCAATTTGTGATTCTGGCCATACATAAATTTTGTTATTTATAATCTATTTGTTTCACCACTACATTGCAACCATCAGTATCATACAGACTTCGATATATGTCACGATTTGCATGGTCTCATTATTAGAGAGCACGTTTCACACATACCGGAAGAAATTCCCTCGTACATCGTTAGTCATCGGACACGTACCACCATAAGCTTTTGCTTAAACAAAAAGGTAAGTGTGTGTTTGCAAGACTAATGGTCAAACATCGTATAACCATAAAGTTAGAATACTATATTAATATATTAAATAAATTAATCCAATAGACATAGATTAACCCAATTAACATAGAATAAATAAATATCTAATTATAAAAGTATGAAACATGATATAATCAATGTTGTTACTGCGTAGTAAATATTCATACGAGACTAACACAACTGGAACAGTTCAATTTGGAATTAAAATGGGGAAGTTACGAATTTCCAAAGTTTCTATGTATTTGATATATGATTAATTAAGAAATCAATTTTATTGTTGTTTTCATGACAAAACAGAGGTATTATGTGATAAAAATAATATTATAGAATTATAGAAATTGGAATGAACTCATTTGGATTTAATATGAAATTTCCATGAATTAAATGGGTTTCTGCAATTATTTTTAAACTATAAATCAATTTCTAAACTCCTTTTCCCTATTTTCTTTATTTCCTGGACTGCGTCCCAAACTCCAGAAAGATCAGGGGCTAAGCTATAAATGTTTTTCTAGACTCAGTGAGCATACAGAGTGGACGGCGGGTTAACCATAAAAGAAGTTTTAGTTGAAGTTGTACACAATTCAACATGAGTCATGTTGGCTAGAGGGTGGAAGGCTAGGCATTCTGCTCAATAGATCCAAGGTTCGATTCCTAAGCAGCCACGGTTTAATTTTTTTTCTGCGCATGGAATGAGGAGGGCAGAACGGCAGACTACTATTGATTACTTAATAAGTAGTAGAGATTTATCCCTACAAATAGTACTCTAACCTTTTTCAATTATTTTGTGTTTTATTTCTCACTATTGACCGTATTGCATCTCTCTATTTTCTTCTCTCTTTGCTCCCAATCGTCGGCTCCACTCCTTTCTTTTTTCGCATAAAGCATCGTACCAACGGCACAAAAAAACATTGTAGCTTTAGAAAACGGGTGATGCCTAAAAAGGGATAAATTAGGACTTCTAAAAGTTTCACTAAACTGTGCCACAAATAAAATCCTAGAGTAAAACCAATGCAAATAATTAAACTACAATGTGCAAGCTAGATTTTGTCTAGGTGTTGTTATCTCTACTGCAATGGCTAAATTTCAAACTACACTATATAAATATGAATACACGATTAAAACTTAAATGTTTAATATAAATGCGGAAACTTAAAAAGCAAGGTAGAGATGCAAACTCTCGTGGATGACGCCGGTATTTTTACCGAGGTATCCGGAACCACGCAAGGTCTCAACTAATCCTCGTTGGTGCCCCTACGCAAAGGGAAGCCCACGCGAGGGCCAAGCACCTCGGTCGATGTAACACCTCGGGCTTTAAGGGACAAAGCCGGTGCATCTCATACATGCGCCAAAGAAGACAACATATATAATCACAGAGTATATAGAGATAAATGTCACAATAATCAGAGTACTTATTATATAGCGGAAGTCTTACAAAATAAAAGGTAAATATAGCAGGATCTAAAATCCATCCTTGGCGCCAGAAAGTCAACTGGGAGACAACACCTAGATCGAATCGAACTCCTTGTTGCGTGGCTCCTCTTGAACCACCTGTTCTTTTCCTGTGGGGTGTGAGACAGCAAGGGTGAGCTCACACATGTTTATCGCTCAACAAATTGTGGAGAATAATGTGGCATGAACTCACAAAAGGTGGGAGTTCATGTGAAGTGTAAGGCTGATCAACATAGGGGTTAAAGTTGAGCATTGCTTTTTATAAGTTGGTCAAAATTTTATTAGCAATTACTAAGTATAAGTAAATACCAAACCATAATAAATAATAGAACAAAATTAACAAATAATCACATGCAAATGCATATGACAAATTGAATTTAAGTTCCATATTTAATCATGTGAGGGTCCGAGCCGCTCATGACCGTGAGCACGGCTAGTATACCAGTTTTACACTCTGCAGAGGTTGCACATCTTTACCCACAAGCCGTGTTACCCATCTGCCAAGGGGTCATGAATACCATACACCTCTACCAAGGAAGCGAGGCAGGGTAACACTACGAGGCCTTTACAAAGTTCCACTAGCTTCAGAAATCCCGCTACAGTTTATAGGAAGCTCCAGTGCAGGAATCCCTCGCCTGACCGCCATCACAGCAAAATCAACCCAAGGACCTCCCTACACTGACCACTCCCCTACTGCCCTTGCCCCTTTCGGGTAAGGAAGACCTCCACTAGCTTTCCTAGTTAATCAGCCAAGGGCGTCCCATTAAACCCTTGTGGTAGCACTGTTTTCCCGGGTGGTCGCTCCATGTTCCAATTAACATAATGATCTTATCATGAACATAAATAACATAACAGAATAATTGGAACATGGATATAATAAAATATTAATCCCAAAACCATATAGAGCAATAGCATAACTACCCAAGTGAATCAGAGGTAAACAAGGTAAACAGGATAAACACACTAATGTGACCTATTGGGTCCCATCAAAATTAAACCTATGCATTGAATAGTGATAATAAATAATATTATTGGGTAACAAAAGTGGATCAAGGGCACAACTTGCCTGGCACTTGAGATTCCAGTTAACAGGGTGATTCTTCAGATCCTCGTGACTGCACTGCTAGTCGTAGCAATACAAACAGACATGGCATAGACAAAATTAACATCACACCAAACATAAGTACAAACTAAATAATAATAATAATCTACGCGTCGCTACGAGATCGCGAGATCGAGAACTACTAAAATCGGAGTTACGATTAAGGAGTTATGATTTTATAGAAGATCTATGTGATTAAAATATTAAACTATATTATAAGTTGGTTAATAGATATTGTATGAGAGATTATTCTATATATAATTATCTCATCTTTAATCTAAGTCATAAATTGACCATAAATTATATTTTGATAGATTATAATAATAAGCAGATTAACAAGACTAACCCACATAAATTAAATAAAGATTTAATTAGAAAAGAATAAGACATGGTACAACTGTGTAGTAAATACTTGTACGAGACTAACGCAACTTGAATGGATCAAATCGGTGTTATAAATTTTAAGTTATGAATTTCTAAAGATTCTATGTGTTTTATACAAGATTAAATAGAATATAAATTTTAATGCGACTTTCATGTCAAAATAGAGGTACTATGTGATAAACAATAATATTATAGAATTATAGAAATTGGAATAAACTAATTTGGATATCATATGAATTTTCTATAAATTAAACATATTCTAGCATTTATTTTCTCATTAAAAATCATTTTCTAATCACTTTTACTGAATTTCAAATTTCCTGGACTGGGCGCCAAATTCTAGAAAAGACAAGGGCTTCGGGATAAGAATTTCTAAGACTCAGATCAACTGGCGCCAGGACTGCGGGTTGTTTTCTGTAATCAATAAGGGTTTATTTGCAAAATGGCTAGGCCGAAGGGGTATCGGGTGTTATGAGCCTTTAGATCTAAGACCTACGGCTGGGATTAGATCCAGACATTTCATGATGCGGTATGCGATTGCCACCGCTGGATTAAAATTCAAGGGTTCAGATTTTATGAAGCTGGCGCTACTCTGATCCATCCGATCCGATCCTACAGCCCAAATTCACCCATCCCGAGATCTAATCGCCGCTATTGGATTCAAGGCCGACGGTCCGGATCTCACTGAACGAAAGGGTACACCACTTCTAATCATGGCCCTCAATCATAGATCCAACGGTCCCCGCGTCCTTCTAATCCTGGCCCTACATCCCCCATCCCACGCTGCACGCGAGTCTTCTCCAGCCAACACCCAATCCCGGCGACGCGCCACGCACGGCGGAACTCCCTCGCCGGAGCGCGCGCGAATCACTACCCCGAGCTCTGATCTTCCCATTTGATCCCCGACGCATGAAATAGACCGTTAAGTGAGGCGATTTTGGGAATACCTCGACGGCGCTAGGACGACTGCGGACTCAGCCCGCGACGTGGAGAAGTTCTGTGGTGGCGGTGTTTCGACGGCGAGCAACTCCATTGCATCCAGTCATCCCTGACGCACGAGGAAGCGCTAGATCCATGCGGTATAAACTGGTGAAGATCCCTGACCGCAAGACGAGGCCGAAACGGCGACCGGGTCGCGAATCCACGGCGGCGGCGGCGGATCTCACTTCAACGGAGCCCTCGGGGCGGCACTCGGTTCTCTCTCTCCGTGAAGGCTATGGGCAGCAGTCTGACGACGCGGCAAAGCTTATTGGCCTGCCAGCAAGGCCTCCACGGTGGCAATGGCAGGCATCCGCGACAGCGACATCCTTTTTTCTCCCATCCTTCTCTGCTGGCTGTGCTCGGCTAGGGCGCTCGCTGCTGGTGATGGTCGAGATGATGCAAGGAGTCGGGAGGTCGTGGCTAGGTCCTTTATGCTGAGGTGGGCGGAGGCAGTCAATCGGCCAACCGCCCCCGAATTCCCCGGCGACCGGTGAGCTCGCGAGCGAGTCGCGCGGGGGAGGAGACCCGGCCACAGGGGCCCACCTGGCGGTGAGACGGGACACCCAGGCACACACGCCTCACACACAGCTGACAACGTGGGCCCCACCAGTCAGTAGTTGAGAGCCCAGCATGCGCGAGGGTGAGCGAAAGCGGCTGCGTGGGGTCAAGGAGGTGAAGTGGGTCGGTTTTAATGTATTTCAGCCCATGTGACGCAAGGTGTCATGGGCCACCAGCGAGGTTCTGGCCCAGGCGAAGGTTTCTCTTTTTCCTTTGTTTTTCTCTTCCTATTTCCTATTTCAATTTGTAGATTTAAACTAGATTCAAAACCAGTTCAAACTTTGACTCAGTTTTAAATGTGCACTTAAAACTACAGTATGAAATGTAAGTTCAATTTTATCAATTTTATTTATTATCTTACTTTATCTAATAATCCATTTCTTTTAAATTTTGAACACTTGTATGCACAAAATGTATACTATTCTAGAAAATAAACATCTTAATGTCCCTAGTGGATGTTTATAAATATTATATCATCCTAAAAGAAATCTATCTGTATAAGAGTCTTTAATTTGGTCTTTACTAAATTAAGATTCCTAGAACCAAAGAGATTATTTAAGGATAGTCCATAAGCTCAAAATTTGATAGTGCTTCCTCTAGTTTTCAAAGATTAATTCTAAACTTCGAGCTACCCACAAGTTTAATAGTACCATTTATGTTCTTTAGGGAGATGTATTTTGCAAAGAAAGGAATTTCATTCTTAAGGTAACTCTAACGCATTTTCTTTGGGAGAAAATCCCAAAGTAGGATTTTGAATGTTATAGATTCTACCTTTCAAACTCAACTTGTCTCAAAAATTTGAGTATAAAGGTAAAAATGCAAGAACTCCACCAAGAGGTGCATATTTATCTATCTATTTGTTATGTTATTGGCTACCTTATTTTGATTATTATTTATTTCTTTTGTTTTATTATTTACATTTGTTTCCACCCATTTTAGGTCTTACAAATCCTACCCCCTTAACAGAAATCTCGTCCTCGAGATTTGTAAGGAAAGGGTGTATAACTATATTATCTCAAAACATATGCACAAACAAAATCTCAGCATGATGCATATTTTATTAGCAACACATAGGTCAATTAGACCTTATTATTCCTCCTAAAATAGTATCATACCATTTACTAACTAAAGTAACATTTAGATCTTACAAATAGTAGTAATTTGTATATATGTTTATGTAGCTCGGTGGAGCTGGTGGTTAGGAAAGCATGGGTGTATATATGTATGTCCACTTTATTATGTAGGATAGAAGATGCCTTTAAAGCATAGATGGGTTTGGGCAAGAAAGGACAGGGTAAGAAAATACTCCATCCATGATTGTGGATCTTGATTCCTTTGAAAATCTGGCTTGAATCTTATCCTTCCTTGATTTGATGAGGTCGATCATCTTCAATCTTCGCTCTTGAAGTTGTTATCCGAATTTGGGACATGTAGTGAAGGTAGATTCTTAGGTAAACAAAATAGGTTAATAGGTGGTTATGAGTTAAATAAGTTTAAGCAAAGTCTGTCTTGTTGTTTTGCTTCTAGATTGGTTGGATAAGTTATGTAACCTGTTATATCGGTCAAGTTTGGTGTTATCATCAAGGATAATGGGTATTGGTGTTACCATAACTAGGGACATAGTTGAGATAGGTGTGGGTACATGGGGTAGGTAGATTAAACAGAGTTTTGCTTTCTTGGATAGATGGGTTGGGCAACCTATATCACAAGCTAGGTCGTGATTTCACAAACGAGTTGGTCTAAGACACAAATTTAGGTTTAGAATCCGTTCGTATGAAGATGGTCTAATCTGTGTTACCAGCATTAACTAACTTGTTTAAGTAACTCCCTTTAGGTCAGATCGTATTAGATTAGGTAGGGTCTAAGTTAGGTTGGATATAACTAGATTAAACTAGTTTAAGTTAGATAAATCTACTAGGGTAGAATATATATTATTGATATATGTTAGAATATTTTGAAATAGGATGGATTATATGGTGTAGGTAAGTCAGAATCTCTATCGATTAAAACAGAGGGGTTATGCAACTATCGGTTGGTTAAGGTAGTTGCATATGGCCAGGTTGTTGTATGTGGTCTAGTCAAAATTGGAATCTTAGTCCAACTTGGATTAAAATATATTTATAAGGGTAGGATCCAATCTTACTGTTAGGGGCCTTCGTCCTCCGAAGGTCCTCAAAAACATGATTTGACAATGTTTTCCAAGTGGATTATGTGAACAGGTATTTTCGGACTCAGAATTATGAATATGAAGCACGGCCAGGATGAAGCCTGAACCAGGCGAAGGACGAGCGCAGCCGAAGCTGTGCGCAGGGAAGCTTCGGCGCGATGGCAGAGGGGGGAACCGACTTAGAGATGAAAAGACTACGTGGACCTTGACAGATTTTCATAAAGTCATTGGCGATTGTAATGGACATGAATGTAATTTTATGTGGGCTGCGTCCCACGTCTATAAATAGATGAACAGTACTCCCGTACTGTTCACGCTGACTTGGCATTTGCGTCACGCTTGTACTTTTTACCTTCTCTCAAGACCGAAGGTACATTTATAATTTGTAATCATTTCTATTTCTCTGTGTTAATAAAATAGAAATGATTCTATGATTTACATTTCATGTTTTGTATGAATCCTTCGTTATTACTTGTTATACTTACGAAGGTATGTCTCTTGTGACCTTCGTCCGGAACTCATTATTCCCGAAGGGGAATAATGTTTGGTGGGACGAAGGGCCTTAACATTTAACACTTTTTATGTTGCCTTGTTCTTAATCCGAAGCATTTGAGAACAAGTCCCCAACATTGGCGCCCACCTCCGGTGAACTCACTTCCACTCCGAGTTTTTTTTGAACACCTTCGGAAGCTGTAGATCTTCGCTATGGCACCGAAAAAAGCTTCAGCGGCTGGGGCTTCAGCACTACAACCGCTGGACCACAACCAGGACACCGTTTCTCTTCGGGAGGCTCGAAGCCAGAAGAGAAAGGCCGTCAGCCCGACACTTCAGGAGGAAGAGCTAGACCAAGAAATCAGGGATATGGAGATTCTACATCAACAAGTGCAAAGGAAGAAGGAGAAGATGGCCCGGCTAGCTGAGTTGCAACGACAGATAGACGAAGCCTCTGAGGAAGTCCGCCATCTTACCCATGATGAGCAAAACAGAAGGCCTCAGCAGAAAGACCTTCATCAGGAGGACTTCGTCAACGAAGATGACTGGTATGACAATTTCCATCAGGGAAATTTTGTTTTCGATGATGCTTCTCCTTTGTCCGCTGAGCTGCAGGCTACACCTTGGCCTTCATCCTATAAGCCACCCCAGCTTCCCATGTTCGACGGTCACTCAGACCCGAAGCAGTTCTTGATGAGCTACGAAGCAACAGTGTCTTCGTATGGGGGCAATGCTGCAGTCATGGCGAAGTCTTTCGTTATGGCCGTCAGGAGCGTTGCTCAGACTTGGTATTCCTCCCTTCGGCCAGGAACGATCACTTCATGGCAAAAGCTGAAGGATATGTTACTGACCAGCTTTCAAGGATTTCAGACGAAGCCGGTCACAGCTCAAGCCTTGTTCCAGTGCATTCAGGATCATGAAGAATACCTTCAGGCGTATGTCCGAAGGTTCTTACGTTTGAGGGCGCAGGCACCAACGGTGCCCAATGAAATTGTTATCGAAGCCATGATCAAGGGGCTTCGTCCTGGGCCTGCAGCTCAATACTTTGCTAGAAAGCCGCCTCAGACCCTGGAGAAACTGCTCCAAAAGATGGATGAGTACATTCGTGCTGACAATGACTTTCGCCAAAGAAGGGAGGAGGCCCTCAGATTTTCTGAAATGACCAGGGGCTTCGGAGGAAGATACTACCCGAGGCATGTCCGGTCCATCCATAGCTCCACTCAGAATGATGATAAGGGGAGTCAGCAGAGCAGACCGCAGTGCTCCTCACAGGCTTCGGGGCAACAACAAGCTTCCTTCCGGCCACCAGCTCCGAGAGGCAGAGGCGCCAGGGGCTTCGGCGGAAGATTCGGAGATCAACCAAGGAAATTGTTTTGCTTGTTCTGTGGAGAAAACAAGGGCCATACCACCAGGACGTGCTATATTACAATCCAAAAGCAAAAGGAGATAGCCGAAGCTGCATCTCAACAAGTTCAGCCGAAGCAGGTCATGCATACTGCTTCGTATCATCCGCCTTACATCCCACAATACATAGACAACCACCCTGCAGCTTCTGTAGCTTCGGCAAGTCAACCTCAAGCTTCCTGGCAACAGCCCCCGCCTCCACCTCCATTGCAACAGGGTCAACAGCCAGAAGGGAGTCAATATGCTCCACATCAAAGGGACTTCAGAGAACAATCCGAAGCTCGCACAGTCAACAGCACTGTGCCAGAGTCGAAGCACATTTATTGACACATATCCTACCTTTGATAGCAGTCTTTTCCATTCAGTTCTATTCTCTGTAGCAAAAACATTGATAGTTTCCATGTAATAATTTCGCTGTTTCCCACGAGGAAAATCTATTTTCTCCACAGGCTTAAGTTGAAGTTTTTGTGTTAACAAGGAGGGTCTTCGGATTATTAAAAATCCTTCGGAGTAACAGAAAGTCGTTCTAAGGAACGCAGAGTAAGTTGCCGAAGTTACAAAAAGCCGTTCCAAAGGGAGCGCAGTGTAAGTTTTCTGCTCAAAAGTCGTTCCTAAAGGAATGCAGAGCCTACAGCGAAAAGTCAACGCTGATACCGTCTAAGTAAAAGACGAAGAAGCTCCAAAGACGTTCCTAAGGGAATGCAGAGCTTATACCGTCTAAGTAAAAGGCGAAGAAGCTCCAAAGACGTTCCTAAGGGAATGCAGAGCTTACGAATGTATTTTGTGTGTATCTTCGGAACAGACGTCATTCGCATAACATAACATCATCACATCATTTCGCATAGCATAAGCATCATACATCATGTTGCATACGGCAAAAGAAGGGCACACAGTATTAACCTTCGAAAGAATGATTTGAGAAAGTGCAAAGTCACGAGGGAATACAATGATAATCTTCGGAAAATAGCTTCGGAGGCTGTTTTTACGAAGCAGGGATGAGCTTCATCAGAGCAATATCAAAATTGTTTAGCTTCGGAGAATGCTTTCACGAAGCATGGATGTGACTTATCAGAACAGTTTTAACGGAGAATATTTTCTTCACGAAGCATGAAAAGAAGGGAAGGTGTTTTTTTCGCCGAAGGCTCAAAAATGGTATGTATGTAGAGTTTCATGCATCGTAAAGAATTGAATAATGAAAAGAAACTTGTATATTACATTCAAATGTACAAAATGTTACATAGATCACACTTTAAATGTTTTTTCTAAATAGCATCTAGTCTTCTCTTAATACTGCTTCGGCGGCTTCATTTAGAAGTTGATCAACAACTTTGTCCATGATAGCTTCGGCCATTTGTTTAATTTCATCATCCCCTTTTGTGTGCGGGTCGGCAGTCGATTCAGCAGCTTCTGAGGGAAAAGAATATTTCTTCATCACTATTACAAACCGTGAGCAAAGTTTGAAATAAAAATTACAACACAACAAGAACGACTAATTGGTACCTAATTGCCTTTCGGGCTCTGTACTCCTTTCGGCAGCTTCTGCCACTTTCCTAGCATCATGAATGCCTTTTTCGCTCCTTTGGATGATTTCTTGCGCCATTCCTCGGCCGCCGTCGTTCCAGATATCAGTAAAAAATTTGCCACCAACCACGCTTGCTTCGGCCGAGGGGTCCTTGATGTCTTCGGAAGATAAGGTAGCTTCGGACTGAGCTAAAAATTTTACATGCCCGCAACCTTTTTTCTCTAAGACAGAAGCAATTCCTCTGGCACCCCGAAAAAGCGCAGATATCGCCGCGACTGCTCAGGATCTCCTCGAAGGCCTCTGCTTCGTGACTAATCCATTCCAGTGGACCTTCGGGATTGCCTCGAGAGAAATTCTCTTCGCTGGAAAAGGCGCCCACGCTGGCGAAGCTGGTTTTAATTTTATTCACGCATTCTATAGATTTAACATAACATTTCCTCTGAGATGCACGAAGCTCTTTAACTCTTAACTCCAATTTGTTCACCATATGATCACTGAGTTCTCGTTTTGTTTCCTCAAGCACGCGCTCCTCTCTAGCTCTAGCCAGCTGTTTCTGAAGATCTTTAATTTCACGCTTTTGGGCTTCGACCTGGGTTTTTGAAGCAGCTTCGTCATTCTTTACTTTGTCTACCAGCGTAAGCAGAATTTTATCCTTTTCCAGGGCTTCGTTTCTCAGTTTGATAACTTCGGAGCGCAAATTGTTGAACGCAATCTCATAGCTTTCATCTTCGGCGCTTTTTTGGGCTCTTAATGCGTTGCTTAGAATTAAGCCCTGCACGAAAAAGAATCCATATAAGAATATAGGAATGAATTACGTATTAAAAAAGGTTTTTTCAAACGCTTAATTCCCAAACCTTTAGGCTATTGTATGCAAGACTGTCTGCGAGATCCTCTTTCGTCATGGCGCTTAATCCAGCTTCGAGCTTCGGGAAGCCTATACTCCTGGCCATTTCTCGGCAGACAGATAGTTCTTTATTATCAGGTAGGCAGTATAGGAAGTCATCTTCATTTGTCCCATTGAATATTACTGCCCCCTTCGGATATTTTAGCTCTTTCGCATAATGGTTGGCTTCATAAGTTTCTTCTGCAGACAGTTTCTTCCTCGAAGCGTGTCGTATAATGTAATCGCATATGCTGGCAGGAGCTTCGGGGATGGCAGTGTCAATTTCTTCAACTACAACTGGTTCTGATATTTTTATTGCTTCGGCTTCCAAAGGTTGCTCCTTGTAGGGCTCTGAAGGCCCAGCTTCAGCTTCAGCTTGTTGCGTCGGAGCTTCAGTAGAAGCTTCAGCAACTTCAACACTCTTTCTTGGAGTTGTGCTTGAAGACTTAATTGTCTCCAAGACATCTAGTACGTTTACCATTCTTTTCCTTTTTGGGGTCACCGATGGCCCCTTTTGGTTTTTTATTACTTCGACATTTACCGAAGGACTTAAGATTTCAGACATTTTTGGCTTGTCAATCTTCGGCTTTTCTATTGCTGAAGGCGCTTCAGTCTTCTTTTCCATCTTCGGCACTGGAGCTGGTTCTGTAGCTTCGGAGGCCAAAGAAGCTTCACCAATGAATTCTGGCACTGTGGCCGGCTCAATAAAGCGTGTCCGGTGGGTGAGCACCTTCATCTTTTTTCTTTGAGGCGCTGGCTCACTAGGGGCACTTGTGGTAGCTTCTGTCGCAGGAGAAGTATTTTTCCTTTTGCGACCCAATACCGGATAGTGATAGTCGGGGTACATAAACCCGACTGCGTCAAACACACGGTTGAGCCTTTTCTTCTTTCGGCCTCCGAAGGCTGCTGATAGCGCAGTATTTTCGGCCTTCGAATATGCCCCAAGTAGTTCATCACTTAAAGTTTCAATGCTCTTCAGCCAGTCATCATCAGGTTCAACAAATTTATCTGCATATTTGAATGTGTATTTCAGTCTAACTAGTCCGCCTTCGTCGGACTCTTTAATAGTTTCCTTCGGCATTTCCCACTTTTCTGCAAGTGGCCATACCCTGAAGGCAATGTGCTCTTGGACCAAGTCCCTTGTCCCAATGAAAGAGCAGACTATGCCGAAGGCTCTTTGGCATTCCTCGGCTGCTTCGTCCATTTCAACCTTCGGCCTTCGAAGTCCGAAGCGTTGCCAGATAGGGTGCATAATGATACTCTTGACATTTTCTTGCACTGTTAAGTCGTTTTTTACATAGAACCATTCAGCCATCCAGGCTCCGGGCCATCTCTTCCGAAAGGTTGGCACAGGGCGGCTTGACCCGGAGCGGGCACCGAAGCTGTAACACCCAAAATTATTGTGATATTGTTCTTTTCCCCACGGCTTCGTCTCATATAACAGTTCATGAATGTTGCAAAAACTTTTAGCATTTGGTTCTAAACCTTGACTTCTTGCAGCCCAGACAAATATCCCCATTCTTATGATAGCTTCGGGAGTAAGTTGATGAAGGTAAACTTGAAATGTTTTCAGTACCTCGACAACAAAGTTGCTCAGGGGGAATCGAAGCCCAGCCTTGAGAAAGCTTCGGAAAATCACAACTTCATCTACTTCGGGGGTGGGAGAAGTCTTTTCTCCAGCGTCAGCCCTCACAATAGATATATCTCGAAAATACCGCCCCCTCATATTATCAATATGGCTCTGCTTGATAGTGGTTTTCCCGAAAACCGTGTGACTTGGCCGCCATGGACGATCTTCGGCCTCTTCCCCACCACTCTCTACATCATAGCTGTCGCTGTCACCAGTATCTTCGGACAAACCTTCGAGAATCTCCTTGGTGATTTTCTCTGTATTGGTCTCTGCCATCGCTATCAGGAACCCCAGATTCTTCTCCTCCTCGAGACTCAGCTTCGTCTCAGCAAGGATCTTCTTGCCTTCAGACATCTTCGGAAACGCTAAAAAATTGTTCCCGAGGCCGAAGCTTCAAAATCAAAAAGACCAGCAAATCTTAGTGCACAAGAGCTAAAAATTTTAGTGGGCCGAAGCAGAAGGCAAGTGTGCGTACCAAATGAGTTTGCGGTGCGATCTTATTTATACGCCCAGGGCGTTGAAAATTGAAAGGCCCCGCTTGTCAGTGAATGTTGCTATTCTAGCAAAGGGAAGGTGTTTTTTCGGACCTTCGGCTCAAGGCCTTCGTCCATATCGCAATCTGAATTTATTATTAACAAATTAATATTGCGAGGGGCTACTGTTGGGGGCCTTCGTCCTCCGAAGGTCCTCAAAAACATGATTTGACAATGTTTTCCAAGTGGATTATGTGAACAGGTATTTTCGGACTCAGAATTATGAATATGAAGCACGGCCAGGATGAAGCCTGAACCAGGCGAAGGACGAGCGCAGCCGAAGCTGTGCGCAGGGAAGCTTCGGCGCGATGGCAGAGGGGGGAACCGACTTAGAGATGAAAAGACTACGTGGACCTTGACAGATTTTCATAAAGTCATTGGCGATTGTAATGGACATGAATGTAATTTTATGTGGGCTGCGTCCCACGTCTATAAATAGATGAACAGTACTCCCGTACTGTTCACGCTGACTTGGCATTTGCGTCACGCTTGTACTTTTTACCTTCTCTCAAGACCGAAGGTACATTTGTAATTTGTAATCATTTCTATTTCTCTGTGTTAATAAAATAGAAATGATTCTATGATTTACATTTCATGTTTTGTATGAATCCTTCGTTATTACTTGTTATACTTACGAAGGTATGTCTCTTGTGACCTTCGTCCGGAACTCATTATTCCCGAAGGGGAATAATGTTTGGTGGGACGAAGGGCCTTAACATTTAACACTTTTTATGTTGCCTTGTTCTTAATCCGAAGCATTTGAGAACAAGTCCCCAACACTTATTTTACCAGTATTATCTAACATGTTTGTTCGTTAGATTGGATCTGATCAGGTTAGATGGGATCAGAATTAAGATTGGATCAGAATTAAATTGGTGTAACCGGATTAGACTAGATAAGATCTACTTAATTTATTTTAGAATAGATCATGTTTGTTATACTATTAGGAGATAAGTAAAGTGGTTGGGATAAGTATGCTTGTTAGGTCAAGATGAGTTTCTAAGATCATGGTAGAATCTTTTGAGATTGGTTAGATCGATTAGGATAAGACGAAAATCCTTTTGAAATAAGATGAGTCTATTAAGGTAAAAGAGTATCTTTTAAGATAAGATGGATCTATTAAGATGAGAGAGAGTCTTTTAAGATAAGAGAAATATATATGAAATCAATACACTTTAATGAAAGATAATCTAAGTTGTTTAGTTATCTTATGGATTCCATTTATTTATATTTATGCCTATATGTATATGCAGATGTAATTGTGGACATTACTCCAGAACCAATCACACTCAAACAAAGATCCAAAACAAACAAGTATCATAAGAACAAACACTCAAGCGTATAGATACCTATAAAAAATAGTTTTATTTTTGTTCCTAAGAGTAGGTCTCCTATTCCTAAAGGTCACTTTAGGCACAGTATTTCAAAAGTGTGAAATCCACGTTCGTCTTTAGAAGAAACATGTAAGAATAATCAGAGTGAAGCGGAAATAGATGAGAAAAGATTAAGATGAGTTTAGAAAAAGAATCAGAGTAAGGTAAGTAGGTAATGGTTATGTCCATTTCTATCTAGGTTTTGTCCTACAGTCAACATTTCCTCTGATACCACTTCTGTAACACCCCGGGCTTTAAGGGACAAAGCCGGGTGCACCTCATACATGCGCCAAAGAAGACAACATATATAATCACAGAGTGTATAGAGATAAATGTCACAATAATCAGAGTACTTATTACATAGCGGAAGTCTTACAAAATAAAAGGTAAATATAGCAGGATCTAAAATCCATCCTTGGTGCTAGAAAGTCAACTGGGAGACAACACCTAGATCGAATCGAACTCCTTGTTGCATGGCTCATCTTGAACCACATGTTCTTTTCCTGTGGGGGGTGTGAGACAGCAAGGGTAAGCTCACACATGTTCATCGCTCAACAAGTTGTGGAGAATAATGTGGCATGAACTCACAAAAGGTGGGAGTTAATGTGAAGTGTAAGGCTGATCAACAGTAGGGGTTAAAGCTGAGCATTGCTTTTATAAGTTGGTCAAAATTTTATTAGCAATTACTAAGTATAAGTAAATACCAAACCGTAATAAATAATAGAACAAAATTAACAAATAATCCCATGCAAATGCATATGACAAATTGAATTTAAGTTCCATATTTTTTCATGTGAGGGTCCGAGCCGCTCATGACCGTGAGCACGGCTAGTATACCAGTTTTACACTCTGCAGAGGTTGCGCATCTTTACCCACAAGCCATGTTACCCATCTGCCAAGGGATCATGAATCCCATACACCTCTACCAAGGAAGCGAGGCAGGGTAACACTACGAGGCCTTTACAAAGTTCCACTAGCTTTAGAAATCCCGCTACAGTTTATAGGAAGCTCCAGTGCAGGAATCCCTCGCCTGACCGCCATCGCAGCAAAATCAACCCAAGGACCTCCCTACACTGACCACTCCCCTACTGCCCTTGCCCCTTTCGGGTAAGGAAGACCTCCACTAGCTTTCCTAGTTAATCAGCCAAGGGCGTCCCATTAAACCCTTGTGGTAGCACTGTTTTCCCGGGTGGTCGCTCCATGTTCCAATTAACATAATGATCTTATCATGAACATAAATAACATAACAGAATAATTGGAACATGGATATAATAAAATATTAATCCCAAAACCATATAGAGCAATAGCATAACTACCCAAGTGAATCAGGGGTAAACAAGATAAACAGGATAAACATACTAAGGTGACCTATTGGGTCCCATCAAAATTAAACCTATGCATTAAATAGTGATAATAAATAATATTGTTGGGTAACAAAAGTGGATCAAGGGCACAACTTGCCTGGCACTTGAGATTTCAATTACCAGGGTGATTCTTCAGATCCTCGTGACCGCACTACTAGTCGTAGCAATACAAACAGACATGGCTTAGACAAAATTAACATCACACCAAACATAAGTACAAACTAAATAATAATAATAATCTACGCGTCGCTACGAGATCGCGAGATCGAGAACTACTAAAATCGGAGTTACGATTAAGGAGTTATGATTTTATAGAAGATCTATGTGATTAAAATATTAAACTATATTATAATTTGGTTAATAGAGATTGTATGAGAGATTATTCTATATATAATTATCTCATCTTTAATCTAAGTCATAAATTGACCATAAATTATATTTTGATATATTATAATGATAAGCAGATTAACAAGACTAACCCACATAAATTAAATAAAGATTTAATTAGAAAAGAATAAGACATGGTACAACTATGTAGTAAATACTTGTACGAGACTAACACAACTTGAATGGATCAAATCGGTGTTATAAATTTTAAGTTATGAATTTCTAAAGATTCTATGTGTTTTGTACAAGATTAAATAGAATATAAATTTTAATGCGACTTTCATGTCAAAATAGAGGTACTATGTGATAAACAATAATATTATAGAATTATAGAAATTGGAATGAACTAATTTGGATATCATATAAATTTTCTATGAATTAAACATATTCTAGCATTTATTTTCTCATTAAAAATCATTTTCTAATCACTTTTACTGAATTTCAAATTTCCTGGACTGGGCGCCAAATTCTAGAAAAGACAGGGGCTTTGGGATAAGAATTTCTAAGACTCAGATCAACTGGCGCCAGGACTGCGGGTTGTTTTCTGTAATCAATAAGGGTTTATTTGCAAAATGGCCAGGTCGAACGGGTATCGGGTGTTATGAGCCTTTAGATCTAAGACCTGCGGCTGGGATTAGATCCAGACATTTCATGATGCGGTATGCGATTGCCACCGCTGGATTAAAATTCAAGGGTTCAGATTTTATGAAGCTGGCGCTACTCTGATCCATCCGATCCGATCCTACGGCCCAAATTCACCCATCCCGAGATCTAATCGCCGCTATTGGATTTAAGGCCGACGGTCCGGATCTCACTAAACGAAAGGGTACACCACTTCTAATCACGACCCTCAATCATAGATCCAACGGTCCCTGCGTCCTTCTAATCCTGGCCCTACATCCCCCATCCCACGCTGCACGCGAGTCTTCTCCATCCAATACCCAATCCCGACGACGCGCCACGCGCGGCGGAACTACCTCGCCGGAGCGCGCGCGAATCACTACCCCGAGCTCTGGTCTTCCCATTTGATCCCTGACGCATGAAATAGACCGTTAAGTGAGGCGATTTTGGGAATACCTCGACGGCGCTAGGACGACTGCGGACTCAGCCCGCGACGTGAAGAAGTTCTGCGACGGCGGTGTTTCGACGGCGAGCAACTCCACTGCATCCAGTCATCCCTGACGCACGAGGAAGCGCTAGATCCATGCGGTATAAACTGGTGAAGATCCTTGACCGCAAGACGAGGCCAAAACGGCGACCGGGTCGCGAATCCACGGCGGCGGCGGCGGATCTCACTTCAACGGAGCCCTCGGGGCGGCACTCGGTTCTCTCTCTCTCTGTGAAGGCTATGGGTAGCAGTCCGACGATGCGGCAAAGCTTATCGGCCTGCCAGCAAGGCCTCCACGGTGGCAATGGCAGGCATCCGCGACAGCGACATCCTTTTTTTTTCTCACATCCTTTTCTGCTGGCTGTGCTTGGCTAGGGCGCTCGCTGCTGGTGATGGTCGAGATGATGCAAGGAGTCGGGAGGTCGCGGCTAGGTCCTTTATGCTGAGGTGGGCGGAGGCAGTCAATCGGCCAACCGCCCCCGAATTCCCCGGCGACCGGTGAGCTCGCGAGCGAGTCGTGCGGGGGAGAAGGAGACCCGGCCACAGGGGCCCACCTGGCGGTGAGACGGGACACCTAGGCACACACGCCTCACACACAGCTGACAACATGGGCCCCGCCAGTCGGTAGTTGAGAGCCCAGCAGGCGCGAGGGTGAGCGAAAGCGGCTGCGTGGGGTCAGGGAGGTGAAGTGGGTCGGTTTTAATGTATTTCAGCCCATGTGACGCAAGGTGTCATGGGCCACCAGCGAGGTTCTGGCCCAGGCAAAGGTTTCTCTTTTTTCCTTTGTTTTTCTCTTCCTATTTCCTATTTCAATTTGTAGATTTAAACTAGATTCAAAACCAGTTCAAACTTTGACTCAGTTTTAAATGTGCACTTAAAACTATAGTATGAAATGTAAGTTCAATTTTATCAATTTTATTTATTATCTTACTTTATCTAATAATCCATTTCTTTTAAATTTTGAACACTTGTATGCACAAAATGTATACTATTCTAGAAAATAAACATCTTAATGTCCCTAGTGGATGTTTATAAATATTATATCATCCTAAAAGAAATCTATCTGTATAAGAGTCTTTAATTTGGTCTTTACTAAATTAAGATTCCTAGACCCAAAGAGATTATTTAAGGATAGTCCATAAGCTCAAAATTTGATAGTGCTTCCTCTAGTTTTCAAAGATTAATTCTAAACTTCGAGCTACCCACAAGTTTAATAGTACCATTTATGTTCTTTAGGGAGATGTATTTTGCAAAGAAAGGAATTTCATTCTTAAGGTAACTCTAACGCATTTTCTTTGGGAGAAAATCCCAAAGTAGGGTTGTCGGGGACCATAATTAGAGGTACCCCCAAGACTCCTAATCTCAGCTGGTAACCCCCATCAGCACTAAGCTGCAAAGGCCTAATGGGTGCGATTAAGCCAAGGCTCGGTCCACTCAAGGGACACGACCTCGCCTCGCCCGAGCCCAGCCTCGGGCAAAGGCAGCCGACCCTGGAAGATTCACGTCTCGCCTGAGGACCCCCTCAAGCGACGTACACACCTTCGGCTCGCCCGAGGCCCAGTCTTCGCCAAGAAGCAACCTTGGCCAGATCGCCACACCGACTGACCGAATCGCAGGAGCATTTAATGCAAGGATAGCCTGACATCCTATCCTGTCATGCGCCCTTCAGTCGACAGAGCCGAAAGTGACCGCAGTCACTTCGCCGCTCCACTGACTGGCCTGACAAGAAGACAGCGCCGCCTGCGTCGTTCCGACTGCTGTGCCACTCGGCAGAGTGTGGCTGACAGCAGCCAAGTCCGGCCTCGGGCGCCATAGGAAACTCCGTCTCGCCCGACCCCAGGGCTCGGACTCAGGCTCGGCCCCGGAAGACGACGAACTCCGCTTCGCCCGACCCCAGGGCTCGGACTCGGGCTCGGCCCCGGAAGACGACGAACTCCGCTTTGCCCGACCCCAGGGCTCGGACTCGGGCTCGGCCCCGGAAGACGACGAACTCTGCCTCGCCCGACCCCAGGGCTCGGGCTCGGCCCCGGAAGACGACGAACTCCACCTCGCCCGACCCCAGGGCTCGGACTCGGGCTCGGCCCCGGAAGACGACGAACTCCGCCTCGCCCGACCCCAGGGCTCGGACTCGGGCTCGGCCCCGAAAGACGACGAACTCCGCCTCACCCGACCCGGGGCTCGGACACGACCTCGACCTCGGAAGACCGACTCGACCCCGACTTCGGAGGAGCCTCCGCCTCGCCCGACCCAGGGCTCGGACCGACCACGTCACAAGGGGGGCCATCATTACCCTATCCCTAGCTAGCTCAGGCTACGGGTAACAGGACCGGTGTCCCATCTGGCTCGCCCCGGAAAACAGATAATGATGGCGCCCCGCGTGCTCCATGACGACAGCGACTCTCAAACCCTTACGGAAGCAAGGAGACGTCAGCAAGGACTCGACAGCCCCGACAGCTGTCCTTCCACAAGGCTCCAACGCTCCTCCGACGGCCACGACATCACATGAACAGGGTGCCAAAACCTCTCTGGCTGCCACGACGGCATGTACTTAGGGCACTAGCTCCTCTCTGCTAGACACGATAGCTCACTGCTACACCCCCCATTGTACACCTGGACCCTCTCCTTACGCCTATAAAAGGAAGGTCCAGGGCTCTCTTACAAGAAGGTTGGCCACGCGGGAGGACGGGGCGACGCGTAGAGTCCCTCGCTCTCCCCCCCACGCGGACGCTTGTAACCCCCTACTGCAAGCGCACCCGACCTGGGCGCAGGACAAACATGGAGGTCGCGGGCTTTCCCCTCTCTTCTACCCCCTACGTGCTCCGTCTCGCGCCGACCCATCTGGGCTGGGACACGCGGCGACAATTGACTCATCGGTCCAAGGAACCCCCGGGGTCGAAACGCCGACAGTTGGCGCGCCAGGTAGGGGCCTGCTGCATGTTGACGAACAGCTCCCCGTCAAGCTCCAGATGGGTAGTCTCCAGCAACCTTTCCAACCCGGGACGATGCTCCATTTCGGGAGTCTTGAGTTCATGTCCCTCGACGGCAGCTACGACATGATACTCCTTCCTCCGCCGCGCGACGGCGACAATGGCGGCCGACAACCCGCCCGCTGGCGGCGGAATCGACGACGTCTTCCCCACGAGGCGGAAGAACGGCGTCCGAGTTTGTCCCATCACCTCCCCCGCCGGAGGAGGAGGAGGCGGGGCAACCATGGCCAAGCAGGAGGCGGCACCTCATTGGCTGTCGAGCGAGTCGACGACGCCGGCGCCCCGACGGGGGACACGTCGGGCATCGACCTCGCGTCTAAGACGAATACGAGCGTCGTTTTCCCGCAACACGCCAACTCCAAGCGGACGGACGACGCCAGCACGCTCGCGAAGGACTTGCTGGGCGTCACCCTCGTACCTGAGACGATGGTGCAGTCCGCCCCTGACGTGACAACGTCACCACCTGTCGACCAAGAGGTACCGACCGACTCCTGTCTCATGCCTTTTGGAGTCGGCCTCGACCCACCAAGCGACCCCGCTTTGGTGGAAGCCTTCATAGAGGCATGCACCAGCCCTCCGGTGTATCATATGCGGTCACCCTGGGACCGGCTGACGGCCGTCTCGACCTATGGACCCTCGGGTTCCGAGGAAGATGACGAGCCCGACTTTGGTTGGGATTTCTCCGGGCTCGGTAACCCCAGCGCCATGCGGGACTTCATGACCGCATGCGACTACTTGCCTTTCCAATTGTTCTGACGGTAGCCACAGCTTCGGCGACGGAGACAGCGGCCCAAGTCGTGAATGTTTCCACATCGATCTAGGGGGTCCCGACGAAGGCAACCATCTTGGTATACCGGAAAACGGTGACCCCCCTAGGCCTGCGCCTCGCGTTGACATCCTTCGGGAGCTACCTGTGGTCCCAGTCCCTACGGGGGGTCAGGACGCACAGCTCGAGCAAATCCGCGAGATGCAGGCCAGGCTCGACGAGGGGGCAGGAACACTTGAGCCGCTCCGCCGGAACATCGGGCAGGAATGGGTAGACCAAGCTCCGGCCGGAGAAGCGCGTCATCTACCCCAGGGCGTCCAGCTATGCATCACCGACGACGTCAGGGCAAGGCCGCCACCGGCTTCCAGTGGGGTCGGCCAGAACCTAGCTGCAGCAGCGATACTTCTCCGCGCGATGCCGGAACCATGAACCACTGAAGGGCGGTGGATCCGGGGAGAGCTCAAGAATATCCTGGAGGATGCCGCGGTCGGACGGGCCAAGAGCTCTGCCTCCCGAAGGCAGGGATACCCCTCGGAGCACCGCGCCGCGACTTCTCGATTCGTGCAGGAAGCCTCGGTCCACACCGGGCGCACGCGCAACACAGCGCCTGCAGCCCCGGGACGCCTCGGCAACGAGCACCACCACCGCAACCATCAAGCCCGCCTCGACGAGAGGGTGCGCCGATGCTACCACCCAGGCGTGGGGGACGCTACGAAAGCGGGGAGGATAGGAGCCCCTCGCCCGAACCGCCCGGCCAGCAGGCTTTCAGCCGAGCCATACAACGGGCGTCGTTCCCGACCCGGTTCCGAACCCCGACTACCATCACAAAGTACTCGGGGGAGACAAGACCGGAACTATGGCTCGCGGACTACCGGCTGGCCTGCCAACTGGGTGGAACGGACGATGACAACCTCGTCATCCGCAACCTCCCCCTGTTCCTCTCCGACTCCGCTCGGGCCTGGCTGGAGCATCTGCCTCCGGGGCAGATCTCCAACTGGGACGACCTGATCCAAGCCTTCGCCGGTAATTTCCAGGGCACGTATGTGCGCCCTGGGAACTCTTGGGATCTCCGAAGCTGCCGCTAGCAGCCGGGAGAGTCTCTCCGGAACTACATCCGACGATTCTCAAAGCAGCGCACCGAGCTGCCCAACGTCACCGACTCGAATGTCATCGGCGCGTTCCTCGCCGGCACCACCTGCCGCGACCTGGTGAGCAAGCTGGGTCGCAAGACCCCCACCAGGGCGAGCGAGCTGATGGACATCGCCACCAAGTTCGCCTTTGGCCAGGAGGCGATTGAGGCCATCTT
Source organism: Zea luxurians (assembly GCA_029449295.1). Taxonomy (NCBI): domain Eukaryota; kingdom Viridiplantae; phylum Streptophyta; class Magnoliopsida; order Poales; family Poaceae; genus Zea; species Zea luxurians. Next base: position 69,160,054 of record JAOPSE010000019.1, on the reverse strand, counting down.
CCGGAAGGACAAGCAGCCCCAGGGCCGCAGCCGGAAGATGTTCTCGAGGCGTCCGCTCAGCGCGGCACCAAGAAGAAAGGTAAGAAGAAGTCGCAAGCGAAACGCGACGCGGCCGACGCGGACCTTGTCGCCGCCGCTGAGTACAAGAACCCTCGGAAACCTCCCGGAGGCGCCAATCTATTCGACAAATGCTCAAGGAGCCGTGCCCCTATCATCAGGGACCCGTCAAGCACACCCTTGAGGAATGCGCCATGCTTCAGCGTCACTTTCACAGGGCCGGGCCACCTGCGGAGGGTGGTAGGGCCCCCCACGACGACAAGAAGGAGGATCACCAGGCAGAGGAGTTCCCCGAGGTCCGCGACTGCTTCATGATCTACGGTGGGCCAGTGGCGAACGCCTCGGCTCGGCACCGCAAGCAAGAGCGTTGGGAGGTCTGCTCGGTAAAGGTGGCGGCGCCGGTCTACCTAGACTGGTCCAACAAGCCCATCACCTTCGACCAGGGCGATCACCCCGACCGCGTGCCGAGCCCGGGGAAATACCCGCTCGTTGTCGACCCCGTCAACGGCAACGTCAGGCTCACCAAGGTCCTCATGGACGGAGGCAGCAGCCTCAACATCATCTACGCCGAGACCCTCGAGCTCCTGCAGATCGATCTGTCCTCAGTCCGGGCCGGTGCGGCGCCTTTTCACGGGATCATCCCCAGGAGATGCGTCCAACCCCTCGGACGACTCGATCTGCCCGTCTGCTTCGGGACTCCCTCCAACTTTAGAAGGGAAACCCTCACGTTCGAGGTGGTCGGGTTCCGAGGAACCTACCACGCGGTACTAGGGAGGCCATGCTAAGCCAAGTTCATGGTCGTCCCTAACTACACCTACCTCAAGCTCAAGATGCCGGGCCCCAACGGGGTCATCACCGTCGGCCCCACGTACCGACACGCGTACGAATGCGACGTAGAGTGCGTGGAGTACGCCGAGGCCCTCGCCGAATCCGAGGCCCTCATCGCCGACCTAGAGAGCCTCTCCAAGGAGGCGCCAGACGTGAAGCGCCATGCCGGCAACTTTGAGCCAGCGGAGACGGTTAAGTCCGTCCCACTCGACCCCAGCAACGACGCCTCCAAGTAGATCCGGATTGGCTCCAAGCTCAACCCCAAATAGGAAGCAGTGCTCGTCGACTTTCTCCAAGCAAACGCCGAAGTTTTCGCGTGGAGTCCCTCGGACATGCCTGGCATACCGAGGGATGTCGCCGAGCACTCGCTGGATATCCGAGCCGGAGCCCGACCCGTGAAGCAACCTCTGCGCCGATTCGACGAAGAAAAGCGCAGAGCCATAGGCGAGGAGATCCACAAGCTGATGGCCGCAGGGTTCATCAAAGAGGTATTCCATCCCGAATGGCTTGCCAACCCCGTGCTTGTGAGAAAGAAAGGAGGGAAATGGCGGATGTGTGTAGACTACAAAGCATACCCAAAAGTTCCCTATCCTCTGCCTCGCATCGATCAAATCGTGGATTCCACTGCGGGATGCGAAACCCTGTCTTTTCTCGATGCCTACTCAGGGTATCACCAAATCAGGATGAAAGAGTCCGACCAGCTCGCGACTTCTTTCATCACACCTTTTGGCATGTACTGCTATGTTACTATGCCATTTGGTTTGAGGAATGCGGGTGTGACGTATCAAAGGTGCATGAACCACGTGTTCGGCGAACACATTGGTCGAACGGTCGAGGCTTATGTCGATGACATCGTAGTCAAGACAAGGAAAGCCTCTGACCTCCTTTCCGACCTTGTAACGACATTCCGGTGTCTCAAGGCAAAGGGCGTAAAACTCAATCCCGAGAAGTGTGTCTTCGGAGTCCCCCGAGGCATGCTCTTGGGGTTCATCGTCTCCGAGCGGGGCATCGAGGCCAACCCAGAGAAAATCGCGGCCATCACCAACATGGGGCCCATCAAGGACTTGAAAGGCGTACAGAGGGTCATGGGATGCCTTGCGGCTCTGAGCCGTTTCATCTCGCGCCTCGGCGAAAGAGGCCTACCTCTGTACCGCCTCTTAAGAAAGACCGAGTGCTTCACTTGGACCTCCGAGGCCGAGGAAGCCCTTGGGAACCTGAAGGCACTCCTTACGAACGCGCCCATCTTGGTGCCCCTGCCGCCGGAGAAGACCTCTTGATCTACATCGCCGCTACCACTCAGGTGGTCAGCGTCGCGATCGTGGTTGAGAGACAAGAAGAAGGGCATGCATTGCCCGTCCAGAGGCTGGTTTACTTCATCAGTGAGGTACTATCCGAGACCAAGATCCGCTACCCGCAAATTCAGAAGCTGCTGTACGCGGTGATCCTGACACGGCGGAAGTTGCGACACTACTTCGAGTCTCATCCGGTGACTGTGGTGTCATCCTTCCCCCTGGGGGAGATCATCCAGTGTCGAGAGGCCTCGGGTAGGATTGCAAAGTGGGCGGTGGAAATCATGGGTGAGACGATCTCATTCGCCCCTCGGAAGGCCATCAAGTCCCAAGTCCTGGCAGGCTTTGTGGCTGAATGGGACGACACCCAGCTCCCGGCGGCTCCGATCCAGCCGGAACTCTGGACCATGTTTTTCGATGGGTCGCTGATGAAAACAGGGGCAGGCGCAGGCCTGCTCTTCATCTCGCACCTCAGGAAACACCTATGCTACATGTTGTGCCTCCATTTCCTGGTGTCCAACAACGTGGCTGAGTACGAAGCTCTGATCAACAGGTTGCGCATCGCCATTGAGCTAGGGGTCCGACGCCTCGACGCTCGCGGCGACTCGCAGCTCGTCATTGACCAAGTTATGAAGAACTCCCACTGCCGCGACCCGAAGATGGAAGCCTACTGCAATGAGGTTCGGCGCCTGGAGGACAAGTTCTACGGGCTCGAGCTCAACCACATCGCCCGACGACACAACGAGACTGCGGACGAGCTAGCTAAGATAGCCTCGGGGCGGACAACGGTCCCCCTGGACGTCTTCTCCCGAGACCTACATCAACCCTCAGTCAAGACCGACGACACGCCCGAGCCCGAGAAGGCCTCGGCCCAGCCCGAGGCACCCTTGGCCCCCGAGGGTGAGGCACTACACGTCGAGGAAGGGCGGAGTGGGGTCCAGTCTAATCGAAACTGGCAGACCCCGTACCTGCAATATCTCCTCCAAGGAGAGCTACCCCTCGACCGAGCCGAGGCTCGGCGACTGGCGCTGCGCGCCAAGTCGTTCGTCTTACTGGGTGACGGAAAGGAGCTCTACCACCGCAGCCCATCCGGCATCCTCCAGCGGTGCATATCCATTACCGAAGGCCAGGAGCTCTGACGAGAAATACACTCGGGGGCTTGCGGTCATCACGCAGCGCCCCGAGCCCTTGTTGGAAACGCCTTCCGACAAGGTTTCTACTGGCCGACCGTGGTGGCCGACGCCACTAGGATTGTCCGCGCCTGCCAAGGGTGTCAGTTCTACGCGAGGCAGACCCACCTGCCCGCTCAGGCTCTGCAGACAATACCCATCACCTGGTCGTTTGCTGTGTGGGGACTAGACCTCGTCAGTCCCTTGCAGAAGGCACCCGGGGCTACACGCACCTGCTGGTCGCCATCGACAAATTCTCCAAGTGGATCGAGGTCCGACCCCTAAACAGCATCAGGTCCGAACAGGCGGTGGCATTCTTCACCAACATCATCCATCGCTTTGGGGTCCCGAACTCCATCATCACTGACAACGGCACCCAGTTCACCGGCCGAAAGTTCCTGGACTTCTGTGAGGATCACCATATCCAGGTGGACTGGGCTGCCGTGGCTCACTCCATGACGAATGGGCAAGTGGAACGTGCCAACGACATGATTCTGCAAGGACTCAAGCCGAGGATCTACAGCGACCTCCACAAGTTCGGAAGGCGGTGGATAAAGGAACTCCCCTCGGTGGTCTGGAGTCTGAGGACAACGCCGAGCCGAGCCACGGGCTTCACACCGTTCTTTCTAGTTTATGGGGCCGAGGTTGTCTTGCCCACAGACTTAGAATACGGTTCCTCGAGGACGAGGGCGTACGACGACCGAAGAAACCAGACCGACCGAGAAGACTCACTGGACCAGCTCGAAGAGGCTCGGGACATGGCCTTACTACACTCGGCGCGGTACCAGCAGTCCCTGCGACGCTACCATGCCCGAGGGGTTCGGTCCCGAGACCTCCAAGCAGGCGACCTGGTGCTTCGGCTGTGACAAGACGCCCGAGGGCGGCACAAGCTCACGCCTCCCTAGGAAGGGCCGTTCGTCATCGCCAAGGTTCTGAAGCCCGGGACATACAAGCTGGCCAACAACCAAGGCGAGGTCTATAGCAACGCTTGGAACATCCGACAGCTATGTCGCTTCTACCCTTAAGATGCTTTCAAGTCGTTCGTACACCTCGTTCACGTTCAAAGTCTAACCATCAAGGAAGGGTCAACCTTGCCTCAGCAAAGCCCGACCCTCCCTCGGGGGCTAGAAGGGGGGAACCCCCTCTGCGTCAAAATTTTCCTCGGAAAAAGTCTTTCTGCCAGAGCGCCTTTCGTGCTTTTTGACTACTTCGAAAGTGGGGTCCTGAAAACGACGGAGTACACGTAAGCAGCCAAGGCTGACTGAGCCGAGGGACTCCTACGCCTCTGGGATACGGATACCTCACTCATCACCTTCTGCGATAAGTAACTCACGCTCAGATAAGCGATTCCGCTGACCGAATAAGTCCCAATGCTCGGAGACCCTTCTGCCGAAACGATTTTTTGGGCCTTCTCGACTACATCGTTAGCAGAATCCTACGGACGAGTAAGAGTACACGTAAGCGGCAAGGCCGATCGAGCCGAGGGACTCCTACGCCTCCGGGATACGGATACCTCACTCATCACCTTCCGTGAAAAGTAACTCTCGCTCAAACAAACAATTCTATTGCCGACAAATAAGTCTTGATACTCGAAACAAAGGGAAAAAGAAACGCAGCTTTACAACATAACGACAGCATGTTTGGGCCTCGGCGGCCGCAGAAAACATACACACACTACAAGGTAAACCGATCCTGCAGGTTCGGACCTCGATGGAGGGGGAGCAGCAGCACCCTCGGCGTCAACACCACCTTCGGCGAAGTCTGACCGAGCCTCGAATGGCGACACAGTCGGAGGATCTCTGCTCCGAAGGACGACGTTAGCACCACGCCCGGGCCATCGCCGCCAGGGTCTCCTCCAGGAGTCCGGATCGAGCAGACGGCTCGGGTGGTCGCCCCGAAGCCTCAGCCGGCTACCCCCCAAGGACATTAGCCCGGCCCATGGCCTTGGCAACTTGACTCCGACGTCGGTCCCGCCAGTGGACGGCCTGGTCAGGCTCCGGCCGACGAAGTCTTCTTTCCGAGCCAACTCTACCTCTGTCCACGCTGATACCGCTGCCTCCGGCTCTGGCTCATCGAAGAGCGGCCGAGGGTTTCCTTTAACTAAGCAAGAGAAGCCTCGGGCGGCAAGGCCGACTGAGCCGAGGGACTCCTACGCCTCCGGGATACGGATACCTCACTCATCGCCTTCGCACGAGGCAACTCACACTTGGTGAAGCGGTTCAGTTAGCCGACAAGCGAGTCCCAGTGCTCGGAATGAGGGAAAAACACGGCTTCACGCCGAAAGATACATACATGTTCAGGCCCCGACAGCCACAATGAACATACGCCAGCACTCAAGGTGCCATTACAAACGGAACTCCGGTTCCGCCCCCGCGGGTACGAACAACCTCCACACCGGAGAGCCTGCGGGGCGGCAAGCTCCGGGCGACTTGCCAGTGACCTCTGCAGTAGCAGCCAAGGTCCCAGGATGGACGCAGCCACCGAAAGGCCCTCGTTCACGTCCCCACTCAAGGGACGCGAACCAGACATTAAAGCCAAAAGAGCCGGAGGTCGGTCCGTAGGCGGCGCTGACGGCCCTGACGGCGAAGAAGCTTTCTCCAGCTGCCACCACGTCAACACCGACGGCGACGTCCGCCTGTCCACCAATGCCGCACCAGCAAGCGTTGAAAGCTCTCTTGTGAGTTTTGGTGTTTGGATGACAACTCAATTAAAGGACTAACAAGTGTACTAAGTGTTGAACAGGTGCTTAAGGTAAAGTCTACAAGGTTCAACACAAGTGAACAAATGTGATGGTCCAAGAACTGGATTATGGATACATAATGGACATCACAAGTAAGATGGACATTGCATAAAGTGAGACTCGGGTGCGTAGCTCGGAGACAACTGATCAAGCCAAGGACGGAGGCAAGAAGAGCTTCGAGGTACCAAGTGCACGGGAGAAGGTCAAGGAGGCTGAGGAACCCAAAGCCAAGGGTGAAGAAGGAGGCTTGCAAAGTCAAGGGTGATCGAGTTGAGAACAGCTATGGCACATCAAGGATCACTACATAAGGACGTGACTTACAGCCAATGAGGTAACAGCTGTAGTTATGTGGTGTAAGTCATAAGGCTCAAGATCAAGCTCTAAGGAGGAGATCAAGGTCACTAGAAGGTGAACAAGTGTCAAAACCAGAACTGGAAGCAGCCCAAAAGAGCTAAGTTCACCTTGATCTTTAGTTTGGGTTGTTCCTATGTTTGGAGATGTTCTATGTGACCTTTACAGGATGTTGGAGCCAAGTAATGTCAATCTAGATCAAGTCAAGCCGACTTGATGATTTATGAGTCCAACATCAAAGCTCAAGCATGTGAAATGCTATAGATTTAATGATTAAGAGAAGGTATGTTTCTATACGAAGTACATTGGTTTTGTGGACTAATATACTTGTCTAAGTGTTAGAAACAGAAAGAAGAAGAAAAGAAGAGAGGTGCAAAGGGCTTGGCTATGTATAGCCAAGGCAGCTCAGTCTGGCACACCGGACTGTCCGGTGGTGCACCGGACAGTGTCCGGTGCGCCAGGCTGAACTCTGGCAAACTGGCCGCTCTCGGGAATTCACCGGCGACGTAAGACTATAATTCACCGGACTGTCCGGTGTGCACCGGACTGTCCGGTGAGCCAACGGTCGGCCGGGCCAACGGTCGGCCGCGCGATCTGCGCGGGACACGTGGCCGAGCCAACGGCTAGATGGAGGCACCGGACTGTCCGGTGTGCACCGGACATGTCCGGTGCGCCAACGGCTCCAAGACTGCCAACGGTCGGCTTCGCCATAAAAGGAAAGAAATCGGGCACCGGACAGTGTCCGGTGTGCACCGGACTGTCCGGTGCGCCACCCGACAGAAAGAAAGTATTGCCTTCCAAATGGGATTCCAACGGCTCCTAGGCCCCTTGTGCCTATAAAAGGGACCCCTAGGCGCCTCAAGCAATATACAAGCGCAGCCAACAAGTGTAGACTTCACTCGAATCAATTCTCACTCTCCCTCTTGTGTGTAACTCTATAGTTTGTGTAGAAGGCACAGCTATAAGCCTTAAGAGAGAGGAGAAGTGCTGCTTAGAGCTAGAGCAAGGTCTTGAGCATATCGTTACTCTGCCGGGGTGCTACCAAGAAGTTTGTAAGCAGCCGCGGTTCTGTTGTAACCCCACTCAATAGTGAAAGGCTCTATCTGTCATACTGACAGATCTGAGCAAACGGAGGAAGGAGTTGAAATAGACTCCAAGCCCAGGTGTGGCTAACTCCAACGAGGACTAGGCAAGCATTTCAGGCTTGGCCGAACCTCGGGATAAATCCTTGCGTCTGTGTGCTCTGTTCTGTATTGTACTCTGACTCTCTGTCTTACTCGCTTATATATCTGCACTTCACTACTTACTTGTGGTACTAGCTTTCCTTGAAGTGCAGGATATTCGTAAGACAGGAACTTCAATTCCACTGCAACCTACTCGAAGGATTCTTCACTCCACTGCGATCCTGTCTTCGAGTAGAGTAAGATTTAAGTTTTAAAGTAATAAGTTTTATTCGCCTATTCACCCCCCCCTCTAGGCGACATCTAGATCCTGTTCCCGGGCCAAAGGGAACTTTCAAGCGTAGGCCGCTCCAAAGCGCACCGGCAGGCCCTCACTCCCGTCCTCGCCACGAAAGCAAGGACAGAGGACGGAATGTTGCATCCTAGCTGGGCAGCAACATTTTGCCTTACCCGGCATGGCTGGAGGATGCCTCCTCCGCAGAGCTGGAGGATGGTTTCCACCACCAGAAGCTGGAAGAGAAGGTGACCCGCCGACCCGTGCAGGAGGTAGAGCCCCGGCTCAGCCCGGCCTCCGCCCCAGCCAGGATGACGAAGATCCTTGAAGCTGAGGGCGGGACCAAGATCGCAGCCTGGCTTGCTTCTCCCCACCCTGGGACTGGTGGTCACCGTCTTGGGTGATCACCGGCGAGAGGATGCAGTTGGGTTGCCTAACGAAAATCCTTGAAGCCGAACGATGGCTGAAAGGTACCGACTTCCGTGAAGTTGCGTTCCCCCAACGACGACCAGGCGGGAGAACCGCGGGCGCCCCCCATCTGGGGGCTCGAAAGGTGGAAAGACACAATGCATGAGGAGAGCGCGAAGACATGGTTGCCCTTCAAGGGGGTCGCCCTCCTTTTAAAGGCAACTCTTTCCACTTGCGTCCTCAGCCATCGCAGGCTGAGTCTTCTCCAACACGCTCCAAGGTCCTCCCCCTACGACACGGGGGCTGGGCCCCACGTGTCATGCAAGCTGGCGCAGGGGAGATAGGGCCAAACCGCCGCCCACGGTGCACGCGACTGCCCAGCGGTTACGAGCATTCCTCCACTCTCGCCCAGGCCAGCGGGTGAAAGGGCGGGCCACCATGCAGGCGGCGTGCAACCGCACCCAGGGGGACGCACCCTTTCGACTTCGACACATCCAGCATGGAGGCCCAGGCCCACACGTCATGTAACCGGCGCGCCGGTTACTACGTACAAGAAACTGCATCGCCACTCACGCCGGTACCGCGCCTTCTCGACTGCGGAACCTGTACCGCGACTCGAGGCGACCCTGCGCATGACCCGACAGTGCCAACCAAGCACATCGGTCATGGGCCGGTCAGCCGTGGGAGAGGGCGCAACGGTCGACATGGCCAGAAATGGGCTGGTAGTAGTGGCAGTGGCAGGTGGGCGGAAGCGGCAGTCGAGTCGTCAGCAAGCTCACGTCCCCTCCTGGGATAGCAAAAGGACCTTCTCCCACGGCGGAAGACGACACGTCCGCGTTCCGTTCCTCGAACGGCTCGCGCACGCGCAACGGCTGCCCCGTGAACCACTCGTCCCGTCGCATTAACTCTACGGCAGGACAGGCGACACCTTTGGCAGGCGAAGCAGGCAACGCTTCACCTCCACCATAATGACCGCGTCAAAAAAGGTGCGCCACGTCATTCGATTTCGTATCCTTTTCACTTCCTCTTTCTCTCTCTTGCCTCAGGGGTCAGAAAAGGGGATACTCCGAAAGGGATCCTTCTCCGCGAAGGAAGCGGGCCCCGAGCCCCCCTACTGATCAGAGGTTCAAAGGCTGGCCCCTCCGAAGGGTTCAACAGCCGCCTCAGAGCGCTCGGGCTCCGCGCCCACTACTGGTCAGAGGTTCGAAGGCCGGCCCCTCGAAAGGGTTCAACGGCCGCCTCAGGCCACTCGGGCTCCGCGCCCACTACTGATCAGGGGTTCGAAGGCTGGCCCCCGAAGGGTTCGACAGCCGCCTCAGACACAGAGCGAGGGATGACCCTGGGTACCTTTGATACATAACCGAGGCTAGGGCTGTGCTCCCGAGGTACCCTAGGACATTTCCGAGACCAACAGGAACGATTTTGTAACGGAATCCCACCAGAGGGAGGCATCGAGCCCTCGGACCCCGTCAAAAGGGGATCGGGTCCGGCAAGTCACCCACAGGTACTTTTGGAGCGCGCCTCCGGGCCACTAGCTGACCCCTAACAAATGGGGCACGGGCGTCCACTCGGATTACCCGTTAGCAACTCACTGGAGACACCATGTTCGGCGTCCTCCGAGGGCAACATGGCGCTTTCCCCCCTCCTCCTTGCGGAAAGGCGACGTAGGGGCGTATGTAAAAAGTCGAGTTTGTCCCTGACCGTCCTCTCGCTCTGTGCGGAGGTTCGGGGGCTGCTCTCGCAAACCCGGCTCCGGCCAAACCGTTGACAGCGTCAACATACTAGCCCGAGAACTTGGGACCCGACTGTTCACCCGGGCTACGGCCAGTTCGCATGAGGGAGCAGCTAGACCGGCCGAAACATTATGAAACATACTAAGACCTCGAAGGAGTCAAACTACTCCTCCGAGGCCTCGGGGGCTACACCCGGCGGGTGCGCTCGCGCGCACCCACCGGAACAAAAGACAACCGAGGAAGGCCGGTCCCCTTGAAAAAAAGTGCGACAAAAGCCTCCAAGCGAGTATCAACACTCCCTTCGAGGCTCGGGGGCTACTGTCGGGGACCATAATTAGGGGTACCCCCAAGACTCCTAATCTCAGCTGGTAACCCCCATCAGCACTAAGCTGCAAAGGCCTGATGGGTGCGATTAAGCCAAGGCTCGGTCCACTCAAGGGACACAACCTTGCCTCGCCCGAGCCCAGCCTCGGGCAAAGGCAGCCGACCCCGGAAGATTCACGTCTCGCCCGAGGACCCCCTCAAGTGACGTACACACCTTCGGCTCGCTCGAGGCCCAGTCTTCGCCAAGAAGCAACCTTGGTCAGATCGCCACACCGACCGACCGAATCGCAGGAGCATTTAATGCAAGGATGGCCTGACATCCTATCCTGTCATGCGCCCTTCAGTCGACAGAGCCGAAAGTGACCGCAGTCACTTTGCCGCTCCACTGACCGGCCTGACAAGAAGACAGCGCCGCCTGCGTCGCTCCGACTGCTGTGCCACTCGGTAGAGTGAGGCTGACAGCAGCCAAGTCCGGCCTCGGGCGCCATAGGAAACTCCGCCTCGCCTGACCCCAGGGCTCGGACTCAGGCTCGGCCCTTGAAGACGATGAACTCCGCTTCGCCTGACCCCAGGGCTCGGACTCGGGCTCGGCCCCGGAAGACGACGAACTCCGCTTCGCCCGACCCTAGGGCTCGGACTCGGGCTCGGCCCCAGAAGACGATGAACTCCGCCTCGCCCGACCCCAGGGCTCGGACTCGGGCTCGGCCCCGGAAGACGACGAACTCCGCCTCGCCCGACCCCAGGGCTCGGACTTGGGCTCGGCCCCGGAAGACGACGAACTCTGCCTCGCCCGACCCTAGGGCTCGGAGTTGGGCTCGGCCCCGGAAGACGACGAACTCCGCCTCGCCCGACCCAGGGCTCGGACTCGGGCTCGGCCCCGAAAGACGACGAACTCTGCCTCACCCGACCCGGGGCTCGGACACGACCTCGACCTCGGAAGACCGACTCGACCCCGACCTCGGAGGAGCCTCCGTCTGGCCCGACCCAGGGCTCGGACCGACCACGTCACAGGGGGGGGCATCATTACCCTATCCCTAGCTAGCTCAGGCTACGGGTAACGGGACCGGCGTCCCATATGGCTCGCCCCGGAAAACAGATAATGATGGCGCCCCGCATGCTCCATGACGATGGCGACTCTCAAACCCTTACGGAAGCAAGGAGACGTCAACAAGGACTCGACAGCCCCGACAGCTGTCCTTCCACAAGGCTCCAACGCTCCTCCGACGGCCACGACATCACATGAACAGGGTGCCAAAACCTCTCTGGCTGCCACGACGGCATGTACTTAGGGCACTAGCTCCTCTCTGCTAGACACGATAGCGCACTGCTACACTCCCCATTGTACACCTGGACCCTCTCCTTACGCCTATAAAAGGAAGGTCTAGGGCTCTCTTACGAGAAGGTTGGCCGCGCGGGAGGACGGGGCGACGCGTAGAGTCCCTCGCTCCCCCCCCCACGCGGACGCTTGTAACCCCCTACTGCAAGCGCACCCGACCTGGGCGTAGGACAAACACGGAGGCCGCGGGCTTTCCCCTCTCTTCTACCCCCCTTCGTGCTCCGTCTTGCGCCGACCCATTTGGGCTGGGACACGCGGTGACAATTCACTCGTCGGTCCAGGGACCCCCCGGGGTCGAAACGCCGACAAGGGTTTTGAATGTTATAGATTCTACCTTTCAAACTCAACTTGTCTAAAAAATTTGAGTATAAAGGTAAAATTGCAAGAACTCCACCGAGAGGTGCATATTTATCTATCTATTTGTTATGTTATTGGCTACCTTATTTTGATTATTATTTATTTCTTTTGTTTTATTATTTACATTTTTTCGACCCATTTTAGGTCTTACAGTCGAGTAACTCCGTAGAGAGCCGCGGGCCTTCTCCACGTGCAAGTGGTGCTCCGCTTCTGGCTCCTCTCGGACGCTCCTCGCCGTATCCACTATCGAGCTTCCGGTTGAAAACGCCGCGGGCCTCGTTCCCTCCGGTACACGGTGGCGGCCGTGACACAAACGCGGTTGTCACGGTCTCGCAAGACTCTCGCCCCACTCGGTACAATTACAACGGCTCGCGCAAGAGCCGAGGGGTTGTGTGGTTTTACAAAACTCACTCAACTAACTAGGGTTCACCTAGAGCAAGCGCTAGAACGGTCTAACTAACCTAAGCACTTCGCAAAGCACCTATGCTAATCACCGAGTGATTCTATTAAGCACTTGGGTGTAAGAGCACTTGGGAATGTCTACTATATGCCTTGGTATGTCTCTTGGGCTCCCACACTTGAGAATGGCCGGTTGGGGTGGTATTTATAGCCCCCAACCCCAATTCTAGCCGTTGGACAGAAAGCAGCAGCTTTCTGTCGTCGGGCGCACCGGACAGTCCGGTGCACCACCAGACAAGCACTGTGCAGCGTCCGGTGCACGCCACGTCAGCCGACCGTTGGCGCCTGTAGCAGTCGACCGTTGGATCTAACCGTTACCCGACTGTCCGGTGCACACCGGACAGTCTGGTGCTACAGCCCGAGGGCGCCTGTCTGTGGCCCCTCTGCGCAGACTGTCTGGTTGTCCCACCGGACAGTCCGGTGCGCACTGGACAGGTATTGTTCACTGTCCGGTGCGCCACCAAGCACTGGCTGACAACCCTTTTCTAGGGTTTCTTCGCCGATTCCTTCGGCCTTCATTTGTTCTTGAGTCTTGGACTTCTGTGCTTCTTTTTATGTCTTCTTTTGAGGTGTTTGTAACACCATAAAAGCCATCAATTAAAAATAATAAATTTAGTTATTATGGTAATTAGGATAATAATTTTTTTAGTGTTTAATTATTTATTTGCATCAATTTTCTTTGTACACGCTTGATTGATTATCGGAATGTTTTTCATCAATTCTTTTGAAAGAAAAACCTAATAATTAATATAATAATTAAATAATATATTAGTTATTAGTCTAAAAATAAGTATTTTATTTATAAATAGTTTTGGTGAATTTTTAGGAATTTTCGAGCTCTTTAAAAATGTATTTCGGAATTTAGAAAAAAAAACTAAACCTAAACTAAACCGGCCCACTAGGGCCCATCTCCAACCAACCCAAACCCTAGCCGACGCGCGCCTGCTGGTTTTCCAGCTACAGCCGCCGCCGCCTCCCTAACTCCCTCTCTCCCCTATCTCTCTTCTCTCTCTCCCTCCCCTACTCTCTCTCTTCTCTCCCCTCGCTTCTCCCTCACGCGCGCCAGCAGCAAGCGGCCGAGTCGGCCCCTGCGTTTCCTCCTGCATGCCGCCCCTGCTAGCCGCGCGACGCGCGCGCTGCCCAGGAGCGCCGCGCCTTGCACGCGCCTCATCCTCCCCGCGGTCGAGCAGCCGGCCCCGCCGCGAGCCCTGCCGCGCTGCAGCGCCCGAGCGCGAGCCCCGCCCTGCTGTGCCGCGACGACCGCGCGCCCAACGTCCGAGCCCGACCGCGCACGCTCCAGCCCGCGCTAGAAGCTGCCAACGCCCGCTGCCACGCCCGACGTCCGCGCCAGTCCAGCCGTGACCCCACCCCTGCACCGAGCAGTCGAGCAGCACCCGAGCCAGGCAGCCGCGCCCTGCGCGCACTCTCGCGACACCGCCCCAACCCGACCCCGCGCGAGCTCGACGGCGCCTCTGCACCACCCGACCAAGCCGTGACTCCGTGTACCCGTCGTCCGTTCGTCTCAAACATTGATGGAGCATGAATTCTTCCGTTGCTCCCTCCCTTCATTACTTCTGTTTGAAACCGACGCATCGATGGCCTCCTTGAAGATGCCGATGCCCTCTTCCTCTCCATGGCAGACTCTTTCTCTCCCACCTACTCTCTATAAAAGAGTAGCAGAGCTCCATCTCATTTTTCCCTACCCCAACTCGCCCCCATCTCTCTAGCTCTCCTCGCTCACCAGTGCACTGCTCGACGCCGTCGTTTGTTGCCATTCGTCGTCGGAGTTCACCGGAGCCCGCAGTTCGTCGCCGGAGCCACGCACTCGCCATCCGCCGTCCGTAGTCGAGCCCTGCTCTTCTCCACCCGGCCGAACCCCCGTCGAGTCCTCGCCGTCACACGTGCCAACCCAAGGTTGATGACGACCCAAATTATTTTGTGTACTTTATAAAATACTTTTTGATTCGATTCATGAATTGTATATTTAGTTTGTTGTATTATGAACACGTGTGATCCGCAATTTATGTATATGTGCGTTATGGAATTTGTTAGAGATATGCGATTATTAGTGCACCGTGAGAATTCATGTTAATCAAATAAACATGTTCGTGACACGTGCCAGCCTATTAACTTGAACGCCTTCTTCCCGCTTCGTGACATACTCATCCCCTTGAGAAGAGGCTTGTCTCCAAGCCTCTGCGCCTAGGATCGTTTGCTTGATAGAGCCTTCATCTTCTCACTTAGCCAACTCCATAGGCCAGGATGACCATTTAAGCAAGACTTGAAGGATGGTGTCATTGTTGCGTTGGATGGTACGTCGTTGCAATACCTGCTGGGGCCATTAGAGATAGTCAGATAATTCAGGCAAATAAGTGCTCACTTGTGTCAAGAGACCAACAACTTTATTCAAAAGAGAGACATGGAAGACTAGGTAGATAGATCATGATGCTGGTAGCTGCAGATGGTAAGCAACCTGACCAATACAGGTGTCGGGGAAATGATCCCCGTTTTTAGGACCTGCTAGTCAGCGAGCACGTCAAGAGAAGAGCCTCTGATCGCTGGGAACGGTTAGTCAGCCGGGAGAGGCAGGTGCGTCAACCCTGGAAGAACCCGCCCCTGGTCGAACCCCGCAACATCGAGCCTCGGGATCGAGCGTGGCAGAACCTGACAAGGGAGGTCGGGCGTGTCGAAAGGGAACCACTCGAGTGGGTCCCGTGCCCGGCCCCAGACTAACCCGCCATTAATGACTCACCGCATTAACCACGCCTAGCACTGAGCCACTGTGTGGGTGCCGATTGATTCCTACTCATGACCTACGGACCCCTCGGGCCACATAACAGTCATGACCTACGAGCCCCCCTCCTACGGACTGTGGCGCATTAATGGCATGCACGCCCTCGACTTGCAGCGCACTTATGGTCGTTTGGACTAGGCCTGAGAGCGCAGGGCACTACACGACGGGCCACGCTGAGCCCTAAGCTACGAATGCTAGGGGTTGGTGTAGCCAAAATGATGACGCCTGAGACCATCGCCGCCCCACATCATCTGCCACAATAAATACGATACAGCCAGGCAGCCCCGGTCCCCACGAGTACACGTGGCCTCACCCAGGATAAAACGCTGGTTTTACCCTCACCTTATGACCCCTTCCTAGGGAAGCCATCGCTGGCCGACCCCTGTCCCGACCTATAAAAGGGAGAGCCGACCTCCAGGCAGGGGGATAAAAAAGAAGAGAGCTCTTGGACACAACCGGGCGCCTTTAGACGGAGACGAACCTACAAGGACAAACAGAAGGAGGAGCGCCGACGAGGACCTGGATGCTAGAGCCCCGCCATGCCAAGACTTTGCTAGGACTCTACCTTGCAGCTTCTAAGCTCCACTTTCACCTCAATAAGAGACCTGATAGTCTCTCCTCCCTCTCTCGACTGCTTGTCAGCCCCAACTCACCTCGACCCCCATGCCAGGGATCACCACCAGGATAGGACCTAGCCCGGAGCGGTCGAGGTCCCCCATCGGGAAGTGAGTACTGCCTCGATGGCGAACAGGGGAGCTACGACGGGGCGTTTGGCAAGCGCGCATCAAAGCAGCTCGCGCACCGCACTGTTCGACCTACGGCAAGGTCGGACCGCCATGGTTCCCTCGGACATGCTAGAACATTGCAGCTGCTGCAGTATTCCTGAGCGAGCTTCCCGAGGCGGAAGTTTCGAACAAACAAGGGACCTACCTGGAAACCTGAAGCCTGCTTCGCCTCGCCACGCAGCTGCAAGTCGAAGGCACTGCACCATGGCATCAGGAGCCAGGGGCTGACCAAAGCACCAGGACAGTGCCAACATCCAACGACGCCTCTGTGAGACGACTGCTCAAGCCTGAAGCGAGCCCAGAACGGATCCCACCCCATTGGAACCTAAAAACAGGCGAGGGATGGTGAAGCATGCCTGGCCCAGGGAGCGGCAGGGAGGTATGGGAGGGGCCGAACGACGACCATCAGTACGGTCGGCGTCACAGAGGTCGATTTGACCTCGACGAGGACCGAAGCCCAAGCCCCCAACCGTCGGGGCCACAGGCTTTTGGTCGCCATATCCTGCGGGCGCCCATACTGCGACACTACAAGTCCCCGCCATCACAAAGTACATTAGGGAATCGAACTCCGGTCTCTGGTTGGAGGACTATCGGCTTGTGTGTCATGCGGGGGGAGCAGATTGCGATGGTTTCATAATCTGAAACCTCCCCTCTTATTTAGCGGGTTCAACACGGACCTGGCTCGAAAACCTCGGCCTTGGGTGCATCCAGGGCTAGGCGGACCTGGAAGAGATTTTCATCAGAAATTTCTTGGCCACGTACGTACATCCAAGAAACCCATGGGACCTTAACGATTGTCGGCAGAAATCAGACGAGGCCCTGAGGGACTATATCCGCCGCTTTTTCGTGATAATGAAACCACCGACAAAACCTTGGTGCATAAGCTGGGACAGAAGACCCCGAGAACAGCAAAGGAGCTTTTCAACATTACGACCGGCCATGAGTCAGGAGAGGACATAGTGAGGGCCACCGATGATCGTCGCAAATGGAGGACTAGGCATGACAAGGGGTCGGACGAAGACATCGATGACCACCTCGACACGAAAGGGAGAAGAGGCCAATGACAGCGAGCCGATGTGTCGGCGGCTACTGTAAGCCGAGGGGTCGGATGAAGACATCGACAACCAACAATCGATCAAACAATCAATTTACCTTTAATTCTTTACCTTTTGCCATAAGAATAGACAGTAACATAGATTTCGTACTCTAATCTTCATCTCTCTCCGATTCTACGTCGTTTATAGACGTCTTGGGTGGTCTGCCGATCCCAAGACAAACCCTATGGTCTCTCCTCCTCAACGGGTCCCTCTCGGGAGCAAGATCCAAGTGCTGTTGGTGAACTCCGTCGCCTCTGCGCACACGCGGACCGTCCACCCACCTGGCACAGACTGTCTGGCTCATCGAGCATAAACCCTAGCCTCTGCACCAGATCGTGGACCTTCCGGCTCTCGGTCGTGGACCGTCCGCGCCTCCGCAGAGAGCACCGCCACTGATACTCATCGTAGTGATTAGCACCCAGATCGACGTCAACAGTCACATTTGCAATTTTGCATAGGGAATTTGGGTTGGGGTTTTGGCATTTTATTTTATACAAAACACTTCTAATAACCCAGACCCATATAACATAGGTTAGCAAGTTTTCCATTGAGTAGCAAATATAGAGCAAGAAAGAACATACACCATGGTCACCATACCTAATGGGTATAGTAAATAGTCCAATAAAATATCCGTAGGCATCAAAATTCGTCATACTCATGTTTAATAGTGTTTTTACCAATCGGCTATTGGGTTCCGGATAGCCATTGTCATCTCCACCGCTTAGACCAAATCCTAAACTCTTTGTGGATTCATTTATACATTATGCATAATCACACGAAACTGACGAAAGCCTATTTGGCAATACTAATAACATCGTGACAGGCTTATTGCCAAAATTGTCCTCATCTTATACATATAAAGAATTTGTAATACATAGGTACAAAGAACTCTTGGGAGAACCGCAAAGAAAGCAAAGAGCTCTTGAAGAGAACGAAGCAAAAGAAAATAAAAATAAATATAGAAGCAATAAAAATATCAGATCTAGTCCATTGTCAGTGCTCTTCCGGTAGTAGTTGTACACGTGTGTAATACGAACGAATGTTCATCCCTTGAATACCAGCCAACCCCCCCCCCCCCCCCCCCCCCCCCCCCCCCCTCCTCATATTTTACAATCGCTCTTTACCACACATCCCTCAGATATCTGCCCTCCATTTGGAGATTCTTCACGAAGCTCTCGGCCTTAGAACTGTCGAGGGAGCCCTGATTGCCAAAAATATCAACAAATGCATGAGAAACAGCAGATGCAGAGATAGAAGCACATCTATAGTATCTAAGTATTTTTTTTTAAGTTCGAACTAGACCTAGGATCAGTACCTGCTCCTGAACAATGGTATGGAGAACTCTATGTACGTCTCTGGCCATGCCTTTGGCGTCACCACAGACATAGATGTAAGCACCTTGGGAGATCATGTCCCAGATTTCAGATGCCTGGAAATGGACAATGGCAAGAACTGTGAGCCACTGGGTTACGGGTTGGAGGGTAACAGAAGTTTGTCACAAGACGAGCAGCTTGATTACTTTCTGTGCCATTTTGTGCTGCACATATTCCTTAGCAAGGCCCTCGCGCGAGAAGGCAAGAACCAGCTCAGACAGTGCTCCTTGCTCAAGGAAATTGTTCAGCTCGCCCTCATAGATGAAGTCCTGCAAAATCGTAATTGCGTTAGCTACGGCCTACAACATCTAAAATCTTTGGTGTTAAGTGGACCATGTGTTTGGTGTGTACCATCTTGCTGTTTCTGCATCCAAAGAAGAACACAGATCGACCAAGCTCAGCTCCAGATTCTTTTTGAGCAAGTCTTTCCTGGGACCATGGACAAAATTTGCACGTTAGCGGTTTGGCTGGCGAATGGTGTAAGTATAGAGTACCACGGGCTGCAACAAACCTGCAAGAAGCCGCGGAAGGGTGCAAGACCGGTCCCAGGGCCAATCATGATAATCGGCACTGAAGGATCAGCGGGTAGTTTGAAGTTTGATTGCCTCACAAATATCGGAGCCCAGCTGCAATCCTTGCTCTCCTCCGAAGGAACAGCATTCTGCAAATCCAATTTGGATGGCCAAGCAACTTCAGGTAAAGCTCAACCATGAAAATCGTTCTAGTGGACTGGCTTAAAAGTACAAATTGGGAAGCAGGGGTTGTAAAGCAAGAGTTACATTCTTTTCCAAATGCCAAGGCAATTGTTAGGGGTAAGCATGGTTTGCAGAAACAAATATTAAATGGTACAAAATTGATTATATGAAAACAGACAGCTCTATAATCTTCAGTTGCCAGATGAGAACAGAGAGATCAAAACATTGATATATCAGCCAGGCAATAAACACATAAAGAAAATCATAACATCAATAAGTTACCTTAATCCAAGTTGAGCAAACTCCCTTATGTACCCTTCCAGCGGGTGTTGTTTCGCGCACGAGCGCACATGTGACATGAATCCTGGTTGGTGCCATACTGCCAGATGAAAGGAAATGTAAGTCAACAGGAATACAAATATTCATGACGAGAAGGAAAAATTATGAGTGGGGCTATTTACCTAGGTGAAGATGAAATAGAATAATATCTTGGTTGAAGACGAGGGGCAACAGCTGCAAAGAAGACTCCTAGTGGAGGCTTTGCCGAAGGGAACTCTGCCATGACTTCCAACAGGCTTCTCTGACTTGCCACAACCCATTGGGCATACTCATCCTGCACAGTAGAAAAACATGTTAAGTATTAATTAAAGCTAGGGGCTCCATGGTCCATAGAAAAAACAAAGCTTGCACAGATCACTGAGAAAACCAGACCTTGCCAGCAGCAGAGGCCAAGAACCTCAGACGATCAGCCTCAGCAGGATTTGAAGCATAAGAAGCTAATGCAACCAGAGAAGCCTGCAAATCATAAGATCATTTAGTTGAGAAGATTGATTCTTCATAAACCCTGTAGGCTTTCTGCAAACACTCACCTTCTTCGGTGAATTTAGA
The DNA here is from genome assembly GCA_029449295.1 of Zea luxurians. Lineage (NCBI taxonomy): Eukaryota > Viridiplantae > Streptophyta > Magnoliopsida > Poales > Poaceae > Zea > Zea luxurians. The sequence goes on along the minus strand of JAOPSE010000019.1, from coordinate 69,139,916 downwards.
AGGTCGGCATATCTAGCAAGTGCATTCCTCACTGTGATTGGGGAGGGAAACGGAGGAGCAAGAGAACTGCCACTTAGTGAAGTGTCATCCTCTTTGTGTGCATGGATGGTGAAAAATGTGTCTGGCGAGTAGCCCAACAACCTCTCTGCCTCCTCTACAACCTCAGGGCAGTTCTCGGTATATACACCAACATGGTCGCCAGTTTCATACCTAATAAGAAGCATGATGAAATTAAGTTTAGAAACAACGAAGAAAGGATATGAAGAACCAGAACTATTACAATGGTCAAACTCTGAGATATTGAGGCAATAAAATTCCATCAGCACATTATCACATTCCAATAATTTACAGGGAAACAATATATCCAACGTGTGTTAATAATCTATCCCCATCCACTTTCTGAACTTCACAACTAGATCCTATTCCTGACCATTAACAATGCTCATAACTTTAGATGGTGACTTACGTGAGACCAGTTGCAGCAATGTCGAACTCCAAATGAGTGCATGAACGATCAGAAGCAGGGGTGTGGAGTTCCTGCCGCACGGCCACATTAGCCCTAAATATGCACATAATTTTCGAAATTAGTTCGAACTCCAAAACCTTGGGGGCCTTCAAATGGCCATTATTGCAGATGTAGGGAATAGTGGCATTCTTACTGGCAAGGATGCTGGGCATCATGGACTGCATGGCCATTTGCAAGGCTGAAGTTTCTCTCCAAATGAGCTGCCTCCTCAGGTTTGATGAATTCAACCCGGTATTCAGGAATTGCAGCTGTGTATGTAGGGCCTGGAGAGGCATCATTTTCATCCCGAAGTAATCGATCCAACTCTGGCCAGAGAGCTTCTTTCCTAAGAACACACCAGAGTTCAGAAAAACAACGTAAATAACACTGAAGCAGTCAAATGTCAAAAAAAAAGCTCAAAAGAAACCAGAATATGTACCATGCATTGAAGTCATCCTCAATGCATTGGTCATCGTCCCCAAGACCAACTGGAACAAGGCGCTTTCCACCTAAGCAAACATAAAATACTTAAGATCAGTTGAACATATTAACTAGAAAAAAGACAGCGTGATAGGATACTGAAGACTCAGAGGGGCATACCTTGTTCTGTCAGGATCTCATCGACTACCTTGGCAACCTGTAGCCAGAAGCAAAACATTCAGAAGACAATGAATGGCAATGTAATAAGATTTTACAAATGGGCAACATAAATAATAAATTGATCTGATAAGTACTCCTAAGTCCTAACTCAGTACCTTGTTGAAATGCTCATACTGTCGGTTGCCCAGACCAAACACAGCATACTCAAAGTCATTTAGCCAGACACCCCTCTCATTTCCCTCAGTGAACCATTTGTAGAACCTAGCAGCATTGTCAGTCGGCTCACCATCTCCATACCTGTAACAAAAGTATCATGAGGAAGTCTTCCTTGATTTCGTACTCCAAAATAAATGAAAAACAAATCATCCAAATGTCGAGAGCCCCTGAACATTATTCACTAATTGTTAGGACAACACATGGAGAATGTTGGTATTTAGAATCCAGTGCTGGAAACATGCTGTTCTTGTGCAAGTTCAGCCAGTGAGATTACGTGTACACCAAGTTTTACTAATTGTATCCACATTTTGCTCCAAATTCAGTAAGAAGACAAAGGGCGAAACAGAGAGAATAATGCCTCACGTTGCCACGAAGAACAACGCTAGCTTTTCCTTCTTCAACTTCTCCTCATATTCCTCGTCCTCTGCTGCATAATCATCCTACAAAATACCATAGCCCGTGTCACGTGAGTAAGATCATCTGAAGTCATCCTTCTCCCAGATTGATCATACCACACATTAGCTGTCGGTTTCTTACCAAGTCCACGACTTTGAAGCTTGCCTTGTCATATCTGGACTTCGCCTCCTCAGCAAGGGCCTGTTATGTATATGGCAGATCAGAATATTTAGAAGACTACCCTAAGAAAGGATTTAATATACTGAACTACTGAAGACTATATGAAGGGTTATTGATTCGAGCTAGAAAAGACAATTGCCTTTTCCCATCCAGTCTCCCAAAGCAGTCACTTTTTCTCCTCTGTTCACTGCTTTCACGCAGAAAACCACACAACGATGTATCGATTGGGCCCAGAGAGAAGGTAGGACTAAGAAGGTTTGTTTAGCCCACCAACCCCTCCTCGAGGTTTGAAATTGACACCCAAGCCAGGTGCTTGCGGTTGCCCTTTTTTTTGGTCAACATTGTGCTACCGCACATGTCGTTGGCTAGTAGAAGTTTGTAAAAAAAAGCTTTGGATGGTCAAGAAACATGCGGTTTGACTTTCTCAAGCTCATAGTCATAGGTGCGATGGTTGGACTAGAATACTTGTTATTCCTTTTTGGAGTAGTTAATAGGTAGGATAAAATTCAAGTTCCGCTCACAAGTGCTTCAATCTCGCGGTAACTTTCATATACCCTCATGCAGTGGAATTTCCTGCCGTTATGAAAGCAGCCCCTAAGGCCGGCATGATAGTGATGGAGAAAATTTTAAAAATCCCTCTGCATCACCCACCAAGAACTAGTTCCCTTCATTCATTAACAAAAAACCCCCCTTTCCCTCGGGATTATTAAAAAATGAGAATTGCTGACATAAACAAGAGTAGCAATTCACCACCTAGAAGTCGTCAAACACGAGGAGAAACTATACAGGAGACATAAGAGATGACGATTGATCTGGTTTATGGCAGGCAACGCGCGCATGACGCACCTTGGCAAACCCCTCGGCGGTGCCGGTCTGCGTGCCGAAGAAGACGGTGACCTTCTTCCTGCCGTCGTCGGCCGGCTTCTCCTCCTCGGCGGCCTTACCGCCTCTCGCCTTGGCCTGCGTGGCCTCCGCGGCCGCGACGGCGGCCTCCCGCTTCCGCTTCTTCCCGGCGGCGGCGCGCCTCCAGAGCACGAAGAGCGCGGCGCCGAGCACCGCGGCGGCGAGCGTGGCGACGAGCGCCCGGCCCTCGGCGCCGTCCCCGCCCAGCTCGGGCGGCACCCGGCCGCGCAGCAGCGCGGCCACCAGCTCCATCGCCCCCGACGTCGCCGAGTCCATCGTTTACGTCACTCGGCGTCGGCGACCGAGGGGTTGGTTTGGTTTGGTGGCGGGCGGTGGTGGTAGGTGAGGCGTTGGGCGACGGCACGGGAAGGCCCGAAGGAAGAAGGCCAGGCAATGAATGAATGAATGCTGGACGCGGCAACGGCAAATGGGCACTGTCCTGTACCACGTAATTACAACAGCTGATGCAACGCTGCTGCCGGCGAGGCGTGGGAGGTGCGGGAGCTTAAATAGGTGGCCGGCGGGGTTGGCCCGGCACGGTCAAACCACCTACCCACCGCGCCGTAGAGCCAGAGGAGGCTTTGCTGCCACTGGGAGGCGGGGCGGGCGGGGGTTCTGCTGCGTGGACCCGGTGCAGTGGGGTGGCCGTGTGGGGGACTCGGGGTGGGGGTCTCGGTCCGTGGGGCCGTGGGGGTAGGTTTGGGAGACGGAGGAGAAGCGTGGCCGCTCGGTGGCGTCGCGTTGGTGCGGGAAGTGGGCCCGCGTGTCTGGAATCTGGAATGCAAGCATGTGTTTCGTGTTGCGACGTGGTCAGCGCCTCAGCGGGAGCCGACGGTAACGGCGTTACGCGGACAGGCGTGCCAGAAGCGCAGCGATGATGTCGAAATCGCAAATACTTTGCGGCAGAAAAAAAGGGCACTACTCTCTTCTAAAAAATACTGCAGCTTTTATTGAACCAAGTAATTTTAAATTCAATTAAATCTAAAGAAATTACAAAAATACATTGTGGGTATAGTTTAATTAATTATAAATTATGCCTTTATATTAAATATTTTTGAGACATAATGTTGGTGCCTTTATAAAAAATACTGCAGCTTTGCATTGAGAACACCGTGTGTTATTGCTCTATTTTGTGATAGAGTATTCGGTTCATCATTTCTAGTGCTACTGGACAACTACATTCATGTTTGAAATAGTATCCTTTTGTCTAGTGGTGGAGTTCATAAAAAATATACTTTCTCTGTCTCACACTAAAAATTGTTTTAGGCTTCTAATGGGTTCGTACAAGAATTGGTGTATGTGTTTTGAATATATGTCTAGATTTATTATGGTTCATTTTAATATAGACATAATAATTGAGAACTAAATCAAATACTATTTTTGGACGAAAGAAGTATAAAATAGGCTGCTACAACAACATGAGTCCACTAGACCTCCACATAGAACAAATATAGCAATGAGTAGTCTTCTATCAAACATCGATGAACAGTTAAAAATGTAAAATACATCATAAACAATGAAAAGACGCAGTTTCTCCCTGTTTCATGCCGAAATGCAAAATAACATAAAGCAACTCTAAGAGATTAGCTAAATTTACCGATTTAGCTACTCTTTAAAATAGATTTCACAAAAAGGATACACTAATCCAACAGACTATTTAATTCAGAACAGTGTATGACGAGTCAAGCAGGCTATCCAAAAATAGAAAGCTAATATGTTGAGATAGAGAGCTACTAAATTTGAAGAGTCATTTATAAACCTTCTAATAATAACCAAATGTAGCTTTACACAACGATCTAGCTAGTCTATTGAAGTTGCTCATAGAAGACACATGATGATGACATCTATTGTTCATCCCAAAAAAGAAACTAAGTAAATAGACATAATTATTTAGTGAAACAAATATGGACTTTAGATTTAAAATTTAGAAGAGAATAACATGTACCACTATTTTTAGGCAATAACACACGGTGTTTTTCATAACTTGAACCATTTTTTATTTTTTTATTATCGATGTTTCTAAATAGCTCTTTCTCATTGTAACGTATCATCAAGTTATTGATCCATTCACCACTAATTTTACTATGCAAATCTAATGGTCATGGTTCAAAATATCATCTCAACTAAAGTTGTTGTCACGGGAAGTGTCAATGTTAGCTCAATAAGACAATAAACCGACGATAAGATATGTCCATATTAGTCTTAACAATAATTTCAACAATTTTTACAAGTTCAATATATCCAAAAAATCTTGACAAGTTGATATTAGCAAACCATGAAATTGGTGATTGATGATTAATATGACCATTTGGGCTATTGTTATTTGCTAGTGTATAAGGTATAGTTCAAATGGATGCAAGATAGACTTGGACTTAGACAAAGTGGTGATTCATACGATTAACATTTCAAGCAAGACAATAGAAGACACAGTGAAGACTCATAAGACATGCAAAAGTCCAAGACACGAGTTGGAACCAAGCCAGGCACAATGATATGATCATGAACAAACAAGTTAAAAAGGGGTTCAATAAGACATCGGATTGGAAGCCTACGGGCAACAGACTATATGTTGGCTAACCCTAGTACCAACGTCAACAACGCATTAGACTAGTGGGAATAGGAGTATCAGACTGACAACAAGGTAAGCATTAGATCATAAATTGCTATTATCCAATGCAACAACAACATTGAACTTAGAGGAAGGGGATCATCAGACAAATGACTCATAATCCAATGAGTGCATATCAATTTTCTAAACTATAGGGCCATAGGCGTCGGAGTGAATTGATGCATGGCAACAGACTATATGTCACAACAACACCCAATGGTTGGCAATAGTCATCTCAATAGCTAGCTGACGAACAAGCATCAGTCTAATCCAATGACCTCATTAGATGATCTTATGGTTACGTGGGAGCTCAAGGAAGACTTGTATGAGTTGAGGCTTGTTGGGGCGAAGGCACAACGCCCCCCTCGCTTGATCGACTACACAACAAAAGAGGAACATGTCAGAAGGGATTCAAGCGAAAACTAAAGAGCGCAAAGACTGAAGAGAGAGCTCCACTATGGAGGGAGCGCAAAGAGCGGGCGAAGGCTTGGGTGCTCCCTCCATCTTGGTGGGTCATGACGAAGGCCACCGTGAATTCCAAAGGCTGAGCATGTGGGACACGAACACCATGTGTTGTTACCCGCTCGTTATTGTAATAGGGGCTTGCGTATAACCGACCTATGCTACAGGGTCCCACTTGTAAGCCGCTATGAGGGAAAAGTTGTTAGTGTGTCTGTCTGTGCTTATAATTAATCACGTTGTAATGACCCACCATAACCCCCAAGGAGGAATATTCTAGGGATAACGTAGGTAACCAAGGGCACGACCGTCTTTTACTGGGTAGATCTGTCCCTTGGTTACCTATAAATACCCCCGTATCGCACCATTGCAGGGGACAGAAAAACATTGTTGCCCTAATACTCTATGTTAATCGGCATCAAACTATTTCCTGTTCTCCCACTGTTTGAGCTAGGCTGACTACGAGTTAGCGAGTTCCAACATTTGGTGCCCACCATTCGTGCTACGAAAAACCATTCCCGCGATGGCCCCCAAGAGAGCGACTTCTAAGGCTGCCACTTCCATTGACGATGCAGCGAAGACAACCCTTCTGGCTGAAAAGAAAGGCAAGGCTCCCATGCAGACGACATCCCTCAGGAGGCTTTCGATGATGAGGCCGTCAACAGCAAAAGGCAACGCCAAGACCATCTACCTACACTAAAGGGCATCACGCGCACCTGCAGCTCTGAGGGAGTACCTCAGGTACCCCCATCAGGCTTCACCCCTAGAGGCAGAAGACATCGTCGAAAACAACGAAATCTTAGGCATTTCAGCCGAAGACCAACTCAAACCGCGAGCCCTTCACATCAAGAACAATCATTTATAGAAACAAAAAGAAGTACTTGCAGCCAAGCGCCAGCGCATCACCATGCAAGCCAAGGTTAGGCAGATGATACTAGATGAGGAGCAGAAGGCTAGAGAGCTAGAATAACAAATTGCATATATGCAAGGCGAAGGCTCACAACACATGCAACAGAACCCTCTCATCACTCCACCCACTTTCTAGGGGATAAATTACCCTAACGAGCGAAGCCCACTTGCACCACAACTCCAGGCCTCACCTTGGCCTAGCAACTTCAAAGCAGGTGCTTACCCCAAGTACAACGGTAGCACAGACCCATCACAGTACATTATGAGCTACCAGGTTGTGATTGCATCATCCGAAGGGGACGACGCCACCATGGTGAAATCATTCATCATAGCACTCGAAAGCCCAACCCTGACATGGTACACCAGACTACCGCCACTATCAATCGAGTTATGGAAAGCACTTCACGACAAGTTCTTGTTAAACTTCCAAGGATACAGGTCGGACACATATGCCCTGGCTAAATTATCACTCTACAGACAGCAGGAGAAAGAAACCCTTTGAGAGTACTACAAAAGTTCCTCCTGTTGAAGTCACAACTTCCATCTGTAGATGACCACATAGCCATCCACTATGTAATCAGTGGCCTTCGCGCCGGCGTCTTATATAGTCATTGCATAAGAGACCCACCCAAAAACTTACAAGAGCTATATCAGTTATTCGAAAAGTATGCCTGGTCCAAAGAGCTCCACCAGAGAAAGGTTGAATCGCAGCGGAAATCCAAGGACACTTCGCAGTCCAGTAGGACATGGGTCAGACCGGCGTGGTCTGACTCCGGCCGGCCAAACCGCAACCAACCCCAAGTGAACACCATCGTCAATCAATAGTAGACTGGAGACACCGCTGGTCGCCAAGAGTACCCCACATAATAGTGCCGCGGCAGCAACCCCAGAGGCAGAGGCAAAGGCCGAGTCTCACAACCGCGAAGGTTCTATTACCTTTTTCACGGCGAAGACTCCACGCACCCCACCAGGGACTGCCCTGAAACCAAGGCTACCAAAGATAGTATGGCCAGAAATCAACCAACGGACAACCAACGAGTCGTTGCACACACCTACCACCCCCAACAATACCACTAGTGATAATTCCACAATGAACAATTCCACCCCCACCAGCAAAACCATATGTACCAGCAACACCAAGAGATCCAAGCCCTTCCTTGACCACCACATCACCAAAATCCACCCCCACCCCCACCAGTACCTAAACAAGAAGACTTCGCCGATCAATCTTTTCGTGGGGTCATTCACATGATTACCGAGGGATCGAGCGTAGACTTTGACACTAAATGGCAGAAGAAAAACCACTACTAAAGAGTCAATCACATAGCCCTCACTGGATCGGTGGTTCAGACAAAATGGTCTCATATACCAGTCACCTTCGATGCAAGAGACGTTGACCTATGCAGTGCGCCACATGCAGATGCCATGGTGATCAACTATCAGGTGGCAGTTAGGGATGGCAACGGGTAAAATATCCGCGGATAGTGTCTCTGGACATCCATATCCGCGACTTATATCCGATATCCGAACCCGTACCTGTTACCCGCTATGGATAACAAACAGTATCCACATCCGTTACCCGCGGGTAATGGATATCCGTGGATATATCCGTTTGCCCACTACACATACAAAATATTTAAATCCAGCAAATTCAAACATGATATCATATTTGTCCAGCAAATTTAAATATGATAAAAACATAAAGCCATACAAAATTTGTCCAGCAAATTCAAACATGATATCATATTTGTCCAGCAAATATAAAATTGTCTACGGATATCAAGTGCTACCCGTATTTGGGACGGGAGTACAAGATATTTTAACGGATATTCGGGTATTTGGCTATGGATATTGATTTTTCGTATCCGTTTTAAAAATATCCACGGATATCAAATGCTACCCGTATCCGTATCCATGGGTACAAACTCGTACCCAAAACCGTGCCCAACGGGTTTTTTATTCGTGGGTACGCGGATAAATGACATCCATTGCCATCCCTAGGTGGCAGGATGGGATTTGCACAAGGTACTTGTCGATAATGGCAATCAGGCTGACATCATCTTCTTGCACGCCTTCGACCACATGGGCATCAACCACAGCCTACTCAAGCCTGCAGATAACCCTTTATATGGTTTTGGAGGCAAAGGCACATTTCCAATCGGCAAAATAAAGCTACCACTGTCTTTCAGCACTACGCCCAATGCGCGAAGTGAGAAAGTCACCTTTGACATAGTTGACATGGTTTATCCTTACAACGCCATAATGGGGCGAGGATCCATCAATAAGTTCGAGGCAACAATACACGGACTCTACCTATGCATGAAAGTCCTAGGCCCTCAAGGTGTAATCATGATATATGGAGATCAACAGGCAGCCAGGAACATAGAAACAGACTTCGTCCCAGACAGCGTAATGTGCATTGTCTCACAACAGAATGCGAAGACACAAACAGTCCTCGCACAACCAAAAACAAAAAAAATTAACACACAACTGCAGAGCAACGAGGGAACCAAGACAGTCCCCCTTGACCCCGCAACCCCCAAGCAAACAGTTTTAATCAGCGAAGACCTCCTGCCAAACAAAGAAGCAAGACTTCTCTCCTGCCTTAACTGCAACATGGATGTCTTCACATGGTCTACTTTAGACCTAGTCGAGGTCAGCCGCACAATCATTGAGCACAGTATGGGCATCGACTCCTCTATGCGCCCAAGGAAACAAAGACTGCGAAAAATGTCTGATGAACAGACAGAAGCTGTGAAAGCCGAAGTGCACCGTCTGCTAGAAGCAAAATTTATCGAACAAATTTCCTACCCCACCTGGCTTGCCAATGTCGTCATGGTGCAAAAGAAGAATGGGAAATGGAGAATGTGCATCAATTTCACCAACCTCAACAAAGCTTGCCCAAAGGATAATTTCCCTTTACCACAAATCGACAAGATAGTTGATTTTGTAGCTAGCTGCGAAGTCATGTCTCTCCTAGATTGCTTCTTGGGCTATCATCAGATCTACATGAAAGAAGAAGACAAAGCCAACACAAGTTTCACCACACCCTTCAACACATACTGTTTCGTACGAATGCCTAAAGGACTCAAGAACGTCGGATCAACTTTCTCCCAACTCACCAAAAAATCCTTGAAGACCAGATGGGCCACAACGTTTTCACATATGTTGATGACATAGTCGTTCCGAGCAAAAACAAAGACGACCAGTTATCAGACCTTGTAGAAACATTCGCAAACATGCACGAAGCCCGACTCCGACTAAATTCGGAAAATGCATTTTTGGTGTCCGCCAAGGCAAGATACTTGGCTACCTCATATCGCACAGAGGAATCGAAGCCAACCCCAGCAAAATCCAGGCTATCATGGACATGGAACCGCCACAATCAACAAAAGACATACAATGGCTGACAGACAGATTGACTGACTGCACTGAATAGATTCATCTCGTGATCCGCTGAGCGAAGCCTTCCTTTCCTCAAAACGTTGAGCGGTGCAAAGAACTTCACCTGGGGCCCAGAACAAGCCGTAGACTTCGAGTCTTTGAAACAATATATGTCTGATCTGGCAATATTAACTAGCCCAGACCCATTCTTACCCCTACTACTCTACATCGCAACATCACCCAGTGCAGTCAGCGCAGCCTTGGTCCAAGAAAGGAGCAGAGAGGGCAAGACCCACCAATGCCCAGTATATTTTGTCTCTGAAGTACTTACCGCCTCCAAGTGCAACATGATAGAGATAGAAAAGATAGCGTACACCGTCATCATGGCTTCGCGTAAGCTAAGACATTATTTTGAGGCACCCAAAGTACGAGTCACTTCAGATCGGGGTCTTGGAGAGTTATTCAGAAATCCGAAGGTGTCCACCAGAATAGCTAAATGGGCCGCTGAACTCTCTGGTTACAACATCACCTTCGAACCTAGGACAACAATCAAATCCCAGGTTTTGGCAGACTTCATAGTAGACTGGACAGGGCCTTCGGAGCCACAACAATTTTGTGTAGAGACTATATGGACCATCCACTATGATGGGGCATGGTGTCACGCAGGCGCTGGCGCTGCAACAATCATTACATCACCCACATGACTCAAATACAGATACGCCACACATCTCTGTTTCGCACTAGACTCAGATGAATGCACAAATAACATTGCTGAATACGAAGCAGTCATCTTAGGAAGGCAAGCTGCGAGCCCTCGGAGTGACAACATGCATAGTCAAAACTGATTCTAAGGTAGTCGCCGGCCAAATCGAAAAAGACTACTCCGCCAAAGAGCCAGTACTCATGCAATATCTCTCTGTCGTACGAAGTCTAGAAAAGCAATTCAAAGGATTCACCTTGCAACACATTGAGCGGAACAAGAATGAAAAAGCTGACATGTTAGCCAAAGTAGCAGCGAAGGGCGAACCCTTGCCATCTGATGTAATTTTTCACATAGTCGGCACACCAGACGTAAGGAACCCTGAGGGCCTGCAAATAACACAAGACACCGACGATCACCGAATAGTAAATCTAATAATGGCCAAAGGTTAGCGGGCATCCATCACCCTTTATCTCCAAGGCCACTACCATCCTTCTGAAGCCAAAAGTTTAAAACATAGAAGCAGAGACTTCGCTATAATCGACGAACAACTATACAAGAAAGGGATAAGTCAACCCATGTTAAAATGCATAACTGAAGCCGAAGGCATAGAGCTTCTCCGAGAAGTCCACAGGGGTATACGCGGATCACATTCGGGACCAAGAGCCCTCGCTTCCAAGGTCATATGCCAAGGTTTCTAATGGCGAGCCATTGTGTGCGCGACCAACCGGGCGACCGGTTCATGCGAAGCATGCCAAAAATTCTCACCTCGAACGGGCGCCCCTTCGTAGCTCACAAAGCTCATTGCACATGCCTAACCACTACAATGTTGAGGATTAGACATCGTTGAACCACTGCCAACAGCGCAAGGCAATTTAAAATTCACGTTCATCGCCGTTGAATATTTTACCAAGTGGATCAAAGCAGAGCTATGTCAACAATAACATCAAAGACAACGCAAAAATTCTTCTGGCAGAATATTGTCTGTTGGTTCAGAGTCCCCTAAGAATTAACAGTCGACAATGGAAAGCAATTCGACAATCAAGATTTTAGGAATTTTGCAACTCTATCGACACGAAAGCAGTGTTCGCATCAGTCTACCACCCACAATCCAACGGAGTAGTAGAACGCGCCAACGGCAAGATTTTCAGCGCCATAAAGAAGAGACTCATTGACGACAAGAAAGGCAAATGGGCAGACCAACTTCCCGAAGTCATATGGGCGCTGAACACAACAGAATCTAGAGCTACTAGGTTCACTCCTTTCTATTTGATGTACGGATCCGAAGCAATGACTTCGCAAGAACTAAAACACGGATCACCATGAACCAATGCCATGACTACTCCAGATTTTGACGAGTCAACCACCAAGGACCTTCTCAATGGAGATTGTGTTCTTGCCCTCGAAGCATTGAACAGGTACCAAGCGCAAACGAAGGCATGATGCGATAACACTGTCAGTCCTAAAGAGTTCGACAAAGGGGACCTCGTCCTCATCCGAACCAACAGAACAGAGTCCCGCGACAAACTTGAGCCTAAATGGGAAGGGTCCTTCATTGTCAAGAAGAAAACGTCCCCAAATGCCTATAGACTCAAATCACAATCCGGCAAAGACCTCGAGCATTCGTGGAATGTCGACAACCTGAGAAAATTTTATGTCTAAGACACCAAATCCCAAGGCCTTCGCAACTTTGTAACTTCCATAGACATTATTTCAGTCGGGCCCACACTCTTTTTCTCGTAGGGGGTGAGGTTTTTAACAAGGTGGCTCCATGTAATAAACCGACACAAAAATCCCCCAACAAAATAAAAAAGGCACCATGACAGCGAGATGTTGAAAAAGACCACAGAGTCGGTCTTCGACATTTGGCTCTAAAACAGTCACCACAACGGTTAGTCCCAACTCTCAATAGTCGTTGCGTGCGACAGGCACAGTCCAAGCAAAAGTCGCCCAAGGGTGCAGCTGGATCAATACAAGTGCGAAACAGGACCCAATGGTGTGAAGTCATCCTAGAGACGTATATTTTTATCCAAGCAAAAGTTGCCTAAGAGTGTAGTTGGATCAGCACAATAAGTATGTTACAACACCCAAGGGTGCGAAGTCGTCCCCAAGACACATAGTTCTATCCACGCAAAAGTCTCCTAAGGGTGCAGCTGGATTCACACAACAGGCGCATCGCAAAAAGGCAAAGTCATCACCTAGACAAAAGGTAATACCCTACCACCAATCACCAAATGTTGCAGTCAGAACAATATAAACGTATTAACGACACCCAAGCGTGCGAAGACATCCACAACTGCAACTTAGCGCATATACATTTCAAAAGGCACCACATTGAAAGGCACGTCATATTCCAAGTACAAGATGCGCACTACGTGCAAGAAAATTGTCCACATACATGTCCCCACATCCGTCCTTTGACGAAGAGGGGCGAGGGCAGCATTTTCGCTTATAGTCACCAAAGAATAGAGATGGCAACATGCATTGTTACATTGGCTCTTGTTTCAGAATAAGACCGACTTCATGGAAATTAAATAGCATCAATCTCAATTCTTTGCCGTCAAAAAGAGCCCGCAGATCCCTCTCCCCGAAGCATGACTCGGCCGTCGACGCTAGTATGACACGATGAGTCCCTTGATCCAACCGCGGTCCAATCCGAAGGCGCGACCTCTCCATTCCCATTCGGTGTTGTCTTCGAGAAACTCCAATACCTTGCAAAGACTCTCCTACTATCCCAACACTTTGTTTCGATACCCCAATCTTTTTTCGCCCTCGCGGTTCACCAGGGGCTACCTCGACCAAAGTTGTCACCGCCTCAAGGGGGGCAACCTTTAACGGAGACTCCGCTACAACTAAATCTAGCGCCGCAAAATAATCTAAGTCATCTTCCTAAGACTCGTCATCTATCCAAGCAAACAGGCTCCCCAACCCTTCACCTTCCGAAGACCACGACCCAACATCAGATTCATCAGATGCGTCACTACTAAGAATCACTACATTTCCACACACCAACATATCATCATTTGAGTTATCATCAAGGTTTGCTTGCGCAGTTCCAGATGCCGGAACCTGCGCAACAACCGATCTTAAGTATCATGTACCAAACGAATAATGTCAAACCATTCCTATTACATTCTTTCAACCTGCGCAGAAGTGCCCCCCGCCGTAGGACCCTCAGCGCCGCCTTCTTGAAGCAAGGATTGCTCCTCCGCTCTCGCCTCCACCGCAAAATCCTTTCGGGCCACCGAGCTCTCGAGGCTAGCGAGGTCCTCCATCTCTTCATCCCTCACTGCCTGCGAAGACAGCACAATAACGTTTCAGACAACGAACACACACACCACCTTCGCTAACACACAAAACATACCTATGCCAGCGCTCGGTCGACCCTCTCTCGGACGACACCGCGGCCATGAGGGCCACACATCCTATCGTAAAGCGCCCCCATAGAGTGCTTCAACATGTCGTCTTCAATATGGAATACACCAGCATCAAAGTCCTTGTTGACTCGATCGAAGGCCTCGAAGTGCCTACATCCCTTGCGAGACAAGGCAATCGCATCCCCTTCACAGGTCATAAGAGACGCATAGGACATGAGGCCCGTCACAATGGATGGGAGCGACTCTAGCTCATCCTGTAGCCACCCCAAGAAGTGGGTTCCCACCTCCTCCTCTGATTTGTCAAAGGGGGTAGTCTGTGCGTCGAGGTCACGGTACGCATCCACAAAAAGCGTGTGCGTCCAATCCACCCCAGCACGGGTGGCAGTCTCCGTCTTCTCGTGATGGCCATGCATATTCTTCAATTCAAGCTCCAAGTCGGCAACACACTTATGGGCAGCCTGGGCCTCTACAAGGGCATTCTCCGCATCCTCCTTTTGATCGTTAAGTCGGCGACCGAGGTCCTATTTTTCCTTCTCAAGTTCTGTCACCTTGTCGAGAAGGTTTTGACTCTTATTTTTGGCCACCGACTTGTCCCTGATTGCTTCGGTATGCTGTGTCTGAAGGCGCTCAACCCTACCCTCGAGCCATTTCCTCTCTGAAATCAGCTGCGAGGTCAGCACCCTCGAAGCAACCTGGTCAGCGAAGGTCGTCACCTGACATCGCAATTTTCCAAACTCAGCAAAAAAACTCACATATCACAGCTGCCGTGCAACAGATGTAGCTACGCCATCAGCGACAGCCGTCGAGGCAAGTTCGGCTCCGCCATCAGCGGTGGTGCAAAATTTCGACCATGGGTCCAGCGAAGTCCCCATGTCACCCTTTATTGTACCCACCAGGCCGGCAGGGTGTGGCGGACCTAGGTTTTTTATATAGAGTGTGCCACAATAAAACTTTTACATACAATTCTATATAATGTACTCCCTCTGTTCTAAAATAGTATTCATTTTAGCTCTTGGGTTTTATGTCTATATTCAAATGTATAGCGATGAATCTAGACACATATATAAAATACATAAAGCAAACATTATATGAATCTATTAATTACCTAAAATGAATTTTAATTTAGGACGGGGGAGTACATATAATTTTATATTAAATTCAATAACCAACTCGGTAAATAGAAATGAAGTCATAGTAAATCAACAACTAACAAGACAACATTAACAATGACGTCTAAGTTGCTGCATAGATTATCCATTGCCTATTTACAATTAAAGCTAACATAGCAGCAACTACGGTTTACAGATGGCAATAGCAACCTTGGAAATTGAGGATTGGAGATCACTGCTGTAGGGAAGGAGATGAGCAACCCTAGAGTCTGCACATGCCGATGGGCTGTACTAGCAGCTTGGCGAGGCGTTGTCATGCGAGCGTTGGGCAAGTGGCGGCCCGCACCTGGACTCTCCGGCGCAAGGATGGACACCACGACGGCGATTCTCGATGGCAGACGCTAGCTGCTAGGGCTAGACGGTGGCGACGGGCTCTAGGCCTAGGAGCGGCGGCAGGAGCTAGGCAGGCCTAGGAGCGAGGGCATTCTGGCACTAGGGGTGCGTTGGCGTGGGCCTCACAGCGACACAGCCGCACTTGCATGCACTTCTCGAAGGACAGAGGGAAGTCTCAACAGGAAGAAACACTCGAGCTCCTGAAATAAACAAGGCCCAGGTGGGGTCTTGGTGGGCCTGACTTAGGGTGTGCCACGGCCCACCTAGACCCCCCTTTGGGTCTGCCCCTACCGGCGGGCACCATAGACGGTACCACCGCTAGTTGCCTAGCCTCTGCCCCAACATAAAAATCAAGTTAGAAAACATAGAATCACCCGGATAAGAAGAATAAGTTTTTGAACTCACCAGCAGGCGGTAGCCCAATCTGGGCATCAAACATGGTGACTCCGCCCACTAAGTAGTCGTCCACTGACAACTCCTGGCCCGTCCCCCCGGTCCTCGACACCATCGTCTCAGTCACGCGCGGCGGCGAAGGAAGTTTTGCAGCGGCGGCCGGCACCACGAGGGGAGGCATCGTCGCAGGCGGAGCGACCCCTTCGCACTGGGCCACACCACCTTAGCATCTCGGCGTGGGTCCACTAGCCAAAGAGGGGCCTTCCATTTCTTTCGCTGGGCATCTTGGCGATCTTTCTCCATCACTATTGATACAACAACACCAATATTTCTCCCGTAAGGAAAGATTCTCAGCTCACAAGCCAAACGGAACGTAAAATAGTCATCGCCAGCGAGCCGGAGTATAGGGTCCTTCCTATGCCATCGACCCCCAGTAACCTTTAGCATGCGCGAAGATGTTTCCCAGAGCTTAGGCGAAGACATCATCTCCCCGGGACCCGCGCACGTCCCCAATAACTCCTCAACAAAAATCCTAGAGGCCCTTGGTCCCATCTTGTCATCCCCCGTACCTTGCAAATCTATTTTCCTTTTTCGGGTAGCTGCAACCACAACCTTCCCCTTCGAGGTGCCCTCTTCAGGCTAGGTCTTCACCTGTTTACCTCGGTCATCGCCGGCGTCAGTAGAGTCCCCCTCTAGGTAAGGACCATATGGCAAGCTATTCAACTCAAAAACACGGTTCAACCTAACGTTGGAACCACAAATATACCAATTCTTTACCATCTCAGTCTTCGGCACATACTTTCCAACAATCTTAATGGCCTCCCACTCCACCTCCCGCACAAAGGCGGTCGCATCCTGCCCCTGCAAGTCAACAGCGAAGGCTGGTCTCTGCACCATCTTATCCCACATCATCGGCATCCGGCGAGGTCTAATTTTGCCCAAACCCCACCCGTGCGCTAGCGGCCACACTCCGCAAGCAATAAACTCTTCCACCAAATCATGGGCACCGTGGGATCGAAGCCAACCCAAGCAAGATCCAGGCTATCATCAACATGACGCCCCCACAGTCAGCCAGAGACGTCCAATGACTGACAGGCAGATTGGCCGTCCTCAACAGATTCATTTCCAAGTCCGCTGAGCGAAGCCTACCTTTTCTCAAAATGATACGCAGCGCAAAGGACTTTGCATGGGGACCAGAGCAAGCGGCAGCCTTCGCGTCACTGAAGCAGCACCTGTCAGAGCTGGCAATTCTTACAAGCCCCAACCCCTCGCTATCCCTGTTGCTCTATGTCGCAGCCTCGCCGCACGCGGTCAGCGCAGCGCTGGTTCAAGAGCAGGACAAAGAGGGCACGACCAGGCAGTGTCCAGTTTATTACGTCTCCGAAGTACTCACGACATCAAAATGCAACATGACGGAACTGGAAAAAATCGCCTACGCAGTCGTTATGGCTTCGCGCAAGCTGCGCCACTATTTTGAAGCGTTCAAGGTGCGAGTCACCTCGGACAGGGGACTCGGCGAATTATTCAGAAATCCAGAGGCATCTGTCCGGATTGCCAAGTGGGCGGCCGAGCTTTTTGGCTACCATATCACCTTCAAGCCCAGGACAGCCATCAAGTCATAAGTCCTGGCAGACTTCATCGTCGACTGGACCAGGCCAATAATGCAGCCAGACATGTCTGCAGAGAAGGTGTGGACCATCCACTGCGACGGCGCGTGGTGCCATGCGGGGGCAGGCGCAGCGGCAGTCATTACTTCACCCACAGGGGTCAAGCACAGATATGCAGCACGTCTCAGCTTTGCTTTCGAGTCCGACAGATGCACCAACAACGTAGCAGAGTACGAAGCGGTCATCCTCGGCCTTCGCAAGCTACGGGCACTTGGTGTCACCACCTGCATAATCAGAACAGACTCCAAAGTAGTCACCGACCAAGTCGAGAAAGATTACGCAGCAAAGGACCCCGCACTTGCGCAGTACCTCGCGGCTATCCGAAGTCTCGAGAGACAGTTCAAAGGCTTCACCTTGCAACACGTGGACCGAGCCAAGAACGAGGAGGCCGATGCATTGGCTAAGGCAGCCGCTAGAGGCGAGGCCCTGCCCTCCGACGTATTCTACCATGTCATCGGCACGCCGGCCGTTCGCAGCCCAGAGGGCCTCCAAATAATTAACGACACCGAGGGCCACCGCATAGTCAACCTCATCATGACCGAAGACTGGCGGGCACCAATAACCATGTTTCTGCAGGGATATTACCACCCAAGTGATATCAGCGAGGCCAAGTGCCTCAAACACCGAAGCTGGGACTTCGCTCTCATTGAGGGACAACTCTACAAGAAGGGTTCAGTCAACCCATGCTTAAATGTGTCACCGAGACCGAAGGCGTCCAGATCTTGCGCGAAGTCCACAGCGGAACTTGCGGCTCTCACGTGGGGCCTAGGGCCCTAGCTGCCAAGGTGATCCGTCAAGGCTTCTACTGGCCTGCTATGATCTGCGCCGCGAATCGGGTCACAAGGTCGTGCGAAGCTTGCCAAAAGTTTTCTCCACGCTCGGGAAGCCCTTCGCAGTTCACAAAGCTAATCGCCCACACGTGGCCCCTTCAACGCTGGGGCCTGGACATTGTCGGGCCACTACCCATGGCCCAAGAAAACCTCAAGTTCACCTTCGTCGCCGTCGAGTATTTCACCAAGTGGATCGAGGCAAGAGCAGTATCAACAATAACATCGAAGACTGCCCAGAAATTCTTCTGGCAAAACATTGTTTGCCGATTCGGAGTCCCGTCCGAGCTCACAGTTGACAATGGCAAGCAATTTGATAGCCAAGACTTCAGGGACTTCTGCTTCTCCGTTGGCACCAAGCTTGCCTTCGCCTCAGTATATCACCCACAATCCAACGGCATCGTGGAGCGCGCCAACGACAAGATCTTCACGGCGATCAAGAAAATGCTCCTCGACGACAAGAAGGGTAAATGGGCCGACCTGCTACCTGAAGCAGTCTGGGCGCTGAACACGACCGAGTGTCAGGCGACCGGATTTACTCCCTTTCGCCTACTATACGGTTCGGAGGCCATGACCCCACAGGAAATCAAGCATGGGTCCCCAAGGACAAGCACTTCGACCTCACCCGATGTAGACGAGCTAACCTCCAAAGATCTCATTGATGCAGACCGTGTCTTCGCCCTGCAGGCCCTCAATAAATATCAAGCCCAAATGAAGACCTGGCGCGACCACACAGTTGTCCCGAGGGAATTCAACGAAGGGGACCTCGTACTCGTCCGAACAACCCAGACCGAGTCACGAGGTAAGCTGGAGCCGAAGTGGGAAGGACCATTCATCGTCAAGACGAAGTCGTCTCCTGGCACAAACAAGCTAACAACGCAATCTGGCGAAGACCTGGAGCATTCTTGGAACATAGATAATCTCCACAAATTTTTTGTTTGACTCCTCAGGGCCATCACGCCCTTGTAATTAACCAAACATTATCATTCTGGCCCGTACTCTTTTCCTCCCGGGGTGAGGTTTTTAATGAGGCGGAGCCATGTAATATACCAGCAAAAGCCCCAGCAAAAACCCCGCAAAAATCCTATAGGCCCTTGGTCCCATCTTGTCATCCCCCGTACCTTGCAAATCTATTTTCCTTTTTCGGGTAGCTGCAACCACAACCTTCCCCTTCGAGGTGCCCTCTTCAGGCTAGGTCTTCACCTATTTATCTCGGTCATCACCGGCGTCAGTAGAGTCCCCCTCTAGGTAAGGACCATATGGCAAGCTATTCAACTCAAAAACACGGTTCAACCTGACGTTGGAACCGCAAATATACCAATTCTTTAGCATCTCAGTCTTCGGCACATACTTTCCAACAATCTTAATGGCCTCCCACTCCACCTCCCGCACGAAGGCGGTCGCATCCTGCCCCTGCAAGTCAACAGCGAAGGCTGGTCTCCGCACCATCTTATCCCACAGCATCGGCATCCGGCAAGGTCTAATTTTGTCCAAACCCCACCCGTGCGCTAGCGGCCACACTCCGCAAGCAATAAACTCTTCCACCAAATCATGGGCACTGCTCAGCCAGTCCGCGTAGCGAAGGACCTCCTCGTTCCGATCCCCCTTCTTCACCTTAAAGTGTGGAAAGGCCACATAGCAATGCTTGCACAAAATGGCTGGAGCAAGGTAGGCAACCCTTCGACATCCCCGGACGCCACAAAAAACCAAAAGTCCCACCAGTTACCCCATTTATTCTTAGCACAAGGAATTCTTAGCGAATACTTCAGCAGACTGTTCTCCACCATATGATGACACTGCCCAGACATACTTCGCCAGTGCAACCATCACATTCAGCATCAATTGATGAATTTGAATTTCAAATTTTTGCAAACTTCCACTACGAAGCTATGCGCTGGTAAGCGAAGACCAGCAGCGAAAAATGCCTCAAACACAACCAACTCCCCTTCTGGCTCAGGGACATCTTTAGCCCTAGGCGCTCGCCCGACTCTGTTCCCAAAATAGCCCAGACACTGCATCTCCAGCACGCGACCCGAGTAAATCCTCGATGTACCAAATTCGACCGTATGCCCATGCTGCAGTCCCACAACCGCCGTCGGATCAGTAATTGTCTTCTCCAACGACGACACATTCGAGGACGCGGTCACAACAAACGACGACGAGGAAGAAGACGACATGGTCACGTACCATCGGCGGCAGCGAGCAGTTTGCTTGACGCGGGCTAGATCTCCGGCAAAGCATGAATGAAAGAGGGCAAGCAAGTAGAGAACAAAGCTAGGGTTTTTTTTCAACGCACGCGTAGATGGGTAAAAGGTTGCAGCCCAGGCGTAGCCTTTTATAGACCAGGGGCAGTGCCTTAGGAACTCAACAGTCCCACAGTAAAATGTCTCATCAACGATCACATTTCAAAAAACCCCGCGGGACCACTTCGAGCGAGGGCAGCGTTTCAGCCATCCCTCGACAGACTTCGGCACCAGCTAACTTAGTCGAACTGGTCCCTCGGAGGGCAAATGTTGGGGCGAAGGCGCAACACCCCCTCGCTCGATCTACTACACAACAAAAGCGGAACATGTTAGAAGGGATTCAAGCGAAGACTAAAGAGCGCAAAGACTGAAGAGAGAGCTCCACTACAGAGGGAGCGCAAAGAGCGGGCGAAGGCTTGGGCGCTCCCTCCGTCTCGGCGGGTCATGATGAAGGCCACCACGAATTCCAAAGGATAAGCATGTGGGACGCGAATACCATGTGTTGTTACCCGCTCGTTATTGTAATAGGGGCTTGCGTATAACCAGCCTAGCTATAGGTTCCCACTTGTAAGCCACTGTGAGGGCAGAGTTGTTAGTGTGTCTGTCTGTGCTTGTAATTAATCACGCTGTAACGACCCACCATAACCCCAAAGGGGAATATTCCGGGGATAACGTAGGTAATCAAAAGCACAACCGTCTTTAACAGGGTAGAGCTGTCCCTTGGTTACCTATAAATACCCCCGTACCGCACCATTGCAGGGGACGGAAAAAACACTGTTGCCCTAATACTCTGTGTTAATTGGCATCAAACTATTTCATGTTCTCCCATTGTTTGAGCTAGGCTGACTACGAGTTAGCGAGTCCCAACAAGGCTCATTCTAGTAGCTCTAGACACCAATGTGCTTAAAAATCACTGGGTGATTAGTGTATGTGCTTAATGAAGTGCTTAGGTTAGTTAGACCATTGCTTTAACACTTGTTGTAGGTTTAGGCCTAGTGTTTAGTGAAATTTTCATATCTCTAACCACTTGGTGCTTGAGTGCACCATTGATGTACTCAGAGATGCTTGCAGTCTTACGAGATCACACCTAGTACATTCATGGTGTGGCCACCACCATGAAAGCTCTGTGTGTTTGTTTTTGTAACTAGGATAACTACTCAATTAACCTCTACTCTAGTGTAGTGAATAAGTTAGGTTAAGTCCACATCCATGTTGGAGAAAGATTGGCAACCATGAAAAGGTTGGTGATGGCCATAAAGGATAATTAAGTGCTCAACATGGGAAAATGAAGGAGAAAAGAAAAATACAAGGGCTCACGACAAAGATGTAGCCAGGGCATTTTGTTTTGTTGTGTGCATGATCAAATTTAGTATAGATGGCCATACTATTAAAAGAGGAGCTTAATTATACAATTTGTTCTTCTAGTGCTAGTAGGTGTTGGAATTATGTGCACTGTATATGAACCTAGAGACACACTCGAAGAGCAAAGAAAAATTATTTATTTAAAACACTTTGAAAATATGTTAATTGTGCTCTAATATGTTTGGCAAAACATTTGAGTGTTAGCATATTTGAGAAAAGATTAGAGAGTGCTCACTGTGTAAACTTTTAGAAGGCATTGGACATGTGCACCTAACACAAAGCAGGCTCACACACGTTGCACAGTTTTTGATTGAGCATAGTAGAGTTTAGTATGCACTGGTGTTTGTCTCACTGAACATGTTCTTTGCAGCACTAGATGACCCATTGTACATGGCACTCGAAGAGCGTGTAAATCGTGCACTTCAGCTATATAGAGAACTAGACATGTCCGCTCGTAGCACCAGATAGGGAACTAAGAGAGTATGCAGTTTGTACACCCTAGCTTAACACACACCATATGTATCTAGTGTCATGTCAAGTGAGTGTACAGGATACCTAACAAGTGCAATGGATAGTTTATAGTTGTTGGGATTATATTTGTTGGAAAGGAACTAGACGTGTCTAGTGTAAGAACCGATAATGCACCGGACATGTTCAATGCACTCGATTTTTAGCCTACCAAGAGGTAATAATTAGATTTTATTATGGGGCTACAAATGGACCCCTTTGGCCAGCCTTGACTATTATACCTTCACTCCTTAGGGCATGTACAACTCAATTAAATAAGGAGTCTCTAGGGGGCTAAGTGAAAAAAAACAAGAGATGTGCTCTTTGCGAAGAGCCCGTCTCTATACGACTCTCTATACATATTGTGTCTTGAATGCATTTATTATCTTGGGGATCAGGATTGTATCATACAATCTCTTAATTGTCTCTTGTATTTGGAAAAACATGCTAAGGGCTTAGGATTGTACATGCCTTACACTTGATAACACCTCTTTGGCAGTAGCGGACAACAAAAGAAAAAATGAGATATGGTTTAGAAAAAGGAAAGATATAAGCTATGTGAAAGCCTATCAAACACACTACATCTTTTATGATTATAGTGGAAGATATAAACATTAAGGTTTGGCTCCCGCTACGCTAAGCCATAATGGCTCCTTCGCCACTGCTTTTGGGGCTCGATAAGCACACTTCACTCACTTGGATCTTGGATGAGATTGGAGTGCTCCTGGTGAATCACATATAGCGGTTGCATCTTGTGGAACTAGTTACGTTACAAGAATGTTTATTTTACCAATCATACATTGTTAAGTCAGGCTATGTATTTATATTAATTAGGATATTGACTATATATATATAGGGCAGGTATAACGGGAGCCCTGGGCTTCGGATATTAAAGAAAGCCCAGGTCGGTTCCGGGGTCTGGTCCGCTGAGACAGGCTCGCCTGTGTTTAACGTAGAGCAGACAGGCGGCATGCAGGACAGACGGTGCCGTTACGCGGTTGGTTTAATGGCAAGGCGGTAAACATATGGTAAAGGCGCAGAATTATAGGGATTAGTTTCAACATGGAAACGTGCTTACTATGTTACGTGGACGCGGAATTTATGGATCTTGCATGGGGTGTAATGGCGGCAGGTAAATATAAAGTAAAATAAGATTTTGAAAGATATGGCATAAAACTGATACGGTAAAAAAGTTGCATAAATAGTATATATCGTTTGGCGTAAAATGTTGAGTCATTGTGCGTAAATAGTGTATTAGGGATATTAGTTTTACATTGACATCGCTATAATATCGGGACGGTTTCGGAAATAATGGGAATATCTTGGAAACGTGGATGCGGTTACTTGTATAGTATCCGTGATTTCCTTTCATCCGAAAAAACACCACAAAGCCTGCATAACTATTTGCAGGTGGATATGGCCGGCTCTGGAGAGTCGCCGACGATGGTAGGAGATGTCGTTCGTCTTGATCCAGAGACGGAGGGAGGAGTTGATGGTAACTTACTGGTCACACCACCTCCTGCTCTACTGGGACCTGTAATCGATGAAATGAACATAGGGGAAGATGGAGAACAAAGGGTTCGACCTCCTATGTCAAATATTAGCTCCAGGGAGATGGATACGCCTCAAATACTGCATTCACATGTAAGTCCAAATGTTGTATTTGATTCTTGATTGATTAGATTGTTATGATCATATTCCATGGTACAATCAACAATGTCAATGAATTTGCAGAAAAAAACATTGATCCAACTATAGTGCCGACAGTAGGGATGACTTTCGAGAATGTTGATGATGCATATAAATTCTATAAAAGGTATGCATATGAAGTTGGATTTCCACTGAAGAAATACAGGGAGAAGACATTCAGTAAGTGGATAAATTGTTCACGTGAAGGTAAAAGTGCACCAAAATCAAATGATACACCTAGGATGAGAAATAGGACTTTGGGCCGTACGCAATGTAAGGCTGGAATAAAATTAAAAAATATATATGATGATGAAAAAAATGGTTGTAGCTGCAAAAATTGAACTGGTAAACTTGGAGCATAACCATGAGTTCATAACTGACAAAGCAGAGAAACAACATTTACGTTGCAACAAAAGTAGGGATGCTGAGTTCATAAATTTTGTTGATGCAATGCATGATAGCCGAGTGCCGCAGCATTGCATAGTTGATTTTATATCAGAAATGCATGATGGGCCGGAGAACGTACCGGTAACTGCTCAAGATCTGAAAAACATGTAAGCAATATTTTTATGTTTCATGTGTATATATTAAGTGCCATAAATATTACTATAGTAAATGTTTGTATAATCAATTTTTGTCCAAACAAATGTAGGAGGGCAGCAAGGAGAAGAGAAAACTGCGCAAATGATGTAGCCAAACTTTTGGCTTTCTTTACAGAATGCAAGAAACAGAATCCACAATTTTTTTGTGATTTTCAGCTAGACAATGATGGGAAAATAGTGAGTATTTTTTGGTCACACACAAGTATGCAGGGGGAATATGCAGATTATGGTGATGCTGTGACATTTGATACAACACACAAGACAAATATATATGATAAACCACTGGGCATGTTTGTTGGAGCTAACAGTCACCTGCAGTGTACAGTGTTTGGATTTGTTTTGTTGGGAGATGTACAGACTTTTGAATGGGCTTTCAATTCATTCAAAACATGTATGGGATGCGAGGGTCCGAGAGTTATGCTTACAGGTATGTGGTATGTCAATTTGTTATGCAAAACAGTGAATTAATTTATTGTGAAAGTAAATTAATAGTTTGTGAGCAATTGCAGATCAAGATCCTGCAATGCCAATTGCTCTAAGAACTGTATTTCCAAAAACAGTTCACAGACTGTGTTTATGGCATGTCCAGAACAGATTTATGTCATTCCTAAATGAGATATATGCAAGGTTTGCTGTTAAAGATTTTAAAACAACATTCTAGTATATTATACATCATCCATTAACTCCTCATGAGTTTGAATGTGCCTGGGAAATGATGCTAGAGGAGTTCAATCTTCATGAAGATATGACTCTACGCAAATTATATGAAATAAGAAAAGAATGGGTACCAGCATTTTTTAAAAATGACTTCTGTGGGGTAATGGTATCTACACAACGAATTGAGAGCATGAACAAATTAGTGAAGCAATCACATGTAGATGCGAACACCCCACTGCATGAGTTCGCTAAACAAATGATGAAAATGTTGCACAGCAGGAAAATGAAAGAATCAAATGAGGCATTGGTGAGCAAGGTATGTCGTGCTTGTTATCAATAACGTATGGCATACATGTTTATGTAAATAATTTGTTTAATTATGATAATAACGTCTTATAGGGACCAAGGACAACAGATACATTGTATAGGTTCGAAGTGAGAGTCTCTAGAGCGTACACCAGAGCTATTATGAATAGATTTGAGGAATCAATGAAATACGCCACTGCATACAAAATATTAAAGGACATAGACGGTTGTGATAACAATTGGATCGTACAACATACAAAAAGGTCTAATAAAATTGTGTGGGGACAACATCAATTCAAGATAACAGCGGACATAGAAGCTGGGGAGTATACATGCGAGTGCAAACAGTGGGAACATACAGGTTTGTACATATTGTGTTGATTAAAAGAATAAATTTGCATACTAAAGAATTTGTTGATTGTAGTACAAATTAATGTATATCGTTAAAAAATAATGGTTGGTTTTCATGTTTTCAGGTCTATTGTGTGTTCATCTTTTAAGAGCCTTCATGCATCTTCAAGTTGAAAAGATACCTTCAAAGTATATATTGCAAAGGTACACTGTCTCATCAAGAAAAAATGTACCGTTTGAAAGAATTGATAAGAGCTTCAGGGGAAAGGATGGAGTTACTAAATCATACAGACAGAAAATGTTGTTAACGAAAACAATGAAAGTACTTCGCCAGGCGTGTATGTCAAAAGCAGGGTACGACAAGGCGATGGATGTGTTGGATGAGCTCGATGGCGTTCTATGCCGATTAGAGCCAGATATTGGATGTAATGAGTCATGTGATGTTAGTGATGATGAGGAAGACAAGGTAATAATATTCCAGTTGTTTAAATGTTATACTATTTGTAACATATATTATGCATAGTAACATATTATTTGTACCAGGAAGGAGAATTAATTAAAAATAATGCTGGCGATGGGATGGAAGATGACAATACAATTACATGCCATAAAATGGTACGTAAAAGATAAATATATAAGCTTGCATGAAGTATTGTATATAATGAATATATAAAATCAATGTACTAAGCAAATTTTATTTTGTAGGATGAGCATAACACCATGACTGGATGTGAACATGCGTTAACATTAATAACAGCTGGTAACCAGGTACATATTAAAAAAATATTGTTCATTTGTATATAATGAAAATATATATTTATGCTGCATGGAAATGTTGATGTATTTGGGTTGGGCTATATAGGAGGACAACATGAGAATTCCACCTGAGGTTGGTGATACAAGTTCTCCGTGTCACGTAGCACAGGAACAAATGGAACATATTGCTGCATCCTCAGAAGCTAAAAAGGTGAGCATTGATAAAGGATTTTACTGATTGGTATAAAGATACTTTATGTAAGTATGTGTATACTAAATAATAACTTCTTTTATTATACAAAGGTTGAATTTTAATGTGGACGTTATAAATCTGAGTATGCCGGATCGTGCAAGACCAAAAGGAAGGACAATAAAAAATACAGAAGATAGGATTATGAAACTAGGTGCGAAAGGAGAGAAAAAGAAGAATAGGAGATGCCAATTGTGTGGTATAGCAGATGGACATAACAGCAGAACGTGTCTGTCTGTGGAAGAGAACAGGGCAAGACTAGCAAAACTGGCTAATCGAAAGAGAGGACGACCTGCCGGATCAAGATTAAACAATAAAACAACTGCTCCACAGTGGAATGAAACATCGACTGCTAAAAAACATCATATTGATGAAGAAGTGGAAAATGAAGAAGCCGATGAGCATATGGAATTGGACGAATAATTTGAAGTGTGACTAAAGAGTGATCGATGTAGTAGAAACTTGTAATAGCACAATGACCTATGTTTTAGTTTTTTGGAAATTAATAGTTTGCATGACTGGGTTATATAATGCGTTGATATAAAACTATAAAATGTTGTGTAAAACTAGACCATTACACAAAGTATGCAACTGAATATATACCAAAAATTGGCATTGAATGTTTAGCAATCGGCAGATCTGGACATAAATGGTATATAAACTCGATACACTTAACATAACTAATCAAATGGGAGTACATACTTCGGGTTTCGCACTACAGCTACACCAGACAGGTTGTAACATAACCACTGGTCACAGTTAGCATAATTAGCATGGTAAATATGTAAAAAAGGAACCTAATGTATATAAAATAAGGAAGTATATAGGTTGCATAAAACTTGAATATTAAAGATAATATGATAATAGAAATACGCCAAACATTGTACACAAACGATTAACCATCTCACAATCTGGAAATGAAAAGCATAGAAGTTCATAACAGATAACATAACTAGACAGTCTGGTAACACTTATGTTTTACACACTTGAAATAAAAACTGATACGAAGTAGCATAGATACTGGACACATCGAACATAAGTGTCATATGGAGTATCATACACATGAGCAACACCTGACATAAGTGACTTAATAAGTAAAATAAACAGTTTTGGGGATCCCATAGGGAATCATGTTCAGCTATGATATCTAAGTCTTGGCTTTCAAACAACGCCGTTTCCTTGGAGCAAACTTGTAAGGCAGCAGTTCTGCAGGGAGGGGGACAACCCTGTTGTTGCGATGAAAGGTCAGGTAATGCAGAACAAAAGCACGTTGGTCCAACGGTTCATCCTGAAATAGTCATAATATTGAATTAATGCTAAGAATAAGTATGAAGGAGTAATATATGCATGATCAAAACACTAATTTAGTAACATACCGGTACATAAAATTCTGATAAGTCGCCATCATCAAAATCGTAGTATCGGAGGAAGTTTGCGACAAAAAAACCACAATCGTTTGACCCTGGTAACATGGTTGGACAATTGGGAAGAAGCCCAATCTTGTAGTTGCCAAACTTTAGTAAACTTGAATCTAGTCGAGCTTCATGTAACGCAATGCTAAGTCTTCTCATTATTAATCTGGACCAAGGTATCTTCGTTCCATTTATCAACAATTGATCATTGTGGATTTGTTTCCAGGTAGTGCCTCCAAGCAATGTCCCATAAGGATTTGAATCTAAAATGTCTATTCGACGAAGTTCAAAGTTGATTGCATAAAGGGTCCAGTGACTACGGCGTAGCATAGGAACCAGGATCTGTTAAGATATATGTATAAGTTTATGAATGAACAATAATAGGTGTATGGAAAATTAAAGATAAGATAACATATAACTAATGACCAAAAGAACATTAGAATATTATTACAAATAAAACCGATTGGGGCTCACCAATTTAATTTGGTTCAGAACTTCATCTGGAGGAAGCGTCAGTTCAAGTTGTTCTTTAAGAAGTGATGTTGAGAAGGGCTAGGGATTTGAAGTGTGCTGTTCGATCTCCTCGATATTCAAAATGGTCTGGACAAAAAAATCAATTGATTAGTATTATATATTTATACAGTAAGGGTTGCAATAAGATACAAAGTTGTAGAGAAAAAAATACCCCAACATTGACATTCAGTATTAGAGTGTTGATTATAGAATCTGGATTGTATAATACATCATCATCACGAATACAGTCGATAAATCCCTGCATGAAAATATTCTCAAGGCATTTATTAGGACCAAACGATTGGACAACATCGAGGACAAAACCTCCAAATCCTCCAAAATTAATGATAGACCTAGGAAAAAATAAAACTTTAATTACAAATCATCTAATTATACTTAATTGGAATTTGAATAACGAATACATACATGTTTGGATCTAGTTGTCCTGACAAAATGAACTTATATAGATTGCGAGCACATTCTTCGCGTGATATGTGGGGAGGTTCAGCAACTGCAGATTTAGAGGAACTATCCCTTGCAACAAGTTCAGTAGTTTCCTAATATATATATTTGTTAGTAAAAAATTGCATAAATAATTATGTATTTTAGTGTATATATATAAAAAATATAAGAAGATGAAACGACATGACTTACCTCTGTCAGTGGAGTTTTATCAAACTGTGGTGCACCAGATACGGGAGTATCATGTTTAACAGATTTTTGTCCTTCCTAAAAAACAATAAAATTATTAATATAAACGTAATGAAACATAGGTTATAACTAATATTAACATAATATGATGAAGGTATAAATACTGACAGTATTTATGTTTGGTGTTAATTCAGGAACAACAGACTTGTCGGTTGTGGGAGCCTAGTGAATAAAGTAGGAAAGCATGCATATATAATATTGTTACTTGCATACATTGTAATTGAAAATATAATAACTATGAATAAAGGAAAACAAACATTTGATTTTGGAGTCTTGTCAAATATAGGGGCATCCATAACTGATTTTTTTTCACAAACGTTCCCACTGACAATCTGTAATGGAAACATATGAAATTTGAGTAAACAGTAACTTGTATGCTAAATATAATATATGATTTGTATATAAAGTTTGTATGAAAAAAACTTACATGATCTGATACTTTGATATGATCAGTAGGAACTTGAATTTCCTGATCATGTTGCTGATTATCAGGGGTTGGAACAGGTGGAGAGGATACTGGAGCATTTGTTGGAGGCATTGAGGTAGTGGGGGGGGGGTTATCTACATTTGCAAAATATAATAATAAAGTAGTTGTTACTGAAATATACCAGAAATATAAATGTATCGTTATAAAAAATGGTTAAACATATACATCATCGCAAACTACATCAATATACTATCAGGATGCATAAATAAATGAGAGTTTTCAAAATAAAATCAACTGAAAAGGTGTTGCTGACTGTATGAGTATAAATTAATGCATAAGTTGTATATACAATGCTGCAAAAAATAAAGTATTTGAGATCGTATAACTAAATATAATTTCCCCCGCAATAATTCGTGAACTTGATTAATTTTAAAAAAAATAAACATAAATAATAAAACCTTCTTGCTGTGAATCGTGCTGCGTTGCAGCTCTTAGGACTTCATCGATCATTTTACCAAATGTTTCAGATAGTTCAATCTGCTTCGAAACAATCATCTGATGGCTCAGCTGAAGGGAATCACAGTACTTATCCACCTCTTTGTCATGAGCATCAAACATTGATTGAAACATTGGTTGATGCTGGGAGGGCAAACATTGCAACTTGTTGCCAATCAAATGCTTGATACGTGGCACATATATGTTGAAAACGGCAGAAACGGGCCGTTCTGGTGCAATGACGTAACACGTTTCTGAACGGCTACGAAACTGTATAAAGCCCGTTAGAACAGTTAGCAGTAATAAAATTTTAACATCTGCATAACAGGACAAAAATTGTTTATGTCTAACCTCTACATAGCCGAATGGTTCACCAGTTTTACGGGGGGGACGTCTGTCACCCCTAGCCAAATCTCTTATGGTCTCATTATCAAAAAACTTAATGCAGGGAGTACCATATTTGTTACCAGGAGATGCAGGGTGATGTAAGTGATCAAGATAGTAAATCTAAAAAAAACGAATTCAAAAATATATAAAATTAGTACAAAACAAATATTTGCATATCATATATATGCACAGTAAACAAAAAGAATTACTTACTAGAACAATGAGTGAACATCCATATATTATTGCTGTAATGTTTGTTTTGTTCCTTTTGTGCCAACGTGTGGCAGCATCACACAAATCCGTGTAAACTAGTTGACACCAGTCAATATCAGCCATTCGGGCCATGTTTGAAGTCATTAGTACCTCATTGTTTGTAATGCCCCATGAAGCAGATGGAAAAAGAAGTCGACTGAATAGAATCAGAAAAAAGCATCTGATTGATAACTCATCATCATTGCCAAGCACTATCTTTTTCTGAAGCTTGACAACATCAAATTCTTCTTTACTAACTTTGAGATCACGTCTCAGTTTTGCAGCAGCATCCACTTCACCGTACCAATCAGTAAACTCCCTGCCCCCTCCAACACATGGCAAACCCAAAACCAGACGAACCGTCTCTTTTGTTATCTTCAGTTCCTTGCCAGCCCCTGGGCGTATGGTCATGTCATGTGGATCCAATTTATCCATCAACCACCTGATGAGAGATCTGCTCTCTAAGGCATCAGTTCGCAAATCAAATATACTGGAAAATCCCAACCTAGCGACAGCATCGCGGTGCCGATCGCTCATTATCCAAGATGAGACAATAACATCATAAGGAATGCAGCGGATATTCAATTTCTGAAAGCATAAATGAATATGCATTAATACACAAAGTATATATATTGTTATAACTAAGGATACTATATTTACATACAAGTGATATTTATTAGAGGCTTGTAAATAACTAGTCTACAACACTAAAAAAATAAACAACATACTTTGAGATAATAATATACATAAATGTAACGTGGGGGAAAATACAAAATTGATTGGGCACCAAAATTAACACATAAATAAACAGAAATATATACATAGTATCTGGGATTTTCTAGGAGTCCACTGTTTAGGAGAGCTTTTTTTGGTAATGATATTAGACTTTGGACTGCTTTTCACACTCGGAACTTGTGGGGAAGGGACTTTTATCTTCTTTGCACTGTTTTTTTTCTGAAGGGGAAGGTGAGGCTGGTCTGAATTGGCGCTTCAAAGATAGAACATCCATGAAATCGTCATCGGACAGTGTGGATGGAGCAGAAGGAGGATTTCTTTTAACATGACAAGCTAGGGCCTTTCTGCGAAAACGATGAACTGGTGCTGGTTGTGGCTCAGTCTACTTCTGATTATGTGGATTATCATCTTGATGAGCTGAGCTGCTAGATCGAGTTCGTCTGGAAATGTCAACTGAAAAAACCTTCTGACTTGACTCAATGGTTAGTCTTTTTGGATTAGTTAGAGGGCGATCAACAGATCTCATGATTAAACACTGAATAAATTTGTTGAAAAAAAGTTGTTTTTAAATACAATGATGTATGCATGAATATATGCCAAAAAAATCTAATTTTTACTATAACTATCTACAATGCATACTACATAATACTAAATGGAGTTACATAACTTAAACTACCTTTTCCATTTATATGACAACATTTAATGAACAATGGTTATATACAAACATAAAGATTAATTTAATATTTCATATAATTGTAACTGGAGCATGATAAAATAAGTGCCTTTTTTTGCATCAACTAACTATACAACATATTTTAATAACTGGTTCATAGTAATATACACATTTAACTGATATTCAAACCTGAATATTTAAATAACTTTTGCATAAATAACAGTATCTGTATGTATTTATATATAATAAACAGGAGTGTAAACTACTGATTCGAGTAAATAGAACAATGCAAATATGCTATTTATATTGTGCAATGTTCATAAACATCTGTACAAATGAGCATACACAGTACTGACGATATGTATATATATCAAATCCAATAAGTATATTTTATATATAATAAAACAGATGTGTAAACAAATGATTCAAGTAAATGTGCATAAACAGTACTGACGATATGCATATATATCAAATACAATAAGCATATATGTGTTACTAAGGTTGTGTAAAGGTACTCTCTGCAAACTCATCAATAAATACCTGATCCACAGCCTTTGTCTAGGTCTATGAATGTCGAGCGGTACAGTGGATCTAGAAGAAATGCAGATGCTCTAAGATCGGGTCTCCTGAACAAAAAAGAGATGCAATGACCCGATTAGAGAGATGTATAAACGGATACAAATCACACATTTAGCTGAAGAATAAGGGTTACAATCAAATCCACTTCAATCGACAAAAAATGCTTCAAAAATCGACGGCAAACTCGATGTATTTCAAGTTGGATTACTTGGAACTTCTCGGAAAGCATTGACTCTTGAATCGGGCTCCAATGCTCGGAGATTGAAGGAGGTAAGCTGGATTGGAGCGGCGCTGGATTGGAGCGGCGGAAATCGTCTGGCGAGTCGCCTCAGACGCAAGGAAAGACGACGCGACCACTGGGGTTTTCTTCCTATCGGCGCAGGTTTGTCTGAGTTGATTGCGCGAAGACGGTTTTAGAAACTGGAAACGTGGGAGACATGGCTGGGCTGACGGGGGAAACGGTGTAACGGCGCCGTGACTGGGAACTGTTGACCCGGTCTGATTCAACCCAAATGAGCATATTGACTAGCCTGGGCTTCCTCTATTATTGGAAGCCCAGGGCTCTTAATATATAAACAGCCCTGGGCTTCCAATAGTTAAAGGAAGCCCAGGCCGATCACCCCTGCAACCTGGTTCAACCCAGCGCACAGACTGGACCAGTCTGTCGGTTGCACCATCCACGCCCACGTCTGCGCGCGCAAAAAAGGAAATGCATGCATGAGTCAAACACGTTCCCTTGCATGCGCGTAAATTTAGGAAAGATATGTGTGGCGGTTTTCATTTTTAAATGCTTAATTTTCTCCATAAATTTAGGATCGCTACAACAGCCATGCAGCTAGACTCGTAAGGACCATTTTATGATATATACTGCTACTAAATATGCTACCCTGTGTAGATAATTATGCAATTCAGTATACTGCGTAAAAATTTGTTACCAGCTGCATGCACACGAACTTATGATGAAAATAATGTGCAATGAAAGGAAATTAATTACACGCATAGAAACAAAAAATCGTATTTAATGTTTTATTTCCTTCATAAATATAAGATCCCTCCAACAACCATGTAGCTAAACACATTAGATCTAGTTTATAATATATACTGATACAAATTATACTAAATGGTGTAGGTATTTATGCAATTCGTTACACTGCGTAAAAAAATCTGGCATGTTGTTCACTGGTGGACGCATCTCCGGGTTGGAGCGTAATAACCTCAAGTTTTGGGCATAAAATCTCTTAATTATAAGCATATATACTGAGCCAATGTGAGAGGTTGATAGTTCTAGTAGGTTGTTATTACGATCCTATTTTTATGGCAGATCCGAAAAACATGGCAGCCGCATGCATGCGGTTATACAGATCCAAAAATTATGGCAAAATACATGCATGAGTCAAACAAGTTCCCTTACATGCGTGTAAATTTAGGAAAGATATGTATGACAGTTTTTATTTTAAATGCTTTATTTCCTCCATAAATTTAGGATCGCTGCAACAACCATGCAACTAGACTCGTAATGACCATTTTATGATATATACTGATACTAAATATGCTACACTGTGTAGATAATTATGCAATTCGGTATACTACGTAAAATCTGTTACCAGATGCATGCACACGAATTTATGATGGAAAGAATATGCAATAAAAGGAAATGAATTGCATGCATAGAAACAAAAAATCGCATTTAATATTTTATTTTCTTCATAAATATAGGATCCCTCCAACAGCCATGCAGCTAAACGTATTAGAACTAGTTTATGATGTATACTGAAACAATTATACTACACGATGTAGGTATTTATGCAATTCCTTACACTACGTAAAAAATCTGGCATGTTGTTCACTGGTGTACGCATCTCCGGGTGGAGCGTAAAAACCTTAAGTTTTGAGCATAAAATCTCTCAATTATAAGCGTAAATACTGAGTCAATGAGAGGTTGATAGCTCTAGTAGGTTGTTATTACGATCCTATTTTTATGGCAGATCTGAAAAACATGGCAGCCGCATGCATGCGGTTTTATTTTTATACAGATCCAAAAATTATGGCAAAATCGTGGGAGTTTCCATTGCATGCGCGCAAATTAAGAACAACATAAATCAAGGAATTGCCTTTCCAATGTGCATGCAGTAAATTGATATACGAATTCCGTGTTCAAGCATAAAATCATATAGTTTTTAGCGTAAATAATACATATGGTAGGCATAAAATACAATAATCGAAAAGAAAACTGCGTCGGATCGGAGGATGTCACGTGCGATCATCGCTGCGCGCATCTCGCGCCTTCCGTGACGTTGCTCGCTCGAACATCGTGC
This sequence comes from Zea luxurians, assembly GCA_029449295.1. Classification (NCBI taxonomy): domain Eukaryota; kingdom Viridiplantae; phylum Streptophyta; class Magnoliopsida; order Poales; family Poaceae; genus Zea; species Zea luxurians. Next base: position 69,104,068 of record JAOPSE010000019.1, on the reverse strand, counting down.
CTCATGTGTCGCCGTCGCTACTCGCACGTCGACGGGCGTCGAGGGAAGTGCCGCCTCCTCGGGGCTTCAGGGACGCCGCCGCTTGCCCGCACAAGAGCCCCGCTGTCGCTCGCCCTCTGGATCGGGGAACCGTCACGACTACTCTGGATCGAGGAACCTTCGCCACCGCGTGTCGAGATAATGGAGTTGCAGCCACCGGCCTGGGAACCACCGCCACCGCACAAGGGCACTGTCGTCGCTCGCCCTCTGGATCGGGAGCCGCTGCCGCCAGCCTGGGAACCGCCGCCACCGCATGTCGAGGTCGGGGAGCCGCGGCCACCGCAGCCACTGGCCGGGGGTCCACCGCCGCGCGCGCTATCGAGCAACCGTCGTCGCTAATGAATCGAGATGGGGCATGAAAAATTGATCCCTACCACTACAGATTTTCTTTTATAGACGTCTGTACCTGGTCCGACTCGACCGGATTGCACTGTCTGGCCTGAGCTTCCTTTAGTTATTGGAAGCCCAGGGCTCCTAATATACAATATATATATATAGTTTATATATTAAGAGCCCTGGGCTTCCAATAATAAAGGAAGCCCAGGCTAGTCAATATGGTCATTTTGGTTGAACCACACCGGGTCAACACTTCCCAGTCACGGCGCCGTTACACCGTTTCCTCCGTCAGCCAGCCACCTTTCCCACGTTTCCTGTTTCTAAAACCGTATTCGCGCAATCAACGGAAGAAAACCCCAGCCGCGCAGTATTTCCTTTCATCAGAGGCGACTCGCCAGGCGATTTCCGCTGCTCCAATCCAGCGCAGCTCCAATCCAGCGCCGCTCCAATCCAGCGCCGTTCCAATCCAGCATACATCCTTCAATCTCCCAGCATTGGAGCCCGATTCAAGAAGTTCCAGGTAATCCAACATTGAAGCTAAATCGAGTTTGCCGTCGATTTTTTGAAGCATTTCGGTCGATTGAAGTGGATTTGATTGTAACCCTTATTCTCCAGCTAAATGTGTGATTTGTATCCGTTTATACATCTCTCTAATCGGGTCATTGCATCGTGCATTGCATCTCTTTTTTGTTCAGGAGCCCCGATATTAGAGCATATGTTTTTATTCTAGATCCCCTATATCGTCCGACATTCATAGATGTGGACAAAGGCTGTGGATTAGGTACTTATTGATGAGTTAGCATAGAGTACTCATACACAACCCAAGTAACACATATATGCTTATTGTATTTGATATATATGCATATCTTTAGTACTGTTTATGCGCATTCACTTGAGTCATTTGTTTACACATTTGTTTTTTTATATATGCATATAGTCAGTACTCTTTATGCAGATTTACTTTAATGATTTGTTATCACATCTATTTTATTATCAAAATATGCTTATTGTATTTGATATATATGCATATCCTCAGTACTGTTTATGCACATTCACTTGAGTCATTTGTTAACACATTTGTTTTATTATATATGCATATATTCAGTATTCTTTATGCACATTTACTCTAATGATTTGTTTTCACATCTATTTTATTATCAAATATGCTTATTGCCCATTCACTTAAATCATTTTTTGTACACATCTGTTTTATTATATATAAAATATACTTATTGGATTTGATATATATGCATATTGGTAGTAATGTGTATGCTCATTCATACACAAGTTTATGAACATTTCGAAATATAATAAGCATATTTGCATTGTTCTATTTATTTGAATAATTAGTTTACACTCCTGTTTATTATATATAAATACATACAGATACTGTTATTTAAGCAAAAGTTATTTAAATATTCATGTTTGAATATGAGCTAAATGTTTTTATTACTATGAACCAGTTATTAAAATATGTCGTATAGTTAGTTGATGCAAAAAAGGCTCTTATTTTATCATGATCCATTTACAATTATATGAAATATTAAATCAATCTTTATGTTTGTATATAACCATTGTTCATTAAATGCTCTCGCATAAATATAAAAGGTAGTTTAAGTTATGTAATTCTATTTAGCATTATATAGTATGCATTTTAGATAGTTATAGTAAAAATTAGTTCTTTTTTTGGCATATATTCATGCATAAATCATTGTATTTAAAAACAGCTTTTTTCTACAGATTTATTCAGTATTTAATCATGAAGTTTGTTGATCGCCCGCCCAGTAATCCAAAACGATTAACTATTGAATCCAGTCAGGAGGTTTTTTCAATTGACATTTCCAGACGTACAAGATCCAGCAGCTCAGCTCACCAAGATGATACTCCACATAATCAGGAGCAGAATGAGCCACAACCAGCCCCAATCCATCGTTTTCGTAGAAAGGCTTTAGCTTGTCGTTTAGAAAGGAAACCTCCTGCTCCATCCACACTGTCCGACGACGATTTCATGGATGCTCCATTGTTGAAGCGCCAATACAGATCTGCCTCACCTTCTCCTTCAGAACAAATCAGTGCAAAGAAGATAAAAGTACCTTCTCCTCAAGTTCCGAGCGTGAAAAGAAGTCCAAAGTCTAATATCATTACAAAAAAACTCTCCTAAACAGAAGACTCCTAGAAAATCACAGGTAATATGTATTTATTTCTGTTTATTCATGTGTTAATTTTGGTGCCCAATCAATTTTTATATTTTCCCCCACTTTAAATTTATGTATATTATTATCCAAAAATATGGTGTTTACTTTTTTTAGTGTTGTAGACTAGTTATTTACAAGCCTGTAATAAATATCCCTTGTATGTAAATATAATATCATTAATTCTAACAATATATATACTTTGTGTATTAATGCATATTCATTTATGCTTCCAGAAATTGAATATCCGCTGCATTCTCTATGATGTTATTGTATCATCTTGGATAATGAGCGATCGGCAGCGCGATGCTGTCGCTAGGTTGGGATTTTCTAGTATATTTGATTTGCGAACTGATGCCTTAGAGAGCAGATCACCCATCAGGTGGTTGATGGATAAATTGGATCCCCATGACATGACCATACGCCCAGGGGCTGGCAAGGAACTGAAGATAACAAAAAATACGGTTCGTCTGATTTTGGGTTTGCCATGTGCTGGAGGAGGCAGGGAGTTTACTGATTGGTACGGTGAAGTGGATGCTGCTGCAAAATTGAGACGTGATCTCAATGTTGGAAAAGAAGAATTTGATGTTGTCAAGCTGCAAGACAAGATAGTGCTTGGCAATGATGATGAGCTATCAATCAGATGCTTTTTTCTGATTCTATTCAATCGACTTCTTTTTCCTTCTGCTTCTTGGGGCATTACAAACAATGAGGTACTAATGACTTCAAACATGGCCCGAATGGCTGATATTGACTGGTGTCAACTAGTTTACACGGATTTGTGTGATGCTGCCGCACGTTGGCATAAAAGGAACAAAACAAACATCACAACAACAATATATGGATGCTCACTCATTGTTCTAGTAAGTAATTTTTTTGTTTACTGTGCATATATATGATATGCAAATATTTGTTATGTACTAATTTTATATATTTGTGCATTCTTTTTTTAGATTTACTATCTTGATCACCTATATCACCTTGCATCTCCTGATAACAAATATGGTACTCCCCGCATTAAGTTTTTTTATAATGAGACCATAAGAGAGTTGGCTAGGGGTGACAGACGTCCCCCCGTAAAACTGGTGAACCATTCGGCTATGCAGAGGTTAGACATAAACAATTTTTGTCCTGTTATGCAGATGTTAAAATTTTATTACTGCTAACTGTTCTATCTGGCTTTATACAGTTTCGTAGCCGTTCAGAAACGTGTTACGTCATTGCTCCAGAACGGCCTGTTTCTGCCGTTTTCAACATATATGTGCCACGTATCAAGTATTTGATTGGCAACAAGTTGCAATGTTTGCCCTCCCAGCATCGGCCAATGTTTCAATCAATGTTTGATGCTCATGACAAAGAGGTGGATAAGTACTGTGATTCCCTTCTGCTGAGCCATCAGATGATTGTTTCGAAGCAGATTGAACTCTCTAAAACATTTGGTGAAATGATCGATGAAGTACTAAGAGCTGCAACGCAGCGTGATTCACAGCAAGAAGGTTTTATTATTTATGTTTATTTTTTTAAACTGATCAAGTTCACGAATTATTGCGAGGAAAATTATATATATTTATACGATCTCAAATAATTTATTATATGCAGTTTTGTATATACAACTTATGCATTAATTTATACGTATACAAGCAACAACACATTTTTCAATTGATTTTATTTTTGAAAACTATATTTTATTTATGCATCCTGATAGTATATTGATGTAGTTTGCAAATGTGTATGTTTAACCATTTTTTTATAACGATACATCTATATTCCAGTTATATTTCAGTAACAACTACTTTATTATTATATGTTCCAAATATAGATAACCCCCCCACTACCTCAATGCCTCCAACAAATGCTCCAGTATCCTCACCACCTGTTCCAACACCTGATAAACAGCAACATGATCAGGAAATTCATGTTCCTACTGATCATATCAAAGTATTAGATCATGTAAGTTTTCTCATACAAACTATATATACAATGCATATATTATATTTAGCATACAAGTTACTGTTTACTCAAATCTCAGTTGTTTCCATTACAGTTTGTCAGTGGGAACGTCTGCAAAAAAGATGAAGTTATGGATGCCCCTATATTTGACAAGACTCCAAAATCAAATGTTTGACTTCCTTATATCACAATTATTATTATTTCATTTACAATATATGCAATTAACATTAATATATATGCATGCTTTATTTTTTTAATTCACCAGGCTCCCACAACCGACAAGCCTGCTGCTCCTGAGTTAACACCAGATATAAATAGTGTAAGTATTTACACCTTCATCATATTATGCTAATATTAATAATAACCTATGTTTCATTACGTTTATATTAATAATTTTATTGGTTACAGGAAGGACAGAGATCTGTTACACATGATACTCCTATATCTGGTGCACCTCAGTTCGATAAAACCCCACTGACAGATGTAAGACATGTCGTTTTATATTCTCATATTTTTCCTATATATACACTAAAGTCATAAATATTTATGCAATTGTTTACTAACATATATTCATATATTAGGCAACTACTGACCTTGTTGCAAGGGATAGTTCCTCTAAAGCTGCAGTCGCTGAACCTCCCCACGTGTCACGTGAAGACTGTGCTCGCAACCTACTTAAGTTCATTTTGTCAGGAAAATTAGATCCGAGCATGTATGTATTAGTTATTCAAATTCCAATTAAGTATAATTAGATGAATTGTAACTAAAGTTTTATTTTTTTCCCAGGTCTATCATTAATTTTGGAGGATTTGGTGGTTCTGTCCTCGATGTTGTCCAGTCGTTTGGTCCTAATAAATGTCTTGAGAATACTTTCATGCAGGGATTTATCGACTGTATTCATGAGGATGATGTATTATACAATCCAGATTCTGTAATCAACACTCTAATACTGAATGTCAATGTTGGGGTAATTTTATCCCCACAACTTTGTATCTTATTGCAACACTTACTGTATAAATATATAATACTAATCAATTTATTTTTTTGTCCAGACCGTTTTGAATATCGAGGAGTTCGAACAGCACAGTTCAAATCCCCAGCCCTTCTCAACATCACTTCTTAAAGAACAACTTGAACCGATGCTTCCTCCAGATGAAGTTCTGAACCAAATTAAATTGGTGAGCCCCAATCAGTTTTATTTGTAATAATGTTATAATGTTCTTTTGGTCATTAGTTTTATGTTGTCTTAGCTTTAATTTTTCATATGCATATTATTATTCATTCATAAACTTACATATATATTTAACAGATCCTGGTTCCTATGCTACGCCGTAGTCACTGGGCCCTTTATGCAATCAACTTTGAACGTCGTCGAATAGACATCTTAGATTCAAATCCTTATGGGACATTGCTTGGAGGCACTACCTGGAAACAAATCCATAATGATCAAATGATGATAAATGGAACGAAGATACCTTGGTCCAGATTAATAATGAGAAGACTCAGCATTGCGTTACATGAAGCTCGACCTAATTCAACTGTACCAAAGTTTGGCAACTACAAGATTGGGCTTCTTCCCAATTGTCCAACCATGACACCAGGGTCAAATGATTGTGGGTTTTTTGTCGCAAACTTCCTCCGCTACTACGATTTTGATGATGGCGACTTATCAGAATTTTATACTCCGGTATGTTACTAAATTAGTGGTCTGATCTTGCATATATTACTCCTTCACATTTAATCTTAGCATTAATTTTATATTATGACTATTTTCAGGATGAACCATTGGACCAACGTGCCTTTGTTCTGCATTACCTGACCTTTCATCGCAACAACAGGGTTGCCCCCCTTCCTGCAGAACTGCTGCCTTTCAAGTATGCTCCAAGGAGACGCCGTTGTTTGAAAGCCAAGACTTAGATATCATAGATGAACATTATTCCCTATGGGAACCACAAAACTGTTTATGTTACTTATTAAGTCACTTATGTGAGGCGTTGCTCATGTGTATGATACTCCATGTGCCACTTATGTTCGATGTGTCTAGTGTCTATGCTACTTCGCATCAGTTTTTATTTGAAGTTTGTCAAACATAAGTGTTACGAGACTGTCTAGTTATGTTATCTGTTAAGAATTCTATGATGTTTCATCTCCAGATTGTGAGATGATTAATCGTTTGCTTCCAATGTTTGGCGTATTTGTATTATCATATTGTCTTTAATATTCATGTTTTATGCATAATATATACTTCCTTATTTTATATACACTAGGTTCATCTTTTATACATTTTCCATGCTAATTATGCTAACTGTAACCATTGGTTATGCTATATTCTGTTTGGTGTATCTGAAGTGCAAAACCGAAGTATGTACTCCCATTCGATTAGTATTGTTAAGTGTATACAGTTTTATATACCATTTATGTCTAGAACTGCTGATTGATAAACGTTCAATGCCAATTTGTTGTACATATTCAGTTACATAATTTATTTAATTGTCTACATTTACACAACATTTTATAGTTTTATATCAACGCATTATATAACCATGTCATGCAAACTATTTAATTTCCAACAAACTAAAGCATAGGTCATTGTGCTATTACAAGTTTCTACTAAATCGACCACTCTTTAGTCACACTTCAAATTATTCGTCCAATTCCATATGCTCATCGGCTTCTTCATTTTCCACTTCTTCATCAATACGATGTTTTTAGCAGTCGATGTTTCATTCCACTGTGGAGCAGTTGTTTTATTGGTTAGTCTTGATCCGGCTGGTCGTCCTCTCTTTCGATTAGCCAGTTTTGCTAGCCTTGCCCTGTTCTCTTCCACAGACAGACATGTTCTGCTGTTATGTCCATCTGCTATACCACACAATTGGCATCTCCTATTCTTCTTTTTCTCTCCTTTCGCACCTAGTCTCATAAATCTATCTTCTGAATTTGTTATTGTCCGTCCTTTTGGTCTTGCACGATCCGGCATACTCAGATTTATAACATCACATTAAAATTCAACCTTTGCATAATAATAGAAGTTAATATTTAGTATACGCATATTTACATAAATTAAATTTATACCAATCAGTAAAATCATTTATCAATGCTCACCTTTTTAGCTTCTGAGGATGCAGCAACATGTTCCATTTGTTCATGTGCTACGTGACACGGAGAACTTGTATCACCAACCTCATGTGGAATTCTCATGTTGTCCTCCTTTATAGCCCAACCCAATTACATCAACATTTACATGCAGCATAAATATATATTTTCATTTAAGACAAATGAACAATATTATTTTAATATGTACCTGGTTACCAGTTATTATTAATGTTAACGCATGTTCACATCCAATCATGGTGTTATGCTCATCCTACAAAATAAAATTTGCTTATTACATTGATTTTATATATTCATTATATACAATACTTCATGCAAGCTTATATATTTATCTTTTTACATACCTTTTTATGGCATGTAATTGTATTGTCATCTTCCATCCCATCGCCAGCATTATTTTTATTCTATTCTACTTCCTGGTACAAATAACATGTTACTATGCATAATTTATGTTACAAATAGTATAACACTTAAAACATTTGGAATATTATTACCTTGTCTTCCTCATCATCACTAACATCTGTTGACTCATTACATCCAATATCCGGCTCTAATCGGCATAGAACGACATCGAGCTCATCCAACACATCCATCGCCTTATCGTACCCTGCTTTTGACAAACACGCCTGGCGAACTACTTTCATTGTTTTCGTTAACAACATTTTCTGTCTGTATGATTTAGTAACTCCATCCTTTCCCCTGAAGCTCTTATCAATTCTTTCAAACGGAACATCCTTTCTTGATGACACAGTGTACCTTTGCAATATATATTTTGAAGGTATCTTTTCAACTTGAAGATGCACGAAGGCTCTTAAAAGATGAACACACAATAGACCTGAAAACATGAAAACGAACCATTTTTTTCAACGATATACATTAATTTCTACTACAATCATCAAATTCTTTAGTATGCAAATTTATTCTGCTAATCAGCATAATACGTACAAACCTGTATGTTCCCACTGTTTGCACTCGCATGTATACTCCCCAGCTTCTATGTCCGCTGTTATCTTGAATTGATGTTGTCCCCACACAATTTTATTAGACCTTTTTGTATGCTGTACGATCCATTCATTATCATATCCGTCTGCGTCCTTTAATATTTTGTATGCAGTGGCATGTTTCATTGATTCCTCAAATCTATTCATAACAGCTCTGGTGTATGCTCTAGAGACTCTCACTTCGAACCTATACAATGTATCTGTTGTCCTTGGTCCCTATAACACATTATTATCATAATTAAACACATTATTTACATAAATGTATGCCAAACGTTATTGATAACAAGCACGACATACCTTGCTCACCAATGCCTCATTTGATTCTTTCATTTTCCTGTTGTGCAACATTTTCATCATTTGTTTAGCGAACTCATGCAGTGGGGTGTTCGCATCTACATGTGATTGCTTCACTAATCTGTTCATGCTCTCACTTCGTTGTGTAGATACCATTACCCCACAGAAGTCGTTTTTAAAAAATGCAGGTATCCATTCTTTTCTTATTTCATATAATTTGCGTAGAGTTATATCTTCATGAAGATTGAACTCCTCTAGCATCATTTCCCAGGCACATTCAAACTCATGAGGAGTTAATGGATGATGTATAATAGACTGGAATGTTGTTTTAAAATCCTTATCAGCAAACCTTGCATATATCTCATTTATGAATGGCATAAATCTGTTCTGTACATGCCATAAACACAGTCTATGAACTGTTTTTGGAAATACAGTTTTTAGAGCAATTGGCATTGCCGGATCTTGATCTGCAATTGCTCACAAATTATTCATTTAATTTCACAATAAATTAATTAACTGTTTTGCATAACAAATTGATATATCACATACCTGTAAGCATAACTCTTGGACCCTCGCATCCCATACATGTTTTGAATGAATTGAAAGCCCATTCAAAAGTCTGTACTGTTTCATCTCCCAACAAAACAAATCCAAACACTGTACACTGCAGATGGCTGTTAGCTCCAACAAACATGCCCAGTGGTTTATCATATATATTTGTCTTGTGTGTTGTATCAAATGTCACAGCATCACCATAATCTGCATATTCCCCCTGCATACTTGCGTGTGACCAAAAAATACTCACTATTTTCCCATCATTGTCTAGCTGGAAATCACAAAAAAATTGTGGATTCTGTTTCTTGCATTCTCTAAAGAAAGCCAAAAGTTTGGCTACATCATTTACGCAGTTTTCTCTTCTCCTGGCTGCCCTCCTACATTTGTTTGCACAAAAATTGATTACACACACATTTACTATAGTAATATTTATGGCACTTGATATATACACATGTAACAAAAATATTATTGCTTACATGTTTTTCAGATCTTGAGCAGTCACCGGTACGTTCTCCGGCCCATCATGCATTTCTGATATAAAATCAACTATGCAATGCTGCGGCACTCGGCTATCATGCATTGCATCAACAAAATTTATGAACTCAGCATCCCTAATTTTGTTGCAACGTAAATGTTGTTTCTCTGCTTCGTCAGTTATGAACTCATGGTTATGCTCCAAGTTTACCAGTTCAATTTTTGCAGCTACAACCATTTTTTTCATCATCATATATTTTTTTAATTTTATTCCAGCTTTACATTGCGTACGCCCCGATGACCTATTCCTCATCCTAGGTGTATCATTTGATTTTGGTGCACTTTTACCTTCACGTGAACAATTTATCCACTTACTGAATGTCTTCTCTCTGTATTTCTTCAGTGGAAATCCAACTTCATATGCATACCTTTTATAGAATTTATATGCATCATCAACATCCTTGAAAGTCATCCCTACCGTTGGCACTATAGTTGGATCAATGTTTTTTTGCCTGCTATGCCATTGTCATTGTTGTTTGTACCATGGAATATGTTCACAACAATCTAATCAATCAAGAATCAAATACAGCGATTGGACTTACATGTGAATGCAGTATTTGTGGCGTATTCATCTCCCTGGAGCTAATATTGGACATAGGAGGTCGAACCCTTTGTTCTCCTTCTTCCCCTATGCTCATCTCGGCGATCTCAGGACCCAGTAGAGCAGGAGGTGGTGTGGCCAGTGAGTTACCATCAACTCCTCGCTCTGTCTCTGGATCAAGACGAACGCCATCTCCTTCCATCGCCGGCGACTCTCCAGAGTCGGCCATCTCCAACTCCAATTAGTTATGCAGGCTTAGTGGTCTTTTTTTTCGAATGAAAGTTAATCTCGGATACTATAAAAGTAACCGCATCCACGTTTACAGGGTCTCCCCATTATTTCCGAAACCGTCCCGATATTATGGCGATGTCAATGTCAAAATAAAATCCATAATAAAATAGTTACGCACAATGACTCAACGTTTTACGCCAAACGGTATATACTATTTATGCAACTATTATGCAGTTTCTGTTTTATGCCACAGCTTTCAACATCTTATGCTATATTTTTTTAACCTTCCGCGCATTACTCCCCATGCAAGATCCATAAATTACGCGCCCACGTATCATAGTAATCACGTTTGCATGTGGAAACTATTCCCTTTAATTCCGCGCCTTTCCCTTCTGTTTACCGCCTAGCCATTCAAACAACCGCGTAACGGCGCCGTGACTCCTGCATGCCGCCTCTCAGCGCTACGTTAAACATAGGCGCGCCTGTCCCAGCGGACCAGACCTCGGAACCGACCTGGACTTCCTTTAATATCCGAAGCCCAGGGCTCCCGTTATACCTGCTATATATATATATATATATATATATATATATATATATATATATATATATATATATATATATATATATATATAATTTTGGTACGGTGGACATAGCTAACAGCAACTTTTGCATTTTTAAAAGCACTTATTTCTGTCCATGTTCCATGTGTGAAGATGGATCGTTGAACTAGTTTGATTTTATTGGGAGGAAACCGTAACATCAATTTCCACCTGTGTATCTAATGCCACGCATTACATTACAGTTAGATGCGTGCATTTCACATGCTGCGTGGTAATGGACGCACAGTCTTGCGAACTGATACTGACCGCAGAGGTCGACATGGCAGGCTGTGCGCCAACACATTTTTTCTGGAACAACTATTGTCCACTGTCGTCGCTGTCACATGCCTTGCGACGACATGGCAGGTTCTGCGCCAACGCAGTTTTGTGGAACAAGTACTGTGCACTGTCGTCACTTCTCTTTGGTATTGAATGCAGCCCCAACCACGGATCCGAGAGGATCCTTGAGAATAATGAATGCCATTTCTGTTTGAAAAAGCTTCATAAGTGATAAAAATGAATCTCGAATTAGAATTTATCAAATAGCACTTGCATCTTCGCTACTAAGGATGTGTTTGGTTCAGCTTTCCGAACCATATTCGCTGCCAAAAATCTAAAAACATTAACCAAACTAGTATAACACTAGAATAAATTTTTATAGATTTCTCTAGTTCAATTCAGAATCAGTTCCCGCCCTAGATGTTTCAGATTCCTGTCATCCATGTTAAGAGTTTTCGTGCTCTTATAGACTCTATAGTTGACGATTGTTTTAAACAAACAAATTTCAATTTTTCACAATCATCAGCTACCACTCACAACTAGAATCAGATTTTTAGTAATCTACAACTGAACCAAACATACCCTAAATATGTATCTACCATAGCGAAGTGTTTGGCTACATAGCAACTCCAGATTCATGTAACGATATTTTTTGTTTAAATTATCTGCTTTGTTATAATAGATCTCGCATCTTATTGTTTGTTCACCCTCTAAAAATATCTTTCTCTCGAGGGAGCTCGCGTGCAGGGAGAAATGGCCATGGGGTGGGGCTTAACCAGTTGGGATGGTGCAGGGCAACTAAGGGTGGGGTGGGTCGGCTAGAGGCGATAGGGACAATTGAGGGGCGACACGCGGATGGTGTTAAATATATGTCTAAGAGACAATCATGGTCCATAATAACGCTAATGGATCTTTAGAGCACAAGTTCATGTGAAGTTGTCCGTATGTGTGTTAGAGGGGATCATCATCACCACTGCCACCTCTCTCCTTAGGGTTACATGCGCCCATGAATCTGCCATCGTTTCTCTCGTTGCTTGCGCGTTGCTAGCACACTAGCGTTGTGGCGTTCCACCCCCACACGGCTGGATACCATGGAGACGTTGTTGCTGTTGTTGTGGTATTGATTAACAATGAACTTAAGAAGCATGGATGAACGTGTTGTTGTTGCTGGTAAACGAGGACATTAAGCTACTTCGTCTATATCAGTGTGCTCTTTTGTTATGCTATAAGTCTAGTGATTATGATCTATGATCCTCTACTCGTTCAGCTATATTGGTTGAACGTGGTAGATATGCTCGATTTGTTTTTGCATTTTAGCCTTTTATGAAGAAATTTCACATTTAGCCCCGCAGAGGAACTAATTCTGGTTTTGGACCCTTTGCTCGGCGCCATAGGCCATGGCGCTGAGGTAACACAACTCAGCGCCACCACCCATGGCGCCGAGCAGGGGGGCTTGCTTGCGCTGGCGGGACGAGCTGGCAGCCGACGTGGCACCTAGCTTGGTGCCACAAATCTTGGCGTCGAGCTCAGCGCCACACATCTCGGCGCCGAGCTAGGCTGTATTATAAATCTCCCATTCCCTCACTGAGAGCCACGCCGACCAATTCAATCCCTTGTTTACCTCTTCATCCATACCACTAAGAGTTGCTCCAATCTTTGTATTCAAGTTTGAAAGCTTCGATTCGGTCCATATAGCTTGAATACCAAGGTATGGTGTCTAACCGATTCATTTGTTATGTAATCATTTGGTATATATGGTTTATTAGGGTTCAAATTAATTAGTTTATGGTGGTGAACAAATTGCTATTATATTAGTTATGATTTCTAAGACATATGATTGATATGGTGATAAAGGTTTCTTAGATAGTTTTTGAATCTTGAGTTTAAAAATCTTTAGGGTTTTGAAACTGAGTATCATGTTATTTATAAGTTGAAATCATTTTTGGTATATCTCTAGGAGTGTTAATATACCATCGTTTTGTAGATGGAGGACATGTATCAGGAGATGTAGTGGTAGAAGAGAGGTCGTTGTAACACCCCTGGTGTTACTGGAAACTAAAACATGGCATGACATCATATGCATTGACATCTTTGTATTGTAACACACTTAGATTTCATTCACTAGGACCAAGAAAAACTCAAAAGGAGATGTGGTGATGGATAGAGTGGAAAACCTAGTTTGAAAAACTCTAGTTTTGAGTTCAAAAGTGAAATATGAGATCTAGCCATAATTTGCCAAAAATTAACCAAAGTTGTAGAGTTTCCAAAACCAAACAATTTTCATGTGTTGAGATTTTCAAGTTTTGAAGAGAAATTTGGAGTAATTTGCAGATTTCAGATTTAATACAGTTTTGGTTCAACTAAAAACAGTTTGGTTTACCTATTTCGGGACTCCTGTATGTTTTAATCTGGGGGCTTTTGGCAAAAGGTTGCTATAGTAAACTTGTAGAGTAACTATAGGAGAACAACTTTTATTAAGTATTAAAGCTCTAAATCTATATGGAACTGGTAGAAAAAGGAGCCTAAAGATGCAGTGTTCAGTTTGGAAAATCAGACAGATAAAAATTCAGTCCTGCTGATTTTTCAGTCTGAAGCAGATTTGGGATACTCCTTAAGGGCTGATCCATGTAGTTCTGGGCTATGAGTGCTGTACCAAAGTGGAAGCCCATACTTTGGTGTGCAGATTTGATTAAGGGTAATGCCACTAAAACCAGTTGGAACAGACAGTAACAGTAGTTCAAATGTTCAATGTTTTTAAATATGGATTCAGACTTAGCCCCATTTCAGCACGCTGAGATTTGTGTGATTGGTCTAACTTTGGGGTTCCTTGGAGAATGATCCGTGGCGTATTGAGCCATACTCTTTACATCAAAGTTGAAGATCATATGATAGTGAGCAAGTTTTATTAAGAAGGTTTTGCATGGTGCTGCACCAAATCTGGAGTAAACTATGCCCAAACTCTCCCTGTCAGGTGTTGAGTTCAGTTCTTACTTCAGTTGGCTGAATTTGAATTTTTGTGTTTCCACCAAACTTTGGAGCACTATAACTCTTGATCCATGAGCTTTTGGTCTTGGGCTATTATAGCAAACTTGTAAAGCTTTGTTTGGTGAGCAAATGTTATTAACTAAGGTTGGCATGTATTACTTGGGATCGTGAGGATCAAAGGGGTTAATGTTGGAAGTTTCAGTTTGGTGCCAAGTGCAGTTTCAGAACCTAAAACGTGATGCTATTGTGCTGAATTTTCAGAAAAACTGTGTAATCCTCTTGACCTTGGAACCATTTAATTCTTCATTTTTGGACTTTTGGGGGATAATCATTATATAAAACCTGAAGATCCATTGTAGGAGGACATTTCTTATGAAGAAGGATCTCCCAGTCTTCATTTCAAATTCGGAGAAAAGGTTATTCCAAGTCACTTGGTTAGATAGAGGTGTGCTGAATTTAATTTGGTTAGCTGACGGGTGCAGTTCAGTGGTATTGCCCAAACTTTGGAGCTCTCTAACCTGAGGTTTGTTGAGTTTTAGCTGATATCTTTTAAAGCAAAGTGGGAGAGTGATCATAGGAGAACGACTCCTAGTAAAGAACTGTATCAAACTAGCGTAAGAAAATAGAGAAAATCTGATTGGAAGTCTTAGGTTCAGATTTTATACAAGCGCTTTGAATGCAATTTAAAATTCAGGTTTGGGGTGCAGAGAGATCCATGTCTCTGCTGTGCTCCATTTACGCCATTCAGTTTGGCCTATTTAATAAAAACAAGGGACATCACACGAATGAGTGAATCTTTTGGTGCAAATGTGCTGGCTAGCTGTGATCTATTTGGGCAGTGAGGGCGGCATACTCAGGCTGTGTACGTCGGCCGAGCCTCTTTGCTGTTTCCAGATTGATCGAGGTCGGTAAAAAAAAGGAGGAATTACCGCCTATCCATAATCCCGCCTGGCCGAGCACCATCCTATGGCAGCCGCGTGTCTTTTGTAAACCAGGAGCTGGCACTGTGCGTCAAGGCTTTTTCCTACTGTGATAAGCTCAAACGCAACTGCATGATTTTTCCTCCTCTTGCCATTTCTGTATTCCCCTACGCCCAGTGAAAAGCTTCCTGGGTCCTCGTGTTCGAGTCCCCCACCTGCTCGCCCGTCACAAGCCAGCGCTTTACACTAGCAGCACACCCTATTGTCCGCCTCCTTATCTGCTGACTGCCGCTGTTACGATTGTCGTCGCCACGCCTGCTCACATTTCTCCCTCCCTCGCGGTCAGAACTTCTCAAGGTGATTACCGCTTAGTTTGTGCTCGTTCGTTGTTCCCTTATGGGCCATGTTATTCATCGCACAAGTTGTTTGAACTCTAACACGAGATAGTGTCCGGAACGTCGGGTTAATGCCAGTGACCATGTCGGTGTTCGCCATCACCGGGTGAAATGGAGTTTGTGTTTAAAGCTATTATTACCGGATTGCTTAGGGCTGTAGTCGACCGACCTCTGACTTGGGGTGGTGATGATTGGGAGGCTGGTCGTCGGTATTGGATTTCCATAGTCGCTGATCAGAGGTTTGACTAGAGACTAGCAGTGCACCCAGTTGCGAATAAGCCATAGAGGAAGGACTTAGGCGCAGTTGACAGAGAGACATGTAAATAGGATTTTGGGTGTTCTATTAATAGAACAAGACGACGGGACCTTTTTCATAAAATAACGCGGCGCAGGTAGCGCACAGAATTTGTCAATACTGGGCCTCCTTGGGCCAGTTTCGGCCCAATTACGATTGAGGATTTTCCTTTACCAATTAGTGAACGGAATAAGAAAAACCGTTAACAATAGCACAAAAGTGCAAAAATCAACAAACCAATTTTATAAAGTTCACAAAATTGTGTAGCTTCTATTAAAGGTTAATCTTATGATTTTTGCAGCAAAAAGTAAATTCTTGGGCATTTAAAGGCACCCTTAAGAGGCTTAAAAGAATTTTAGAAATAAAACCAACGCACCAAAAATTGTGAAAATTTGCAGAAAAGTTATATACCCTTAGAATAGTTCCTGGTAGAAATTTGAGTATGTTTAGGTTTTATTTACTTAGAGAACCAGAAACTAGCTTAGTAAACTTTAATCTATTTAGTTCTCTAATTGTTTGAAGTAAGTTTAATTTGATAATTTTGGGCCACTATTAAGAAACCTAGAACCATGTGTATAATCACTGTATGCTTAGTTAAAAGTATTTAAACTTTTCTACCTCTCCCCAAGCGAGAGTTTGCATAGCATATCATCACATAAGCATTCATATACTTCGAATTGACTTGTAGAGCACCTTGAAGAAGAAATTGAAGTGGAAATAGAAGGGGAGCCTGTTCCTCCATCTGAAACTTCTCCAACTGAGGCTGTCGCTGAAGGTCCTCCGGAGGGTGTCCCATTTGGATTTGCTGCTAACTGTAATATCCTTGCTGTTTTTAAACTTTTATCACTTATATGCTGCATTAGGTGGTAGGAGTAGAATGATTAAACTTTTGTTGCATAACTTCCTTGAACAATTGATTACCATCCTTGATACTTGTTTTAAAAAGCTAGATGTGCTTAGTATGCTCATAGACTAAGAACAAAATGTTTTGATCTATGGACCATGTTTTTGCAAAGAAAAAGAGGCTGGAGTGATGAAGGTATCAAAGGCCTTGATGACTTCATCATTTCAGTACGGTACCTCTGACAGGTGCCGGGTTTTTAGGAATAATTTAATGTGAGACCAGACGTTGAGCAGGAAAGGTCGCCCGTCTGTGTCGATTAAGGACCGCACCGAAAGTAGGCTTGCTGATCTAGGACCCTTTAACTGGCCACATGCCTCATCATGGGTAAGCTTAGCCTCAGTCGAACCAATACCAGAACAGCTCGCACGCACTGGGAGTGGAGAGATGGCGAGAGTAGCTTGTACCCTCCGTGGCAAGAGACTGGAAGGTGGGGTGCTGTACTCTCGGAAACATGGCGGGCACCATGGCGAGGGTAACGTGTACCAACCAGGCCAACGGCTGGACGGTGGAGTGCTGTGCTCTCGGGTCGCGTGAACCCGTTCTGGTCTTGAGAAACCCGGTGGCGAGTTGACATATGCAAGGGTTAAGTGCTACATATGTCGTGTGGTTGGAGATCCCCAGCTGGGTATTAATCGATTCGGATCGCCGAACTTCTCGGATATGAAGACTGGATCACTGCCCTGCATCGTAGATAACAAGTGAAACTAAAGCTGTTAAAATGAAGCTAGTATAGGACAAGTGAATGCTCGAGATTAGGCAAATCTAGATTCAGGAAAAGTACTTAACTTGTGAAGTAAAAGTTTGGCCTAAGGATTCACTACTAGTAAGCTTTTCTGCAAAACTGAGTCTTTGAAATTTGGTAAGCCTTACCTTGATTCCCAACAACTAGCATACCCTTGCGAGTTTTTTTTTCTTTAGTCGGGTCAGTCTTGCTGAGTATTTCCATACTCATGGTTTATCCCATTGTTGTTGCAGGAGAAACTATCAACACGTATGAGTTTTGTTAAACTCATAATGGTGACTTTTACTTGTGTACATTATGTGGGTTCTGCGGGAAGATAGTTTCTTCCTAGTTGATGTAATAAGTTAGCACATTAACTCTACCTCGGGCATGTAATAATAAATACTTTGTGGTTTGTAAACTTATTAGCTTGTTAATGTATATTATCTTATTGTAAAGACTTCCGCTCAACTCCTGTTTTTTTTTAAACTCTATGTTCTGGATTGGTTATTGTAATATTTGCAACTTTGCGTGAATGGTCCTTGGAAAGGAACGAGTTCATCGAAACTCGGCAACTCGAGTAAGTTATCTGATCCACTTACATATCTATCCGAGGCCTTGAGGGCAAGGATTGGTGTACGTGGGCCCGATAACTTGGTTGGGTTGTGACAGTCGTCCTCGAGAGTTATATTCCAATGCATCTAGTAAGGATGCTCATGTTCCTCCTGTACCTAATTATGACTGTATCAGCCAGCATGGGTATTTGAATTGAGACATCAGAGAGTGGTTGTGTGGGCCTATGTCCCATTGGCCTGAGCTAGAGGCAAAGGAGAAGAAAAAATAATGAGTGGGCGGAAGAGTGCAAGTCTGACCCTGTACTATGCAAATGTAGTGTTGAAGCTAAGTATGGACTAGTTCCTTTGGAGCTTGATGTAGGGTATTTTTGTGGCCATATGACAGATTATGAAGAGGTTGGTATTTGTTTTTGATGGCATGATATGTACTATTGCATCTGTACTTATTGTTTGTTTTGTGTAGGAGACTAGGAAATGCAATTGGGAGACATTCTTTGGTAAAGACGAGGTGATACATACAATAAGGTCGAAGAGACTCATGGCAGAGAAGATGTGATGTGGATCTCAGCTGGTCGATTCCTACATCAAATATCGTAGACGTGAAATCCGTAGGTATGTCGAATCACGGGATTGTAGTAGCCCGATGCGTGTAGAGCGGAGGAGAATGAAGGCGGCTAACGAGAAGAGAGCACAAGAGGCAAGGTAAATGGAGGCGGCTCGAGCCAAGAAACAGATGTTGGGGAATCTTGCTGGTCGTCTGAGTGCAAGTGAGTGTGTTTTCAATCACACATTATATCTGTGTTGTCGTTGCTGAAAGGGAAATAGGCTTAAAAACCATTTCCACACTTGTTTTGGTAATTGATGACCATCTCAACAAATTGAGATAACTAGTTTTACTAAGTTATGATTTTAGGAACTCAGAAATACTTCAAGAAAGATCAAGCCTCAAAAAACAATGTATCTCGGACCGTCCGATCCCCTAGTGCGGACTGTTCGGAATAATGTAGATTATTCCAAATAGGGGTTCTTTTTGGAAAATTCACATATGCTCGGACTGTCTGGGCCCTTCGACGGACCACCCGCGACACCTCGATGACTTTGGACAGGAACTGTGCAAAATGTACATCTCAACTATGGACGGTCCAAAAGATATGTAACGACCGTCCGACGGCACGCGCAGACCGTCTAACCCCTATGCGCGGACCATCTGCACGTTGAAAACCAGAAAAACCTGAAGATGTCGTGTTCGGTAAATTGATTTATAGCGTCTACACGGACCGTTCGGAGGCACAACCAGACCATCCTCGTTAGACTTTATCTGACATTTGACGAAACATTTAGTGCGATTATAGCCGTTATAACTGACCGTTGCAAATCCAGCCATTCATGTGCAGGGATGGACCGTCCGGACCAGGAGCGTGCACCGTCCGCGTGTGGCAGAACAAGGACAACGACTAGGAAGTGGTTGGTGGCTATAAATACAACCCAACCACCTCCATTCAATACATCCAAGCTTCCACATATCTCATTCAATACAAGAGGAAGAACTCCACTCAAAGACACACTCAAAGCTCCAAAGATCCTCTAAGTGCTAGAATCGTGATTGTGATCATTGGTAATTAGCACCTTGTGAGAGATATTCGAGAGTGTGACATTGTGTTTTCTTATCACTCTTGTTGCTTGGTTTTCTTGATCGTGCTTTCTTCCTCTACTTCTAAATTATCATTGACTTGTAAACCTAGCAACAGACATCTAATTGTGTGGTGATCCTTGTGGGGTCCAAGTGATCCTCGAGATTAAGAAGAAGGACTCAACCGGTCTAAGTGACCGCCCGAGAGAGGGAAAGGGTTGAAAAAGATCTAGCCTATGTGGCCTCCTCAACGCGCAGTAGGTTCTTCAGAATCAAACCTCGGGAAACAAATTGCCTGTGTCTTTGTGTTAATCTTGCATTGTGATTTGATTCTTCCTCTCCCCCTATCTCTAAGTTCTTTTGCTTATCATTTTGAGTTAGTTCCCAAAGTTATCCACGTTGATTGACCAACTCGTGGCAAAGAAGAACTCTTTTCCGCACTCGGATTATATTTGTACTTGTTCTAACACTAACTTCAGGCAAAGTTTGTGTTTAAAGTTTATAATTTTTAGGTTTCACCCTATCCACGCCCCTCTAAGTGACTTTCAGTTGCTAACTTACTTGTCTTAATTTATTTGTAGAGATTGGATGCACCGGGAACTATATCACATACAAGGCTTGTGCAAGATACGTTGAGGAAAAATGGTGAGTGTGGAGCTGATGGGGGGAGTACGACTCATCAAGGTTGAGTGAGCTCAACACACTAACCGAGGCAGTATTACACGTGCAAGGGGAGGACGAATTTATGTCTCATGCTGCCGATGAAGCAGAGACTGCTTATTACAAGCAAAAGGCTGATGAAGCAGAGACTGAGGACCAACTATTTTCCCAGGTTGCAGATATGGCAGAAGCAACTTACTACAAGAGAAAGGAATAAGAGGGAAATGCAGGATAATCAAGCAAGTGGAACGACATTGTAGTTGAGGATTGCGCGATAGATGACTTTGACGACGAATTGCTTATAGATTATGTTTCAGATTGATTTTGCCATCTAGTTGCTTTGTAGTATCTTTGTATTTTAATTTGTTATTACATTGTATTGTACTCTTTATTTCTTTCTAATCATAGAAAACTTTCGCAAGAGTTTCTCTTGTTTTATTAACAACCACACTTATAATAATCACATCAAATATGATATCAACATATATCACCAAATAACACATCAAACAACCAGATAATATCACACATAGTCCAAATCCAAGTACATATCACAAATAATACAAATCACAGTCCAAAACACAAAATAGTCCAAATCATCATGCATATCACATAGTCCAAATCACAGCCATATGAGAAACAGTTCATAGCACATCCCAAATAAGAAGACATCCACCACCTTACTTCCTTCTAGTATTACCCTTGCCCTTGGCCCCAAGAGCGTCGGTGCCTGGAGTTTAAGGATCACGTGGTTGTCGTCTGTGTGGCATAGGCTATGAAGGTTGTGTGACTAGAGCATCATGTAACTAGGACAGACCGATCACGTCGTGGCGCACCTAAACGTCATCATCATCATCAGCAAACATGTCCCTTATTGAACGTGACAAGCTCTAAGCGGTTGTGGAAGGTCCAACTCCTTGTGGAGTGTCAACTTAGAGCTACATAGGAGGCTAGAGCTGCACAGGAACTTGTACGTCAACTACTGCGCTAGTCAAGAAACCATAACAAGCAACAACATGACGTAGCCAACGTGATATCCTTTTTCACGGTCAAAGGCTAGTTAGCCACCAAGTTTTGGACATTAAAATGAAAGGTTTTGCTTGTAACAGTTATTACTTACTAAGAGAACTACAAGTGTCCTATTGTTAGAAGTAGTGCGTGATAAACGATCAATATTGATCACACAGAGGTTGATAGACATTCCCTATACAGAAGGTAAAACATGAGGATAAAACCAAGTAAAGGTATGACAATGCATTTGCAAAATTCAAAAGAGTGAATATGTTAATACCACTCTATCCAAGATGGGAGCGACCTCGACTTGCGTCCCGTATCGAGTGGCTTGGTTGTACGAATGTCTTCATCGTCCGACGACTCTAGCTCGACATAATCCGCAGCAGTCCACTGCCCCTTCAACTTACACTTGGTTGCACCAACATACAAGCCATATACCTTTGGAAGTTGTTGTTCATGTGTGGATGGTTGTTGTGGTAGATGAGATCACCCAGTTGGTCCCATTCCTCAATGTAGGCTCGGTCAAAATGAGTGACCCTTTTCTGCTTCTGGCGATCAAACCTACAAATGGGAAACATCTCTTAACGGTTGCATTGCACATTTTAATTATGAGTTAGACAATGAAGTGAACGAAGAACATGTGGAGTTCAATTGATGTGGAGAAGGGCTCCATAGGAAACTCCTGGCACAGTCCAAACATCCGTGCCACTCTGCGGCACAAGTGGTACTCAATGGAATAGTAGATGAGCAGACACCTCATCAGATAAAGGTCCTCGTCCTCTGAGCATGCCAAGCTCAACTGAATTTGTGGCAGAGGTGGCTCGCTTTATGGTTACCAGCAAACCTAAAAACTGAATAACATTTGCCACACCTGTGTATATTTATTGTGTCATCAAAATACTAATCAACTTAGAAGACATAGTAAACGCAAAGAACTCAACATTGACAATGTAAGTGCGATGAGCTCGTTCGAGAACTTGGCTTAGGCCCGCTCGTGACGTGTGAAGTGCCGCTAGACCTGGTCCCAACGAAAGGTCGTTGTCGACTGTAGTCGGAGCCTAGCGATGGCAAACCAATCGCGATGAGGAAACTCTAACAGGAGCCAACATGTATGTGCAACCACATCCAAAGCTAGAGTAGGTACACACAACCACCTAAGCTCATGGTCCTTGCCCTCCGATGACAAGCCTCACAGAACTATCTATAGAGGAAGGCCAGAACTGCAGAACCCCAAGTGTAGACTCCAACAGTGTCCCAGTTAGTCAGGCATGGCAGAAACATCCAGGATGCGTTGTCACCCATCGCGTCTAGAAAAATAACACAACTAAAAAGGTGCAGGACCCAAGCTCGATAGTGGAAGGTAATAGTCTGATCATCTGCTCTAGCTAGACAGTGCCTGAAAGTTTGCCTGAGCCAAGTGAGGGGCGCCCCAGATGTGTTGCTACCTGGTTTGTATTCTAGAACCGCTGTACCAAAAAAGGCTTGGACTCTCTGTCTCTAGCCACCAGTTGCTACCTGATTGGTCAATGGATGGCGATGAATGTTGAGACCAAGCAACTTCTAGCAGTCTTCTAGTGTCACGGTCATCTCGCCGCACGAAAGGTGGAAAGTGTGAGCCTCTGGCCGCCACCTACAGGAAGACGAACAAATAGTAAGTCAAAACCTAAATTGTAAGTAAAGTGTTTTCAATGGATTGCAAAAAATCTTGATGAAGTTACATGTCAACCAAAGCCAACTAAAGTTGTGAGACCCGTAGGGTTGACTGTGGGCAATCCACGGAGAACCTGGAACGATATGATGTCTAAGCCAGCCCTTTGAAGGAGAGGAGTGTACCTATCATCATACGCCATCTCCTCGAACTATGGGTCCTGGACCGCAGAATTGGTAGCACCTGACAATAAGATTTATTTGATCAGACAAACATCATTTACATTACTCATTCACAAATTATATATATATATATATTTAGGCATTATCTCGTCTTCTGCGGTGAGTCGTCTCATGTGGTGCTCGTCATAGTGAGGGTCCAACAAGTGGAACTACGCCATCCTGCAAAGTAAGAAAAACAGGTTAATAAACTACATGAAAGTAAATAAATATCACAATAATTCAGACGTACTAAAAAATCATTTCCTACTATTTGTGTGAGGTCAACAGTGCATCACACCTGACTAAGTGCCCAAAGGCATGTATGTGAGTTGTGGCCAAGTCTGTCGCTTTTGTCGCATTTGTTCTACTCTGGGTCAACAAGAAAGGAGATCACTCGACCTCTCCTAGTGCAGCCAGAAACCTGATCCATGACCATATTAAACCCGCTTCTCTTCCTATTACCACGTTTGTCCCAACGGTACGCTGGATCAGCAATGTATGTCAGACCGGTGTACATTGGCCACTGTGACTCGCCAAGAAAGAACTCAAAACTGGTACACTAGGTACGTACAAGCTCTCCACACTAAACTCCCAAGGGATCCTGCTCTCGAATGCAAAGTTGCGATGATCTGCGACGGAAACATAATGAGAACATGTAAAGTGGTACTGTATAGGTTTACCACAACCACACGAGAACACATCAAGTAGCACAACATGTATCCTCAAAGGCTACACCTCACCATCGAAAGTTGTGCCACTCATCATTGTTACCTCATACTTTCCTAACTCCTCGTTAGAGCATTGTACCTCATGTCTATTGGCCCGTTCCTTTGCATTATGAAGATGTGATGTTGGTTTAGGTGCTCATCTCTGACCTCGCGTCTACATTGCCTTCGCATGTGCATATTGCTCATTAAACTACGTTACAAGTCTATAGAAAGTGATTGTTACTATAGCACTATCTTGCATGGCACATATACCCTTCAGCACACTATTAAACGAGTCGGACATGTTGCTAGTATGGAACTTGAACCTCCAGCCACATGCGTTGTATACCCTTGTTCACTTCTGGGGTTCCCTCATAAATCCAACAATCCAATTTTTACCTTCAACATTTGTTGTAGCTTTTAGATCCTTCAACTTGTCCTCAAAGAACGAAACCTCAAGTTATCGACAGACCTCCTCAAATAGAGGTATGATCCTTCTGAAGCAGATTTTCTGCTAAGTGACGAGTGCACCATCTATGGTGCATGGGCGCATATCTAGGAATTTACTCTTGCATTGCACTAAGAATACCCTGATGTATGTTAGATATGATACCAACCTCTTGACCAGGGCTCACAACATGGATCCGAACAAGACACAAGAACCAATCCCTTCTTAATCTCAATGCTATCAGCGTTACTAGGAGCCTATAGCAGGTCATCATCTCGTCCTTATGCATATGCACAATGGGAATGATTGAGATTGCTAAATTCATGACCTATAGGGTCACGTTCAGGACAGAAATGCCTGATGAGTTCCATTTCTTAGTTGGTCAATTCTTCAATCGGATGGCCGCTATCAAAATCTAATGCACGTGTAGCCTCATATGGCTCCTCCTCATCCTCAATGTGAACATCAACACTATTTGAGGCCCTGCATATGTGATCCATATTGGATGATAGGGGCAGAGGAAGATAAGCAACATTATCTAGCAACATAGGAATAGCGTGACAAAGACACTTACTAGGATGATCCTGGGTTAAAGGGATGTCCTAGGGGGCTACCATAGGATTCGAGGCCCCACAATCGACACAGATTGGAATGAGAAATTCCAACCTCATTAGGGGTTGATTGTGCATTAGCCACAACAACTACATCTTTTGGATGGTCAGGCAAAGGAGGGTCACAAGGAGATGCATTAGGCAATTTTCAAGATAACCTGAGGGGAGGTGAATACACATGTCTGACTAGATCAATGCATAACTTCTGCACGACCAGATCCAAACATCGAAACTCATTCTTCATCACAGTTTTGACATACTTTACCTAGTCATCTTCAGAGCCAATGGAGACCAACCACTAAAATATTGTTCCAGATCCACCATGGCACACGAGCCCCTCAATTGAGATGTCAGGGTCATTTGAATTGCAATGGAGCTCATCACAAGCCCTAGCGAAAATCTTTCCAAAAGATGGCCTTTCATCGAATATCACTGCCACCTTCTTCATTCCATCAAAACTAACGTTCCGATAAACATCTTCATCCACACTTCCTCCATGATATAGGGTTACTAGGTTGTCCATCTATTTCAAAGACGGATTCATTACACAATAATCATTTATGATGGTACATGACTAACACTTTGAAATAATACCTAACTAATTATTAGCCCCATCTACTAATCTACTAATGCCTAAATACTTACTAAGTAATAATTAAGTAATAGCTACATACTAACTAATAACTATATACTAACTAATAACTAACCACATCTAACAGGGTTATATAATCTATGAATATTGTATGAAAAAGGTATACTGAGGTCGCGGTGGAGTCAAGTTACCGACGGTGGCGACGGAGGCGGAGTCGGGCGACCTCCTATCTACAAAAAAATTAACATAGTACTCTCAGCAAAAATTTCGGTAGCACCTCCTCTGCATAGTGAGATTTCTAAAACGTGTAGAAAAATGAACAACATGATGGCTAACATGCACACTCATCAACAGAGAAAACAACACGATGGCAAACATACACATGCACATTCACTAAATATACTAACAAGTAAATAGCTTGATAACTATATATACTAACAACTAAATAGCTAGCTAACTATATTAACTAAATATACTAAACAAACAAAATAATAAATATGTTAACTAACTTTATACTTAAACTTAGTGACTAAACTAACAAATTTCCTAACTAACAAACTAAACCAACTAAATACTAACTAAACACTAAATACTAAAATACTAACTACTAAAATACTAAACACTAAATACTAAAATAACTAAATACTAAAACACTAAATACTAATCTAATTAAACACTAACTAGCTACTGCAATGTCTAATTACAGGCGCGGGAGGCGACGACACACGGCAAGGGAGCACCGATGGCGGAGATCCGACAGGGTAGGCCGACGAGGGAGCACCGGTGGCACGGGAGGAGGCTACGGTCCGACGTTGTACGCGTACCAGCATTGGTAGGGCACGTAAGGTGGCGGCGAGCCGACGAGCCGGCAGGCCACATGGACCGGTGATGGCGAGGCACGGCAGGAGCGGAGGCGGTCTGACGGTGGTGCGGTACGGGAGGAGCAGTGGAGGCGGCGGCGGTCCGGTGAGTCGGCGGGCCACGCGGATCGACGGTTGCACGTCGCAGGAGGAGCAGGGGTGTCGGACCACTGGTGGCGGGGCGACGACGGAGCATGGGCAGCGACGTGAGAGAGTGGTGTTAGGGAGAGAATGGAGAGAGAGAAGTTGGACGGGCCCCTAAACCCTAGCTCGCCGGTGCCTATCTACGCCAGCGGGGATAGTACCTCGGTGCCGTAGGCGGTGGCGTCGAGCTGTGATACCTCGACGCCGACGCTATGGCGTCAAGCAAAGGATCTAAAACTGGCATATGTTCCTCAGGGGGCTAAATATGAATTTTCTTTGTAAAAGGGCTAAAATACAAAAAATCGGTGGATTTGCTAATGTGTAGCGTACACGTTTTCCTACATGGCATTGGAGTTAGGTCATGCATGGTTTTTATTTGAATAGTTTGCATATATATATGACTAGTAGATTGCTTTTGCTTTGGTTATAGCATGGATGAGACATATGAGATAATTTTAGTATAGTCGTACAACTTATTTGCTCCTACCAATGGAATTACCATTAGAACATAAGATCAGTTCGTTTTTCCTCCTCATCACTTGTACAACTTGCCTCTATCAGCTAGAGTCACCATCAAAATTAAGAGTGTGTGTATTTTTCAGGTTTGGAAAAATAACAAATACAAGTTAGATGTATTTTTATCATTGTACCTTACGTGATTGTTAATATGGTTGGCGGTGAAAACAAAGGCATTTAGAATATCACAGAATCTACTTAATTTGATCAATTCGATGTGATTTTTATATAAAAATTCATACTATTCGTCCATGTACTAAATAGTATAGGATAATCTCCCTCATAAAAATTAAGAATTTATTTTGATGTACTTCTAATTGCTACGCCTATAACGATCCATAAGAACGCTAGTGCCCTTTAGATTAAAAGACCATTAGTAAGTGTGTATATATATATTACGAGCTCTATGCTTTCAATAACTAGAGGAAGCCAGGTCAGACGGTGCAATCTGGTCGAGCCGGTCCAGATACGGGCGTATATAAAAGAAGACCCGGAGTGTTAGGGTTCAGTTTTTCACGTCACATCCCGATTCATTAGCGACGTCGCACACCTAGGCGCGTACGACGTAAGTGGTTGCCCGAGAGTGCGCGCGGCGGTGGACCCCCAACCGGTGGCTGCGGTGGTCGCGGCTCCCTGACTCGGACATGCGGTGGTGGCGTTTCCTCGATCCGGAGTAGTGGCGGTGGTTCCCAGGTCGGTGGCGCAGTGGCGGTGGCTCCTTGATCCAGAGGGCGAGCGATGGGGGCCCTGTGCGGGCAAGCGACACCTCGACATGCGAGTAGCGATGACGCCACACGAGGCGTGAGATTCGAGCGGCGTCACGGAAGGCGCGAGGTGCGCGCAGCGACGATCATGCGTAACATCCTCCGATCCACCACAGTTTAGGCAGGTCGAGTGACGACCTCCATTTGTCTTGTGTCGTCGTCGACATCCTACGGTGACTACCTCCTCCGATTTGTGTTTTCTTTTGATTATTGTGTTTTATGCATACCACATGCACTATTTACGCTAAAAACTATACGATTTTATGCTTGAACACGGAGTTCCTATATCAGTTTGCTGCATGCATATTTTTTCCATGCACATTGGTAAGGCAATTATTTGATTTATGTTGTTCGTAATTACCATAAAAATCAAATCAAATCAAATCATTTATGTTCGTAACTGTCCATAAAACTGTCTCTAATTCTGGCCTGTTCGTAATTACTATAAAAATCAAATCAAATCACTTATGTGCATACCTGCCATATTTTTACGTCTACCATAAAACTGTCCCTAATTCCCGCTGGTGTTCTTAGTTGGAATGATATTAGGTTTTTTTACCATTTATGCTATACAGTGTAAGTATTTATGCGATATTTTATAAGAATTTATGCTCTGTGTGAGTTATGTCATCCAATTTTTGCGTGTGTGCAGTGGATAGAAAAATATGATCCAAAATTTGCGCGCATGTAATGGAAAATCCCACGATTTGCCATAATTTTTTGTATCTAGATAAAAATAGAAACCGCATGCATGTAACTCCCATGCCATAATTTCTTCACAAAGAGAGCCAACTCCTCATCACTTTCACTTCCATTTCCTTTATCTTCACTTTCTTCCTTTTCAATTGCCTTGGAAGCTTTAGCTTTGAGAGCTATTAATTCACCTTTCACTTTCTTAGCCAAACTCATTGCTTCGGCTTGAGACTTTTTGAATATGTTTTGAGTAAGAATCTCTCCCAATACTTCGGTTGAAGAAGTAGTGGCTAAATCACTTCTTACTAACATGGTCATAATAGTGTCATATTTTCTCTGGAAGAGATCTGAGAAACTTGTGAGTGAAATCCACATCTGGTACATTAAAACCAAGTCCCTTGAGCTCATTTACTATCTCATTTAACCGGTTAAACATGTTGGACACACTTTCATCTTCCTTCATGAGAAATTGTTCAAATTTTCCATTGCATACATACAACTTTGCACTCTTCACTATTGTAGTTCCTTCATGAATTTCCATTAGTTTGGTCCAAATCTCATGAGCGGTTGTGAGATTTTTGATACGGTTGAACTCATTTATGTCTAGAGCATCATAGAACACATTCATGGATTGATCATTAGTTAGAACATTCTCATTGTCACTAAGTGATGGTTTATCTTGCTTCAATACAACAAACTCATCTCTAACAATGTCACACCCGGTTTTGAAGGTAAACCGAATGCGAACCATGTACGTGCCAGGATCAGTAATTCACGTACACAGCAATTACATAAATGACTCATCATAGCACAATGCTTCGAATTACAATAAAGAGTAAGTAATAATATTACAGACTAGAGCCATTTACATAATATAAATCAAAGTACACAGAATTGAAACGTAGCCAACATAAACAACCCACCACAGGCAGCTGACTGGGGGAGGTCGCTAGCCTAATCCTTGAACTCGTCAAAGTCCTGGAACTCCTAGAGATCCGCCTCGACGCCTTCTTCTTCTTTACCTGAGCATAGGTTGCACCAAAGGCAACCTGGTGTTTTGTGAAAGCAAGGGTGAGTACACATCAACGTACTCAGCAAATGTCCCGTTTGGTTGAAGTGGACTAGCTTTATGTGGGGTTAAGATCAAGCAGTTGCTTTTAGTTGGTCAGGTAATTATTACTAGTAGAAAGTCAGGTTTTAGCATTAACCCAAGTTCTTAACCCAAAGTACCCTTTCCAAACGGAAACAATACCACTTATCATTACCATAATCATAATCAAGACCATCATTCTCATCACCACCTGTAATCCGAACATCTCTGATCAAGTATCTCTAATCAATGGAGCTCCCTTGGCCGCTCATAACCGCGAGCACGGCTGATATATCAGTTTTCATAACACTCTGCAGAGGTTGCACACTTTACCCACAAGCCGTGATTCCCTCTTGCCTCGGGCCGATCAAACCCTTAAACACTACCAAGGTGAATAGGCAGGGTCTCACTACGTAGCCTTTACAAAGATTCCCTGAGGATGTAGCCGCTCGTTAGGTTTCCTAAATGTACCGCACTCCTCCCCAAGGGGCAAACCAACCTTGGCAGAGCGAGTCGCACACACCGAGCCCCATTGACGGCACGACGGCGAAGCGAACTACACCTCAGTTCCTCTAATTATTCAGCTAAGGGCGTCCCATTCCACCCTCATGGTTGCACTATTTTCTCGGGCGGTCATCCAACGAACAGGTCCTTACGGAGAGGCACTCGAGAAACCGCTCGAGCCCCCTTGAATATCACCAGTCCAACATCATAATCATAATGACAACATCGTATCATAAGTGTTCACATCATGTTCATTGATTAAAGTAAAGCAATAGCATGAAGCTAACCATAGTAACCCAAAAGGTAATCAAGGACAAGGTAAATAGAAAGCTAGTCAATCCTTAGGTTGTTCATAGTATGTGGGACGGTGAATTATAAAGTAAATGGGACATAATGGGTCAGAGGACACTTGCCTTCACCAAACAGATGCTCAGGGTCTTCAACCTCGTAGAACTCGGAGAGTTCAATCTCTTGGTCACCGAAGCTTAACTGTCGATTCCTCGAAGCTCGAAAATGGATCACAGACTATTCGCGGTGCGAAGCAAAGACGAACAAGCACAAGCAAACAAACATGTACATATGCATAAGAACATTACACCATGCAAGATAAAATGTTATAAAAGCAAGCAAAATAAAAATAGAGAGCGCCTCTACGGACGGTCGAGGGGTTAGCGTGTTTACACCGAGAAAGTATTAATTGGAATATTTAATTCGACATTTCTCAAATATAAATAATATCTACTACTCAGTTTTGGCTAACTTACTGTTTTTAATAGTGAACAATTGAACCAATAATTAATTAACTGACCTGAGCGATTACGTGCGAATGATTTAATCTCGCACGCGGATAACGCGCGAACGGCGCGCGGCTAGGCGTGCGACACACACGAACGGCGTGCACGAACAACGCGCGACCCACATGAATGATGCGTGACGACACGCGATCTTGTGCGAGACTACGCGTGGACGGCGCGCGAAACAACGCGCCCGACAGCGCGCGGCACACGAAAATCACTAACAGTCATAGTGTCCAGACTAAACACTTATAAATTACAACATTTGAATAGGCATTAATCACCTTAGTTTGTATTTATAAAAACACAAATAGAACTATAAATTAGTTTTATTCAAATTGTTATTCTCACAAATATCGGATAACAAATAACTAGCCAGTTGATTAAAACTTACGTCATTACATAATAATGTTACTAATATGGAGTTGATGCTGCTACGGAGTTGACGCGACCCACACGGATGACGTGAACAACACGACGATGACGCGCAAACAACCTATGTGCCACACGCTACAATGAGCGAGCTACGGCTTGTGGCGCGAACACACTAGCTAGGCGACATCGGACTACAAGCATGGGTAGATGACGACAGGTAGACGACGTTCACCTTGGCGACGACTAGAGCGACGTAGACGCTGCTGTGGCAAACGGAGGTGACGGCGAGCACGGGGATGGGACAGGGCGCTCAACGTCGTAGGCAAGCTAGCTGCGCAGGTAGTGCAGGCGGGCTAGCCGCGTGCCAGGACCGCGCCGGGGGCGCTGGCCGCGCGCCAGGGCCGCGCCGGGCACCACGCCACCAGGGGACCGGGCCGAGGACGCGCACCATGGCCGCGAGCGAGCACGGCGAGCCTCGCCGGGGGCACCGTGCGCAGGACAGGCCGCGTCGGAGCCGCGCGCGCACTGCGCCGCGCCACGGGGAAGCGAGGGGAGGGATGCGTGGACCGCGCGCCGGCCGAGCTCCGGCCGCGCGCCGTGGGCGCTGGACCGAGCCCCAGGCCACGCCGAGGGTCGCGCACCGGGCAGCCGAGCCGGGGTCACGCCGCACTGCCGAGCCAAGGCCACGCCGCCGAGTCGAGGCCGCGCCGCGCTGCAGAGTCGGGGCCACGCGCGCACCGCCGAGCCAGGGCCGCGCCGGAGCCACAGGATGGCGGGTTCGTCTATGGGAGGGGGAGCAAGAAGCAGGGGAGGCAGTTTTGGGAAGAGGAACAGGGAGTGGGCGGGCTGGTGGGTGGGCGGCGGCGCTAGGGTTTCGGGGGACCGGCGCACGTTGGGTGGGCTGCGCGCGCAGGTGGGCCACGGCTGCGCCTGGGCCGGTCAAACCGCCGAGCAGGCCAGGGGGAAAGGGGCACGCTGGGCCTTTTTTCTATTTTCTTTCCTTTTTCTCCTTTTTATTTCCAATCGAATTCCCTACTAGATGCATGCTTCACAAATTCACTCATCAAACAAAATGAAAGAATGCTCCAGCATGATGCGACAACGAAAACACCTCTAGGATTTTATTTTACTAGACTTACACATCGATTCAAAATAATTCTCCATTTTTTTAAGAAAAAGAGAAAGGAAAGCGAAGAACTGAGAGAGTAACACCTGAGTTTGGTGGATATTAGAAAAGAAATTTTATACCCCCAAATTCAGGGTGTTACAAATCTAACCCCCTTAACAGAATCTCGTCCTCGAGATTCAAGAAGAGGCTAGCAAGAAAATAAGATTGGTTCATATATTGTTTACAACTTCTTCGGCTCAACTTTGACTCTGGCAACTTTAACTTGCAGACTGGTTGCTTTGACCTTCAGAAGCTTGAGACCGATCGATGCAATTCTTGAGGATCTCTTGGACCTGTGGGTTAGGACCCACACACGCTTTCGCTGCGCCACTTCAATCTTGTTGGTTGATGTTGATCGCATTGTCTTTATTGGGGTTAGTGGCTAACCCCCTTAACAGGAGCGTTTATATGCACTTGGTGAAGATGCTGCCGACTCTGATCTTGACTGATTTGGATGAGTTGGAGGTTGCCAAAAGGACAGGTGCAAGAGGAAAGAATACAGATAGAAAAGGTAAGCATAGATGGATTAAAGAGAGAAAAGGGGGAGCACCCAACTACCTAACTCTATGGCACTCAGCTAGTAAACTGATGTCATTGCGGACCAAAGGCCACAACACATCAACATTCATCACAAAGAAGCAAATCAATCATCACACAAGGAAAAACATCACGAGCACACAACAACAAACGTCTCATTGCTATACGTTCCTTTTAATTAAATGGTGGTCTTTCCTTAAAAAGGGAAACTACTCTAAGGCCAACAAAAGGCAAGGGGAATAATAAGACATGGAGGGTAGGGGCATGAGCATAATAAAGGATGGAGCTAAAGCAATGAATGTAACCGACAAGGGAGAGAATGCAACCAAGGTCAGGATAGGTAAAACACCATTCTCAAATCGAGATGGACAAGATGATATTTCAAAAGGTAGGCATAAGATAACATCATGGAAAGATCTAGAGATTACAAAGGAAAGGGAGGTGAAAGGCAAAAACACACCAAAAGATAGAGTTAGGACAAGACTTGTAACACGACAGAGGAAAAAGGGAACGAACAAGAGCGGGATATGTAAGACATCACTCTTGAAATGAGATGGGAGAGGAGGCTTTAAAATGCAGGTGCAAGATGAGCATCATGGTAAAGATCAAGGGATGACAAGGGTTAAGGTGATAACAGACAAACACAACCAAGGATGTATTTTAGACAAAACTTGTGGGGCATCAAAGAAGGGGAAGCAATCAAGGGTGAAGTAGGTGAGGCATTATCTCCGAACAGGGATGGAAAGGAGGAGGCTTCAAAGGGTAGGTTCAAGGTAAGCAAGAAGTCTAGGGCATAGATATCATGAGGGTTTTGAAGGTAATAACGGACAAGGATGTAAGAGAGGAGATAAATAGGCATAATACAAAAGATATAAGTACCATAAAGGATGGAGTTAAGACAAGACCTGCAAATGGAAAAGGAGAGGGTACATCCAAGGGCCAGATAGGTAAATTGCCACTCTCAAATTGAGGTGGAAGAGAGGTGATTTTTTTAAAGAGCCGGAATAAAGATGAGTGTCAACGCAAGATGGATGGATGACAAGGTGATGGTGATAGCAAATAAAAACACATCAAAAGATGGAATTAAGACAAAACTTGTAAGGTGACAAGGAGTAAAAAGAAATCAAGGGAGAGGTAGCTAACTCACAGCTCTCAAATCGGGTCGAAAGAAAGGGGAGGCTTTTAAAGGATAAGTTCAAGGTAAACATTTAGGTACAAGGCCTCAATATCGCAAGGGTCAAAGGCAATAATAGACAAGGGCATAAGGGAAAAGACGAAGGCATAGAAGATCCAGTGGTATAAGTTCAACAAAGAATGGAGGTACGTCAAGGCTTACACGCGGTAAACAAGATAATATTGTCAAGGATAAGATAAGTAAAACACCGTTCTCAAATTGGGATAGGAGATTGGAGGTTTTAGATAACAGAAATAATGTCATCACCAAGATATGGTCGAGAGATGGGAAAGGTCAAGGCAACGCTAAACGAAGGCACAACAAAGGATGGAGTTGAAGATTCACAAGCGATGAGGAAGAGGATACGACCAAGGGAAAAGTAGGTAAAGTACAATGCTCAGATTGAGATGGAAAAGAGGAGATTTTAAAGGGCCAATATAAGATAAACATCAAGGTAAGATATAAAGGTTATAAGGGTAAATGTGATAATGATGAAATGCATAACCCATGGACAGAGTCAAGGCAAGACTCACCAAATGGCAAGGTGGAGAAAATGATCAAGGATAAGATAAGTGAGGTTCCGACAGAAGAGTTGAAGTAAAAATTCATTACCGAAGGAAGTTACAAGGAAACAACGAGATTACCACAGGTGTGCAAAATGAAATGATCACTCATGGATCATTAATAAACAAGGGGGGTCAAGAACATGTTAACTAAAGTGTTTCAAACAGATATTGGGATATGAAGATAAGCATATATAAAAATAAGAGTATGCAAGATTCCAATGGTATGAGCGTACCAAGACCAAGAGAATAGAAAAAACCAAAGGATAGCGGCTTCACAACGGAATCGGGAGGGGTCTCCGAAGACAAGGAGTTCATGGACATATAAACTGAAATGTCTAAGTAAGCAGTAGAAATTCAGATGTAAGTATTTAAAACAAGAGTATTAAAGAATTTAGGGATACGAGTATGTCAATAACAAAGGAATAAGGATTGCCAAATGGTAAAAATTTAATGATGGAAGAGAAATAAATCCCAAAAGGCAAGAAGGTTATGGTCAGGGGCATCTACAAGGATGTCGCAAGCACAAGAGCGAGATCAGATCTAGTAGATTGAGAGAAGTATAGACTATACTAGAATAAAATACTTTTGGCAAGGGTGCATATAGGGACACAACACAGAATTAGTCGAGGTGACTAATATTTTGAAGTAGAATCAAGGATGAGGTGAAGTAATAATCAATAAGTCCTTAAAACGGCCATTGCTACTCTAGGTCAGCGGTACTACAGTCAGCAAGGCTTTGATACCACTTATGTCACACCCGGTTTTGAAGGTAAACCGAATGCGAACCATGTACGTGCCAGGATCAGTAATTCACGTACACAGCGATTACATAAATGACTCATCATAGCACAATGCTTCGAATTACAATAAAGAGTAAGTAATAATATTACAGACTAGAGCCATTTACATAATATAAATCAAAGTACACAGAATCGAAACGTAGCCAACATAAACAACCCACCACAGGCAGCTGACTGGGGGAGGTCGCTAGCCTAATCCTCGAACTCGTCAAAGTCCTAGAACTCCTGGAGATCCGCCTCGACGCCTTCTTCTTCTTTACCTGAGCATAGGTTGCACCAAAGGCAACCTGGTGTTTTGTGAAAGCAAGGGTGAGTACACATCAACGTACTCAGCAAATGTCCCGTTTGGTTGAAGTGGACTAGCTTTATGTGGGGTTAAGATCAAGCAGTTGCTTTTAGTTGGTCAGATAATTATTACTAGTAGAAAGCCAGGTTTTAGCATTAACCCAAGTTCTTAACCCAAAGTACCCTTTCCAAACGGAAAGAATACCACTTATCATTACCATAATCATAATCAAGACCATCATTCTCATCACCACCTGTAATCCGAACATCTCTGATCAAGTATCTATAATCAATGGAGCTCCCTTGGCCGCTCATAACCGCGAGCACGGCTGATATATCAGTTTTCATAACACTCTGCAGATGTTGCGCACTTTACCCACAAGCCGTGATTCCCTCTTGCCTCGGGCCGATCAAACCCTTAAACACTACCAAGGTGAATAGGCAGGGTCTCACTACGTAGCCTTTACAAAGATTCCCTGAGGATGTAGCCGCTCGTTAGGTTTCCTAAATGTACCGCACTCCTCCCCAAGGGGCAAACCAACCTTGGCAGAGCGAGTCGCATACACTGAGCCCCATTGACGGCACGACGACGAAGCGAACTACACCTCAGTTCCTCTAATTATTCAGCTAAGGGCGTCCCATTCCACCCTCATGGTTGCACTATTTTCTCGGGCGGTCATCCAACGAACAGGTCCTTACGGAGAGACACTCGAGAAACCGCTTGAGCCCCCTTGAATATCACCAGTCCAACATCATAATCATAATGACAACATCGTATCATAAGTGTTCACATCATGTCCATTGATTAAAGTAAAGCAATAGCATGAAGCTAACCATAGTAACCCAAAAGGTAATCAAGGACAAGGTAAATAGAAAGCTAGTCAATCCTTAGGTTATTCATAGTATGTGGGACGGTGAATTATAAAGTAAATGGGACATAATGGGTCAGAGGACACTTGCCTTCACCAAACAGATGCTCAGGGTCTTCAACCTCGTAGAACTCGGAGAGTTCAATCTCTTGGTCACCGAAGCTTAACTGTCGATTCCTTGAAGCTCGAAAATGGATCGCAGACTATTCGCGGTTCAAGCACAAGCAAACAAACATGTACATATGCATAAGAACATTACACCATGCAAGATAAAATGTTATAAAAGCAAGAAAAATAAAAATAGAGAGCGCCTCTACGGACGGTCGAGGGGTTAGCGTGTTTACACTGAGAAAGTATTAATTGGAATATTTAATTCGACATTTCTCAAATATAAATAATATCTACTACTCAGTTTTGGCTAACTTACTATTTTTAATAGTGAACAATTGAACCAATAATTAATTAACTGACCTGAGCGATTACGTGCGAATGATTTAATCTCGCACGAGGATAACACGCGAACGGCGCGCGGCTAGGCGTGCGACACACACGAACGGCGTGCACGAACAACGCGCGACCCACACGAATGATGCATGACGACACGCGATCCTGTGCGAGACTACGCGTGGACGGCGCGCGAAACAACGCGATCGACAGCGCGCGGCACACGAAAATCACTAACAGTCATCGTGTCCAGACTAAACACTTATAAATTACAACATTTGAATAGGCATTAATCACCTTAGTTTGTATTTATAAAAACACAAATAGAACTAGAAATTAGTTTTATTCAAATTGTTATTCTCACAAATATCGGATAACAAATAACTAGCCAGTTGATTAAAACTTACGTCATTACATAATAATGTTACTAATATGGAGTTGATGCTGCTACGGAGTTGATGCGACCCACACGGATGACGTGAACAGCACGACGATGACGCGCAAACAACCTATGTGCCACACACGACAATGCGCGAGCTACGGCGCGTGGCGTGAACACACCAGCTAGGTGACAACGGACTACAAGCATGGGTAGATGACGACAGGTAGACGACGTTCACCTTGGCGACGACTAGAGCGACGTAGACGCTGCTGTGGCAAACGGAGGTGACAGCGAGCACGGGGATGGGACAGGGCGCTCGACGTCGCAGGCAAGCTAGCTGCGCAGGCAGTGCAGGCGGGCTAGCCGCGTGCCAGGACCGCGCCGGGGGCGCTGGCCGCGCGCCAGGGCCGCGCCGGGCACCACGCCACGGCCACGCCAGGGGACCGGGCCGAGGACGCGCACCATGGCCGCGAGCGAGCACGTCGAGCCTCGCCGGTGGCACCGTGCGCAGGACGGGCCGCGCCGGAGCCGCGCGCGCACTGCGCCGCGCCACGGGGAAGCGAGGGGAGGGCTGCGCGGGCCGCGCGCCGTGGGCGCTGGACCGAGCCCCAGGCCGCGCCGAGGGTCGTGCGCCGGGCAGCCGAGCCGAGGTCACGCCGCATTGCCAAGCCAAGGCCACGCCGCCGAGTCGAGGCCACGCCGCGCTGCAGAGTCGGGGCCGCGCGCGCACCGCCGAGCCAGGGCCGCGCCGGAGCCGCAGGATGGCGGGTTCGTCCATGGGAGGGGGAGCAAGAAGCAGGGGAGGCAGTTTGGGGAAGAGGAACAGGGAGTGGGCAGGCTGGTGGGTGGGCGGCGGCACTAGGGTTTCGGGGGACCGACGCGCGTTGGGTGGGCTGCGCGCGCAGGTGGGCCACGGCTGCACCTGGGCCGGTCAAACCGCCGAGCAGGCCAGGGGGAAAGGGGCGCGCTGGGCCTTTTTTCTATTTTCTTTCCTTTTTCTCCTTTTTATTTCCAATCGAATTCCCTACTAGATGCATGCTTCACAAATTCACTCATCAAACAAAATGAAAGAATGCTCCAGCATGATGCGACAACGAAAACACCTCTAGGATTTTATTTTACTAGACTTACACATCGATTCAAAATAATTCTCCATTTTTTAAGAAAAAGAGAAAGGAAAGCGAAGAACTGAGAGAGTAACACCTGAGTTTGGTGGATATTAGAAAAGAAATTTTATACCCCCAAATTTAGGGTGTTACAAATAATAGGCTAAATATTTCCTCCCATAGCTTTAAGATGCATTAACATTCTTATTTTCCAATAGTCATAATTGTTCCCATCAAAATGTGGTGGCTTCCTAATGTGCACGTTGTTGTTACTAGCCATTTTGTCCAACTCCGGGATGGTTAAATCCACAAACAATGGAGTCCAAAGCTCTGATACCACTTGTAGGATCTAGGACACCGACTAGAGGGGGTGAATAGATTGTTTTAACTAGAATCAAAGACACTAGAGAAATTTAATCAAATCAACAAGAGATACAAATTTCCTAGCTATGATCGACTAACAAAGTATGATGAGCAATTTATGTAAATACTACAAATGATAGACAATACACAAATTACTAACTACTTGCAAGTAATAATTAAGTAAAGAGTGAGAGAATGACACCGAGAATTTATCCTATGGTATCGTTGATTTGCCGATCACCCCTAATCCACATTGAGGTGGAATTCAAGCTCTCACTTGCTCCTCTATCAAGACTCGACTTGATCTTTGAGCCAAGTGGACAAGAACTCACTCAATACCTTGATTCCACTAGCGTCGCCTTTGCCGCTCTGGTGAGGTGGGTGCGAACCCCTCACAAGCAACACCACGTCTCCTCCACAATCTTTTATGGAGAGCTCGACGGAGACAACACCAAGCCGTCTAGGAGGCGACAACCTCCAAGAGTAACAAGACAATGACGCTTGCCCGGTGTAATACCTAGTGCCTCAAAAGAACACAATGAATGCAAATGCACTAGAAGCTCTCTATCACTCACTACAATGCAATTTCAAGCAACGAGTGTGAGAGTTTGAGTTAGAGGATCACAAATTAGCTCAATATGTGCTAGGAATGGACAAGAGAGCCCTCACACACGAGCTTCACTTCTATTTATAGCTCCCAACACAAAGCTAGCCGTTATGAGCAACTAGCACATATTCTGCGCACATGCGGACGGTCCGCGCCCTATGGTCGGACGGTCCGCCGTACTAGGAACGGCTATAATTCTCGTTTGAATCCTGTCAGTTGTGTCAGAAAAAGTCAAGCTCGGATAGTCTGCCAGCCTTGGCTGGATGGTCCGGGACCTATCAACATGAAATTCCAGAGCACTGACCATATTGAACAACACGAGTGGACTGTCCGCCAATCATGGACGGACCGTCCGCCCCAGGACCACGTACTGTTCAGTCAAAACCCCCAGAGAGTCCATAGTACAAAGACATAAAAACACACCATCCCTGTCCAATTCCATTTTGGCACATGTGGACGGTCCACCAACCCTGGCCGGACGGTCCGCACAAGAACACAGGGACACGTGCGCCAGCAGACCCCTCTGGCAGAGTCGCGGACGGTCCGGCCTCCTGATCCGGACGGACTGCTGACCCTAGAATTCAATAATTTTAGATTGCGCTTTAACAAAAGACTTTGACTTTTGAAAATCGAAGCGTTGTTAGTCCTCATGCAAATGCAACAGTTTATGCTCTATGAGGTACTAAGTTTTACACCGATCAAGTTCATTGACCCCTCTTAATAGTACAACTATCTAGCCTACTAATCCAGTCAATTTCTTCACTAAACTCCTGACGACCGGCAAAACAAAACCTACGTTATACCTTTGCCTTCACTTGATCCACAACCAATGGTTATAAGTCTCCAAGACTTTCCTGTTTCCTATGGTCAAATCCTGCATTCTTATTTCTCCAAGAACTGTTAGTCCACAAGCAGTTGTCATTAATTATTAAAACATTACTAAGGGTCCTAAATGATTCAAAAGCGGGCGCCACTCCAGGGCATGCGCCTCCGAGGAGGGATCCGCCTCCGCCGCCACCGCGCTCCCTTAGGGCCACCGTCGCCGCTGCCGAAGCCTACCGCCTCGCGCAACCGCCGTCGCCACTGGGCCTGTGGTGCGCCGTCGTCGCTCGTCCTCTTCGGGAGCGTAGCCGCTCACACGACCGATGAAAGCGCCACCATTGGTCGCCCTCCTTAGGGCTCCACCGCCGTTGGCCCCTGGGATAGCCGTCGCTCGCACGCCCGAGGAAACCGTCGCCGCCCCGCTAAAACCTAATCCTTGGCAGTCTGGGGTGTTTTTATAGCCGCCCGAACCTGGTGCAGCTAAACCGGATGGCACCGTTGATCCAGGGCTTCATATATATATATATATATATATATATATATATATATATATGTGTGTGTGTGTGTGTGTGTGTGTGTGTGTGTGTGAGGGGGGGGACTGACATGCTAGAGGGGATCATCTTAGTCACCTTTCTCCCTAGAAATGTGGGCGCCCAAGAACCTATCATTGTTTCTTTTGCTGTGCACACGGTGCTAGCACACTAGGGATATAGCCTTTTCATCCCTATAGAGATGCCATTGTTGTTGCTACGATGTTGATTAACATTCAAACTGAGGATCACAGGTGAACGTATTGCTTCTGCTGGTACAATGATATTCTACTACTTTCACTGCATCGACACATTCTTCTTTCATTGTGTTGTGTGTCTAGTGGAAATGATTCATGATCCTCTACTCGTATGCTATTTTGGTAGAACATGGTAAATATACTACTGCATGTTTCCTATAAGCGACACATGGTCGTTTGAGGCGGAGAAGAACCATCAAAATTTAGTTGGTGAAGCTCCACCAAAATGGTGAATCTAGCCTCTAGAACCATTTTAATAAATCTAGATTTATTGAATCTGAACCGTTTGGCTAACTTTTGATGAAGTGTAGTTGTTTTTAGCTTATCTGGAGTCTGTAGAGCTATACCAAATAGATCCTTAACATCGTCGAATTTGCCACCACCTTATTATTAACATGGATGTCAATAGAGAATTCTTCGTCATGGATGGCTTCCCATTTCTATCCCCGTGAGAGAAAAAAATCCCCATAATCTATTACAGAATGCAATATTTGGACTCAAATGCAAGTTAATTATATCAAACCAATATAAATGGAATAAACAAGAATTGAAATTATAAGATGTTACTTTAGAGTTTAGTTTGCTATTTATAAAAAGATTTGTATTAATATTTTTTAGATTTTTAATATGTCAAATAGAATAATTTAGAGAGAAGTTCACGACGGATACATGAAAAATGGTGATGGAGAGGATGGTTCGCTATTCTCATTCTAGTGTATCCCACGGTGACTAGATTTTAGTCGTTTCAATTGAGGTAGAGTAATCTATATTATACTTAAAGCATTAGTTTTAACGGTCGTCACGCGTTATTTTTTACAAATAACTCCTCACAGCTATTTCAAATTAATCCGCTGTACACTCAAACGACGGCCCGGCACGGGCCACAACTCTGGCCTAGGCACATCATGCCGGCCTGCTGGCTGTGCCAAGCCAGCCCGTTAGCCCGTCGACCAATTTGATTAAATCAGCATAAAATGTTAAAAAATGGTACAGGCGGTGGGGTTTGAACCCATGCCCTGATAGAAGGACGAGAGACACTAGGTAAAGCTATCTAACAGGGAAGGACGAGAGACACTAGGTAAAGCTGTCTAACCAGTAGAATATGCTCAAATGTTTTAATATTGAATATAAATTATATATATGTATATATGTTTTTTATAAAATAAAAAATATAATCATGTCAGGTCGGACCAGCACTACGGGTTGAGGCTACAACCCAATCACGGCACGACGTTCTTAGCTTTTGCAAGCATTAGGTCGTTTCTGAGACCACATTGGCGCAATGGACCCCATGATGTTTGAGGTTGCTGAATTGGATGGAGCAACAACGATTTGTCGCACTAACAGTAAAATAAAAGGTTATTTGTTGGTTTTAAATATTAGTAATTGCTATGAAATAGCATAATTTATATGGAGCGCATCCAGTTTTTATTGATGCCTGACTTTAGCAATCACTCCATATTTTGATTTATCTTTTTTATAAGTTTGAGTCCATGTGACTTATTTTAGAAACTTGAGCTTACAAACTTTCTCTTATTTGGTATTTGTATGGTGGAATTATGTCATTTTATAATCTCTGTTCGTTCAGTCAGTCGTTGTCACTACTACAACATACCTCTGCACAGGCGGTTTGGTTCGCCTCTACACAGGCGGTTCCAGGAACCGCTTGTGGTGCACCGCCTGTGATGTAAAACAACATCACAGGCGGTCAATCAAAAACCGCCTGTGAAAAACACAGATTACAGGCGGTCCAGTTCAAAGGAACCGCCTGTGATAGACACACATCACAGGCGGTTTCTTATCCTAGCCGCCTGTGATAGACACACATCACAGGCGGTTTTTTATATAAGTCCGACTGCATACAATATAAATCACAGACGGTTTTCATTATACAGATTCATATATACAGAATTTTCAAACACAGAATATACACAGATTTCATACACAGATTATACACAGATTCACACAGATTGCATACACAGATTTCATACACATATTACAAGTTCCATAACAGGTATAATACACAGATTCATCCACATATCAAGTTCCATCGTCATACACAGATTTATACACATATCA
Organism: Zea luxurians; assembly: GCA_029449295.1. Classification (NCBI taxonomy): domain Eukaryota; kingdom Viridiplantae; phylum Streptophyta; class Magnoliopsida; order Poales; family Poaceae; genus Zea; species Zea luxurians. The sequence continues at coordinate 69,060,354 of JAOPSE010000019.1, read as the reverse complement.
AGTTCCATATACAACTAAACATCTCAAAGTTCCATAGACAACTAAACATCTAAAGTTCCTAACTAAAGACCTAAGCACTGTGTGATATTGTGTACAAACTTAGTTCTGGGAATTTTTGCAAATTTCCATTTGTATTGTAGAATAGCCCTTGTTGATGAAGAACTTCACGGCGCATAAAGTAAAGCAAGTCTCTTACAACCTTAGCAACGCCGATGGAAACCATATCTCTTTCTAACCATTCAGCATTGATCTTGGATTTAGGAACTTGCAATGAAAGCAAAAAGCAAGCGGTGCTAAGAGTAATGTGATGAGCAACAATATAACATAAAAATTGCAACATAGACAATGATAGCGAACTTACATCCTCACGATTGACCATGTAATGGAAGGTGACACGACACCATTCGCATACATAATAACCGCACAGGACAGTACCCGGAGGTTGTTTGTCACCATATGGAAATAATGATATTGACAAATTAGGCTTGTCCTCTGGATGTTCGCCGCCAAGATCTTTCCAATAAAAACGGTATGCACTGCATATAAGAATAGCATTGTGAGATTAAGAATACATTTGTTAAGTTGTAATAAGTACAAGTGTGCAATAATAATCATACTTCTCTAAAATCTTCAAGAAGTCATTATACGTAGCCTTTTCCATTCTCAGTGAGTCGAAGACCACGACTTTACCATCCTTTGGAAAGATCATGATACAAATGTAGTGGTCACTATATAGACATAGACGAAAACACATGTTAAGATCACGATTGCCATAATTTATAGTTCAAAATTAAACCATGTCGATAACTTACTTAAAGTGGTGCGGAGCTATTATTAAGTCCTTGCCATGTTGTACATGATTATACATGGCTCGTCCAATGTATGCCGCCATTACCTTCATTTTGTTTCTCTGCTTCTGTTTGACGGCTTTCTCAAATTCAGCATCGTCCAAGTCTTTGTATTCTTCTCCATGCCTACGAGCAACTACTTTGTAGCGAGCTTGGGATATCATCAACGGGTCAAGAAACCCTGTCTTAAGTTGTTTCTTCTTATCATCCATGTATTGCATCCTACGTGTAATAGTGTTAATCGTTAGACTCTCGTTTATGTGTGCGTGTACAAAACTAACAAATATGAAAGTTTAGAGGTACTTACAAGCAAAAGAGGGTTAAGTAGTTGGTTTCCATCCTTTGTCGGTGGTACAACGACCAGAGATCGTCAAAGAATAAATGCTGCACAGGATCTATATGATCATTGCTCCAAAATGCATCTTCTGGCACAACAAATGTGAAGTCCTCGAGTTTGTATTTGTTGCTAGCCACCATGTACCACTCATGCATTCTAATCTCCGGAGTCGACAACTTAGAAAGTTGCACCGTCGTCAAGAACGGCCTCCCATTCACAAATTTTGGAGGAACATCCTCCTTCTTGTATACCGAGATATTGGTTTTAAGACGTAATGATTCTCGAGTATGAATCATTCCAACTTCTTCCCATACTTCGAAATTGTCTATTTGGGACCGTGTGCCTACTCCATGAGATGCTGATTCCGCTTTTGATTGATTTGTCTTAACTCTCTGCAATTTATGCAGGTAGCGTGCCACTGATTCTGACGGTTTCTTGACATCGTCAGTGGCGATTCGCTTATGAATTTTCTTTGAAATAGCTGGCCCTTCAACATTGGTGCCAACCTTTGGTTCCTTTTTGATGTTGACGTCGACATTCTGAGGAACAATTTTGTCTACGTCCCCCTCGTCGAGTTCCTTCACAAGAGGCGATATGATTGTTTCAACGATTTTTTTGGAGGTCGGTGTCATATTTTCCTGCACCATGGGGTGTGGAATGATCGAACTATCTTTTTGTTGCATTGGTGTTGAATTCGGCTCATCACCCAACTTGATGTCGTGTCGATGCCAAAGGACCAACTCGTTCATTGCCTCCTGCAAAGTTATGATCCCCTCAACTGGAAAATCTATCTCCCAATCTTCACAACCACTGTCTGTGATTTCTAGAACTTGGACCACAGCATAGTGTGGCGGGACAGGATTATCCTTGTAGTTAACAAGTCCTGGTTTTACCAAACCAGTAGCAGCTTGCTTTGTTTTTGTCCCAGATCGATTGATTGGAATATGAAGAAAGCAAGGCTTGTCCTCAACAATATCGTCTACAGGGTACTTGGTCAAGTCTTGCACAGATCCTACGCTGCTAGGGACTATAGGTGGACTCATGTGGCTTGGCTTGAGTTCAAATGATATGCATTCTGTTTTCTTCATTTTGTTCATCACATCATTAATAGCCTTTTGTACCCTTTCATCAATAGTCTCTTCAAGGGTCCTTTTCGACTTCTCGTGTTTCCTATATGACAATGCATACTCTGGAAATGCCTCTCTCCAGGAAATCTTAGAAGAGATTCCCCGAGCCCGTCCAGTGTGTTCAGGATTGCCTAGTGCTGCAGTTAGTATGTCATTCTCCCTCCGAGGCTTAAATTCTCCTTTTTTTCTCTTATCTGCATATTCTTGAATTTTTGTCGAAACTACGCCTACCAATTCTGGATGCAAAAGTTTTCCGTCCTCACTCAAACCTGCCCGACCTAAGATCCAACGAATAGCTCGCTCATCGATATCTTTTAATATTGGGTCCAAAGTGCCGTTAGCTATAGCTTCCTCGATTATCCTGTTCCACTTCACAACTTTATGGTGATATCCGGTTGACCCCAGGCGATGGGGGTGTTTGTTCATCTTCACTCTCTGAGAATTAGTTTCACCCAGTTCTTTGGCCTTCAGTTCGGTCTTCTGACGAACAAATTCCTCCCACTGAGCTTGAGTGATTTTCCCCATTTTCTTGGGCGAAGGAACCGTATTCTTCTTAACAAATTCCCTATTCATCTCGGCCTTCCACCCATGAAACATCTTGGCCATAGCAGAGAGCATCGACTTCCTTACTGCATCCTCTGTGCCTTTTGGGAACTTGAATGACTCAGACAACTTAGCCCATAGCTTATTGCGGGTGTCTTCATCTAAATCCTTCCATTTTTGAAGTGTGATTGGCACTATATCTCTAACAGTAGACCCGCAGGAATTTCGAAACTTTGTAACCACGTCAAGTGGTTCTTCAGGAAACCCCTCTGCATTTAGTTTTGTTACGTACATAACTGCACCTTCTTTCATCTGATTCGGACCTCGTCGCCCTCGTTTCCGCTTATGTGAAACGAATGATTTAGGCATTGGAGCATCCTCCGTGTTTCGTGTAGAACATGCATCCTCTTTCTTCTTTTCATTTGAAATCTATATAGTGAAACAATTAATGGCCTTTCATATATGAACATTATTTTAGAATATAGTCTGCATATTTCTATTTACCTCTTCATCGTTGGAATATAGTCGGCATCAAGCTCATCTGATGTTTTTTTCTTCCTTGGAGGTATAGGAGTACAAGGATTGTCGTCACTAGAACTATCCTCCACGCTCCCTTCACCGGAGCTGCTCGTTGTCTGCCATTCAAGTTTGGTCGCGTCTTCATCAACTTTGTTAGACGCACCGGTGCAGACCACATCCATACTAGGCTGCTCGTTGTCTGCCATTCAAGCTGGTTCCATCGATAAAGGGATATACTGTTAGTCTGATATACTGGTTCCATCAATAAGGGAACTTGGAGAAAAGGTGATTCAAAAGAAATCGAGCCCAAACCCGCCTCCAGGGCAGGATCGGGTCGGGAAGCAAGCTCGCAGATAGAAGTGCACTTTCCAATGCAGTTAGACAGAGAAGGCATGGCTGTGATGTTATAATGCTGAAGGACCCCAAGAAGAGATTATGCCCTGTAGTCTACCACCTCCCGTTATTTGTGGGCTTCACCGAGGGCGGGAAACATTTGGTGACATCAAACGACCTTCGGGCTGGGGATGTCTGCGAGCTTGTTAAGGGGCCAGACGATGGTGAGCCGGTGTACTCTGTCCGGATGTGTGGTCACAAAATTTAAAGCCGCCCTGGCTTCATCTGTGCGCTTCTCTTCTCTTATGTTGGCTACTAAGATCACTTAGCACCCCACCTAAGAGAAGAGAAGCACACACATGCAGCCGGGGTGGCTTTAAATTTTGTGACCACACATCCGGACATAGTACATCGGCTCACCATCGTCTGGCCCCTTAACAAGCTCGCAGACGTCTTCAGCCCGAAGGTCGTTTTCTATCACCAAATGTTTCCAGTCATCGATGAAGCCCACAAATAACGGGAGGTGGTAGACTACAGGGCTTAATCTCTTCTTGGGGTCCTTCAGCATTATAACATCACAGCCATGCCTTCTCTGTCTAACTGCATTGGAAAGTGCACTTCTATCTGCGAGCTTGCTTCCCGACCCGATTTAGGCATTCCGCCGATGCCATTCTCCATATAAGTCCCAAATAGAGAATAGGGATGAGGTAGTCAAGATTGTAGGCGCTAGTGCTCAACTACTAGCATCTATAGATATGGACACAAGTCCAAATTTGGTGCTACTCGGCACCATCGATATCACTAGAAAAAAAATACATCAAAGAGATCCACTTCCCAATAGTACTCAAAGATAGTTCATTGACTTGACACTCTCTAAGAGGTTCATACAAAATACATTATCTCTAAGAGTGAAACCTACGATACTCATATCGTGTTGTTTAGGACTAAACATCAACAACCCCTTGATTGGTCGCTATCATACTCAATTCCAAAATATTTTTCCAATATGTCGGCTTGAGTAAGGAGATCTGGGCTTGGGAGTTCCTCCAAATCATCTGCAGCTTCATCATCTTCAGCATATTGCAGGGCTTCATCTTGAATAATTTTAGCCCTCTTGGAGTCAGCATACTTTTTGATGGACAGAGCACACTTCTCAAGCATGTCGCATACATCTCCAATTTGAAACAAAGTGGTCTTAAGTGTGTACACTGATTCCGGTTCACTAGTATCCACAACCCCATCAGTCACTAGACTGCGAATGATGTCAACATGTGTCTCGATGACTCGAACTGAGCTCTCAACCATGTCAAGTGGCTCTTTTTCCATCTCTAAAACTGAAAATGGCCAAGTCTCACAATCAAAATTGAGATCGCAACAAAGGCATGGATCAGAGGGAAAACAAGGATGTGGCTTATAGGGCAAAAAGAGAGGTCCAAATAACATTGTCATGGCTATGAACAAGTCAAAGATGGGAGATAAGAACAAGTCTTATAACATAGGGTTGGGAAGCAAAGATAGGTAGTCAAAAAACTAAGAAGGGAGATAAGAACAAGTCTTATAACATAGGGAGATAATAACATTGTCATGGCTATGTACTTCCATGATGTATGTGGCCATAAGCACATTTGCCCTAATGATTATCAAACAAAGATAGGTAGTCAAAAAACACTAAAAATAGACTTGTTGCCCCAATCACTATGGAGATTTTCTTATAACTGAATATGTAAGTGAAAAAACATTTAATCAGAAGGGATAAAAATAGATCCCAATCGATGGAGGGACACAAAATTCTTCATTCGAAGGATACTAACACCTTAATGGTATATAAACATTTAATCATAAAGGATAAAAGAAATAAAAAAAATTGATACATGAGAAGTAATTGACAACCAAGCAATAAGCATATGATTCACGGATAGCCAAACAAGTAATTGACAACCAAGCAATAAGCAATAAGCATATTGACAACCAAACAAAATATGTAAGTGAAAACACCAACAGTAATTAATCTAAGAACTGATAATCAGGGATAGCCATTGATTAACACCTTAATGTGTTTGAACCATTGATTAACCTAAGCATTTGATTAACCTAACCATTTGATTAACCTAAGCAATGATTCAAACACATATATATCCAGCTGTGTATTCAAACACATATATGACTCAAACACAAGTAATCTGCCATCAATTAACATATATGATTCAAACACATATAGGAAATTCGAGCCATGAACTTAGAAGAAATGAACCTGAACTTTGACCTTACTACGAGAGGAAGAAGAAAGAGCTTGGGGACGACGACGCTTCGGGCTCGGGGACCGTGACGGCGGCCCTTGGGCTCGGGGACGAGGACGGCGGGGCTCGAGCTCGGGCTCGGGGACGGCGGGCACTCGGGCTCGGTGAAGGGGACGGCGGCGCTCGGGCTCGGTCTCGGGGACGGCGTTGCTCGGGCGCTCGGGGACGGCGGCGCTTGGGCTCGGGGACAAGGACGGCGGGGCTCGAGCTCGGTGAAGGGGACGGCGGCGCTCGGGCTCGGTGAAGGGGACGGCGTTGTTCGGGCGCTCGGGGAAGGCGGCGCTCGGGCTCGGGGACGGGGACAGCGGCGCTCGAGCTCGGGGACGGGGATGGCGGCGCTCGGGTTCGTGCTCGGGGACGGGGACACGGCGGCAGCCTGGCGGCGCTCGGGTTCGTGCTCGGGCAGGATCAGAGTTAGGGTTCCTATCGCGAGCCTTTTATATATTGTAAAGAATCCCAAGCGGATATTTAGCAAAACCGCCTGTGATAGACAACATCACAGGCGGTTGTTAATTCCGACCGCCTGTGATAAATTAACTTCACAGGCGGTCGATGTAAAAAACCGCCTGTGATGTTATCTATCACAAGCGGTTTTGCTAAATATCCGCCTATGATGTGTGTACACTATAAAAGGGCTAGCCCCCGACGGGTTCCAGAACCCTAATTCACAGCACTAGCGGCGGCGGTTTTTTTTTTGAGATCTACAGGGAGAAGGTTTTGTTTTTGAGTTTATTGATTGATTTCAATAGTTTATGCATATATATGATCTCCATTTGTTTTCTTTCTCATTTTGATGCGATTTTTGCCTCAATTTTGTAATATAGAACGGATTTGAAAAAAAGCTTTGGAATTCAAGATTTGGACTTATAATAGTTGATCTAGTTTAAAGATTCTTTAAAAACACAATTGTCTCACCTCAAGGTATCTATTGTTGCAATGTTTGTTTTATTTTCATACATATCAATTCGTTTCATGTTTTATGGATGAATTCAATTAATTAATGATTTTATTGATGTTAATCAATATAAGGATAGGTAATGGACCGAGGTTGGATGTACAATGTGCCAAGACCACATCCGTTGTATATTCGAAATTTGAGAAGCTTTATTGAAGCGGCCAACAAGCACGCGAATTTGCGAAAGAGCAAGGAGATATTATGTCCGTGCATCGACTGTGATAATAAGATAGCTTGGAGAGATACAAGAGTAATCCAATCACATCTGCTAAAAAGAGGGTTTAAAGACAATTACACGATATGGTCAGAACATGGTGAGTTGGATCCGTGTGAAGTGCCTGGTAATGATGAGAGAGTTGTCGGAATTTTAGATCTTAAAGTTGATGGTAAAGTGGATAATGTGGATGCTAATCAAGATTTTGAAGAATTTGATTGCGAAGAGATGTTGCGCCATATGGAACCAGAAATGTTGAGTTCTGTGGGATCGCAGAAATGGCTATCTAAAATGGAGGGACTAGAAAGTGCTTCAAAAGAACCTTTATATGATGAATCAAAGGGTTGTGACAAAGAGTTTACTACACTGCGTACAGTTCTAGAACTTCTAAAGTTGAAGGCTAGCGCCGGATGGTCTGATACTAGCTTCACAGATCTTTTGAATTTTCTGTCCCAATTACTACCAAAACCCAACAAACTACCAACAAACACTTATAAAGCGAAGAAGCTTATATCTCCCATAGCTCTGGGTGTGCAAAAAATTCATGCATGTCCGAACCATTGTATTCTGTATCGTGGCGATTTTGAGAACGCATCAAGATGCCCAGTTTGCAATGTCAGTCGATACAAGAAGAGCTACAATCAAGACTGTGTAAAAAAATTCCCGAAGAAAAATAAAAACAAGAAATCCACTATTGGACCTGAAAGTGACGATGACACTTTGGATGACATGGATGGGAAAAAGAAGTCAAAGAACCCAGCTTTGGTGATGTGGTATCTTCCAGTAATTGATCGCTTAAAACGTTTGTTCTCAAATCCTAGGGAGGCTGAGCTTATGCGTTGGCATGCTGAAAATCGCAAGCAGAATAACAAACAGATTCGACACCCTGCTGATGCATCACAATGGAAAAATTTCGATCTTATGTATCCTGAGTTTGCCAAAGAAACCAGAAATGTAAGATTTGCTTTGGGTACAGACGGAATGAATCCATTTGGTGAAAAAAGAAGTGTACATAGCACCTGGCCCGTGACTTTAACGATGTACAACCTTCCATCATGGCTGTGTCACAAAAGAAAGTACATTATGTTGACTATTCTTATTCAAGGTCCGAAATCAGCTGGTGTTGATATTGATGTGTTCCTAGAACCTCCTATGGAAGATATGACAAAGCTCTGGAATGAAGGAGTTAGAATATGGGATGAGTATTGCCATGAGTATTTCAACTTAAGAGCAATTATATTTGTTACCATCCATGATTCTCCCGGTGGCGCCACACTATCAGGGCAAAAGACTAAAGGAAAGAATGGTTGTGTAGTGTGCGTCGATGGAACTGCTTCCATGTACCTTAAATCATCCAAGAAGTTGGTGTTCATGGGACACAGACGGTTCTTGATGAAGCAGCATAAGTACCAAAAGATGAAAGCGGAATTTAACAATCAACTGGAAAGTGAAGGTGCACCAAAGCCTTATAGTGGGAAACTTGTTTTTGAAATTGTAAAGAACATTCATGTTGTATTCGGAAAGGGAAAAAACAAAGGAGAAAAGAGAAAGAGAACTGACCCTTCAACTTACACAACTTTCAAGAAGCAATCAATTTTTTTCAAGTACCTCCCATACTGGAAGGATATGGAAATTTGCCACAGCATTGATTTGATGCATGTAACAAAAAATGTTTTTGACAGCATCATTGGAACCTTGCTGGGCATGCCGAGTAAGACAAAAGACGGACTCAAATCACGCAATGATCTAGTAGATCTTCAAATCAGACCGGAACTTCATCCAGTGGATAGTGGCAACGGGAAGCCTTACCTCCCCCCAGCTAGCTACAACTTGTCAGTTGAGGAGAGAACAAAGATTTGCAAATGTTTGCGTGGGGTCAAAGTGCCCACAGGTTTCTCATCTAATATCAGCAGACTAGTCAGGATGAAGGACTTGTCTCTATTTGGCTACAACTCTCATGACTGCCATGTGATGATGACAGTGTTCCTCCCAATTGCGGTAAGAGCCCTCGAAACAGAGCATGTCAAAGTTGTCATCACACGCTTGTGTTACTTTTTCAATACGGTTTCACAAAAAGTAATAGCTTTAGAAGACTTGGACTATCTAAAGGCATACATCATCGAGACTATGTGCAAGCTTGAAATGTGTTTTCCTCCATCATTTTTTGATATGCAAGTACACCTAATCATACATCTCGTGGATCAGATAAAAATATTAGGGCCACTATATTTACATCATATGTTTCAGTTGGAGCGATACCTGGGAGTATTAAAAGGTTATGTGCGAAATCGCGCTCACACAGAGGGTTCAATCATGGAGGGATACACTACAGAAGAAGTGATTGAGAGCTGTATAGATTACATCAGTGACAGAACAATGATAGGTGTGCCTGTACCTAAACATGAGGGTAAACTATGTGGGAGAGGGAGAATGGGCAAGAAAACTTTACGCATTGAGGATTACAAGCTAGTACATTGTGCTCATGGTAGTGTACTATAACATCTCACGATAGCCGAGCCTTACATAGAGGAACACCTAGATGAGCTTCGTAAAGAAAATCAGAACCGCACAGAGGACTGGATCATGAGGGAGCACAAACATCGTTTCAGTGAATGGTTAATGGACAAAAACATCCTATTCGGAGACTCTTTGGAAGAGAAAACAATGAAGAATTTGGCTTCTGGGCCATCGTGTTTTGTGACATCATGGCAAGCATATGACATCAATGGGTACACATTCTACACTAAATCAAAAGACATGAAAAGTGTTGCACAAAATAGCGGTGTTCGTATCGATGCTTTTGACCTACATGGACAGAAGACCACATATTTTGGATTCATAGAGGAAATATGGGAACTTGATTATGGCCCAAGCATGAAAATACCCTTATTTAAGTGCCAATGGGTACAACATCCCGTGGGGGTGATAGTGGATAACTACGGACTCACACTGGTAGACTTAAAGAAAGTAGGATATAAAGATGACTCGTGGGTTCTCGCCGAATGTGTTGCACAAGTGTTTTATGTACTCGATCCAGCAGATGAGAAGATGCATGTAGTTATTTCTGGAAAGCAAAAAATTGTTGGAGTTGAGAATGTGGGAGACCAAGATGAGGAATACAATAAGTATGAAGAGATGTTCGTCTTTAACGGTCCAGAGAGAATCAAGCGTGTGGAAAAGAAAATTGATAAGAACTTAAAGCCATACATGCGGAAAAATGGTAGTTCATGAAAAATTGTATGAATCAAATTGTATTTGTTATCATGTATGATCGACTATGAATTGTGGTTGCCAATTAATTTAAAATCTCTCTAGTTATCTATGTGTGCTATTATAATTCATTTAAATTGTATTTGCATATTATTGTTAAAAATTAAATATTAATTCATTTAAATTGTATTTGCATATTTCTGTTAAAAATTAAATATTAATTCATTTAAATTGTATTTGCATATTTCTGTTAAAAATTAAAATTATTTTCATATTTAAATTGTATTTTCATATTTTTACAATCACAGGCGGTTTTTTCTTAGGGTCTGTTTGTGAAAAGGATAGAGCACCACAGGCGGTCCTAAACAAAAACCGCTTGTGATACTATTACATCACAGGCGTACTGAACCGCCTGGGACATCACAGGCGGTTTTCTAACCGAACCGCCTGTGATGTAAAAAGCCTACCGCTTGTATAGAGCCAAATTGTACTAGTGTGTGAATTTTTTTCTAATCGCTCACTTCATTGGTCGTGTTGTACCAAGACATATTAGATGGAGTAAATAATAACATCAGTTAGCCAAATCAAAAAAATATTATACAGAGAATGGAGACAATCAATTAAAATATTTATTTTTTTATGGATATTTTACATGGGTATTGTTGTAAACCATCGTAACGTATAGACAACCGACTAGTAATAATTAAAAGTCGACTCCATCCCCGTTCGTAGGGGAATTCTCCGTCGAGAATCGAGCAACAGGTCCCTATGCCATCTTCTCTTCCCTCCAGTTCCATTTTAATTGGCGTTCTAGCTGTTTTGGAGTGGAATAAAAAAACTGACGTTTCACACTTTTGAAGGATTTTGTGACCATGCTGCCCCTAATTACTCATGCACTTTCCCGTGCATGTATACATGCGGAGCGCATTTAGAGCTAGTTTGGAAACCAAAAAAAAGATAGGATTGAAGCGGTTAGAATCCCCTTCTTATTTAAAATTAAATAAGAAGGGAATTCTAGCTTCTTCAATCTTCTTTGATTTTGTTGCTCCCAAATTAGCTCTTATAGCTGATAGTATTCTAGTTTAGGAATAAAGTACTACTGCCTTCGTCGCCAGCTCCTAGCTAGCACTCGTAATATAACAAAACTCACCATACAATTCATCGTACCCCGTTCCCATCAAATATTGACCGAACAGTCGCACATAAGAACATTATTTTAGGAATGTTATTCTTACTCCGGCATGTTCGCAATGACTCATCTTCATCTGGAAGAACATAGTATCGCTCTGATTTTCTAGTAAGGAAGAACCATTTCTCATCAATAATGAAGATAGTGCCAAATAACACCTTAAATCTTGGATTATTTGGTATGCTTTCAGGCCTCAAGCATGCATATCAACACATCATTACAGCCTAGCTTTAATTTCTTGTTTGCTTCAGTTAAGTGCGGCTTGATACTACCGGTATGGCTTTTAATAATACCTTGTTTTAGATATCTCAACAATTTGTACTCGCTCACATGTAAAATAGCACATACATCTTCGTGAGCTGTTCTATCTTTTAGAGCAGCATTTTTCAATTCTTCTAAATCAAGTAGTACTGCACGCCATGCAAGTAACTTTAAAGGAAAATTTTTTAGTATGCCATCACATTTTATACTTATTACTTGTGTGCTACTGAGTAACATATAAGTATATTTTTGTGTATATAACATATGAGGTCAATGAAACACAAGGAACGAGTATATTTTTAGATGACATACAGGGAATTGATCTAACTTTAAGACCAAGACGACCCACGATAGCTTATGACCACATCAACTTCAAGGCGTATTTAATAAGGGCAAGACAGAAAAATAGACATCTAATAAAGCACTACTTGGTATGTGAGATACTGCTGTCCTAAACGTCGGTTAAAATGAAATTGGAGGGGGTTATTATCTGTCGTTTTCCAATAGGATCCATATATATGTGCCGACCCCACCTGGTGCCTTGTTTGTGCATGCATGCCGTTGCACTCTGCAGATCGATCGCATCTGCCTAGCTGTGTCTGCCCGCGTGGACCTCGTGCAATTTCCTTACCAATCGCTCAAGCTAGCAGCCACTATTCTGCAATCCGATCCGACCTCTGGTGTCTGGTCCCTACAGTACTGCAGTGCATTATTCTGTCTCATACTGCTAGCACACAACATCCCATATTTTTTTTTCACTCATAGCTTCTAAAGGGACTAGTAGCTAGTCAAGGGACTATATATAGAAATAGTCAAGCTAGGCACATATCTGCGTGACGTCGACCGTCCATCAGAATTTTACATGAGACATGCAATCGAGTCACAAAAATATGCCCTTTCGGCCGAACACAATCTTGGTATGACACTTGACACCACGTTCACCGACCACTGTCCATCCATCGTCTGCTAGCCGATGGAAGACACTGCTGTCCAATTTTTGAGTTTTCACTTTATTAAAAAAAAGGGAGGCCAGCCGAGCTGGGCCGCTACCAGGCCCACGGCCGAGCAGCCCAGCCGGCAGGCAAGCGCTGGCAGTGGGCTAGGGTATGAAGAGGCCACGACTGGGAGATCGGGAGAACGAGCAGAGCAGCAATAGCTGGGGCGGCGGCGCTTCAACGGAGGCCGAGCTCTGCGGCTCGTTCGTCCGAGATCCACGGGAAAGCAGTTGGCCTCCTCTCCCCACCTCGTCTCCTTAAAGGATGGGCGGTAAATCCCGTGTAGAAGGGTGTTCTACTCCTCTCTGCAGCTGGCTGTTCCATTCTTCTAGCTCCATAAGTCCCTAGTGTTCCTGTGTTTAATCTCTGGTGGTGATTGGAACACTACTACAGGTATCCTCTATACAGGCGGTCCGGTTAGCCTCTACACAGGCGGTTCCAGGAACCGCTTGTGGTGCACCGCCTGTGATGTAAAACAACATCACAGGCGGTCAATCAAAAACCGCCTGTGATAGACACACATCACAGGCGGTCCAGTTTAAAAGAACCGCCTGTGATAGTCACACATCACAGGCGGTCCGGTTTAAAAGAACCGCCTGTGATAGAGACACATCACAGGCGGTTTTAATTATAAGCCGCCTGTATTTCCCAGATTCATATACACAGAAGCAGATTCATATATATTTTCCAGATTCATATACAGAAACAGAAATAATAACAGATTCAAACACAGATTCAAACACATTGTGTTTCAAACACATATTCATCATACAAAGATTCAAACAAGTTCTATAGCAGGTTCCATACACAGATTCATCCACATATATATCAAGTTCCATCATACACAGATTTATACACATCAAGTTGCATAACAACTCAACATCTCAAAGTTCCATAGACAACTAAACATCTAAAGTTCCTAACTAAAGACCTAAACACTGTGTGATATTGTGTACAAACTTAGTTCTGGGATATTTTGCAAATTTCCATTTACATTGTAGAATAGCCCTTGTTGATGAAGAACTTCACGGCGCATAAAGTATAGCAAGTCTCTTACAACCTTAGCCACGCCGGTGGAAACCATATCTCTTTCTAACCATTCAGCATTGATCTTAGATTTAGGAACCTGCAATGAAAGCAAAAAGCAATCGGTGCTAAGAGTAATGTGATGAGCAACAATATAACATAAAAATTGCAATATAGACAATGATAGCGAACTTACATCCTCACGATTGACCATGTAATGGAAGGTGACACGACACCATTCGCATACATAATAACCGCACAGGACAGTACCCGGAGGTTGTTTGTCACCATATGGAAATAATGATATTGACAAATTTGGCTTGTCCTCTGGATGTTCGCCGCCAAGATCTTTCCAATAAAAACGGTATGCACTGCATATAAGAATAGCATTGTGAGATTAAGAATACATTTGTTAAGTTGTAATAAGTACAAGTGTGCAATAATAATCATACTTCTCTAAAATCTTCAAGAAGTCATTATACGTAGCCTTTTCCATTCTCAGTGAGTCGAAGACCACGACTTTACCATCCTTTGGCCAGATCATGATACAAATGTAGTGGTCACTATATAGACATAGACGAAAACACATGTTAATATCACGATTGCCATAATTTATAGTTCAAAATTAAACCATGTCGATAACTTACTTAAAGTGGTGCGAAGCTATTATTAAGTCCTTGCCATGTTGTACATGATTATACATGGCTCGTCCAATGTATGCCGCCATTACCTTCATTTTCTTTCTCTGATTCTGTTTGACGGCTTTCTCAAATTCAGCATCGTCCAAGTCTTTGTATTCTTCTCCTTGCCTCCGAGCTACTACTTTGTAGCAAGCTTGGGATATCATCAACGGGTCAAGAAACCCTGTCTTAAGTTGTTTCTTCTTATCATCCATGTATTGCATCCTACGTGTAATAGTGTTAATCGTTAGACTCTCGTTTATGTGTGCGTGTACAAAACTAACAAATATGAAAGTTTAGAGGTACTTACAAGCAAAAGAGGGTTAAGTAGTTGGTTTCCATCCTTTGTCGGTGGTACAATGACCAGAGATCGTCAAAGAATAAATGCCGCACAGGATTTATATGATCATTGCTCCAAAATGCATCTTCTGGCACAACAAATGTGAAATCCTCGAGTTTGTATTTGTTGCTAGCCACCATGTACCACTCATGCATTCTAATCTCCGGAGTTGACAACTTAGAAAGTTGCACTGTCGTTAAGAACGGCCTCCCATTCACAAATTTAGGAGGAACATCCTCCTTCTTGTATACCGAGATATTGGTTTTAAGACGTAATGATTCTCGAGTATGAATCATTCCATCTTCTTCCCATACTTCGAAATTGTCTATTTGGGCCGACCGTGTGCCTACTCCATGAGATGCTGATATTGCTTTTGATTGATTAGTCATAACTCTCTGCAATTTATGCAGGTAGCGTGCCACTGATTCTGACGGTTTCTTGACATCGTCTGTGGCGATTCGCTTATGAATTTTCTTTGAAATAGTTGGCCCTTCAACATTGGTGCCAACCTTTGGTTCCTTTTTGATGTTGACGTCGACATTCTGAGGAACAATTTTGTCTACGTCCCCCTCGTCGAGTTCCTTCGCAAGAGGCGATATGATTGTTTCAACGATTTTTTTGGAGGTCGGTGTCATATCTTCCCGCACTGGTGTTGAATTCGGCTCATCACCAAACTTGATGTCGCGCCGATGCCAAAGAACTAACTCGTTCATTACCTCTTGCAAAGTTGTGATCCCCTCAACTGGAAAATCTATCTCCTAATCTTCACAACCACTGTTTGTGATTTCTAGAACTTGGACCACAGCATAGTGTGGCGGGACAGGATTGTCCTTGTAGTTAACAAGTCCTGGTTTTACCAAACCAGTAGCAGCTTGCTTTGTTTTTGTCCCTGATCGATTGATTGGAATATGAAGAAAGCAAGGCTTGTCCTCAACAATATCGTCTACAGGGTACTTGGTCAAGTCTTGCACAGATCCAACGCTGCTAGGGACTATAGGTGGACTCATGTGGCTTGGCTTGAGTTCAAATGATATGCATTCTGTTTTCTTCATTTTGTTCATCACGTCATTAATAGCCTTTTGTACCCTTTCATCAATAGTCTCTTCAAGGGTCCTTTTCGACTTCTCGTGTTTCCTATATGACGACGCATACTCTGGAAACGCCTCTCTCCAGGAAATCTTAGAAGAGATTCCCCGAGCCCGTCCAGTGTGTTCAGGATTGCCTAGGGCTGCAGTTAGTATGTCATTCTCCCTCCGAGGCTTAAATTCTCCTTTTTTTTCTCTTATCTGCATATTCTTGAATTTTTGACGAAACTTCGCCTACCAATTCTGGATGCAAAAGTTTGCCGTCCTCACTCAAACCTGCTCGACCTAAGATCCAACGAATAGCTCTCTCATCGATATCTTTTAATATTGGGTCCAAAGTGCCGTTAGTTATAGCTTCCTCGATAATCTTGTTCCACTGCACAACTTTATGGTGATATCCGCTTGACCCCAGGCGATGGGGGTGTTTGTTCATCTTCGCTCTCTGAGAATTAGTTTCGCCCAGTTCTTTGGCCTTCAGATCGGTCTTCTGACGAACAAATTCCTCCCACTGAGCTTGAGTGATTTTCCCCATTTTCTTGGGCGGAGGAACCTTATTCTTCTTAACAAAGTCCCTATTCATCTCGGCCTTCCACCCACGAAACATCTTGGCCATAGCAGAGAGCATCGACTTCCTTACTGCATCCTCTGTGCCTTTTGGGAACTTGAATGACTCAGACAACTTAGCCCATAGCTTGTTGCGGGTGTCTTCATCTAAATCCTTCCATTTTTGAAGTGTGATTGGCACTATATCTCTAACAGTAGCCCCGCAGGAATTTCGAAACTTTGTAACCACGTCAAGTGGTTCTTCAGGAAACCCCTCTGCATTTAGTTTTGTTACATACATAACTGCACCTTCTTTCATCTGATTTGGACCTCGTCGCCCTCGTTTCCGCTTATGTGAAACGGATGATTCAGGCATCGGAGCGTCCTCCGTGTTTCGTGTAGAAGATGCATCCTCTTTCTTCTCTTCATTTGAAATCTATATAGTGAAAAAATTAATGGCCTTTCATATATGAACATTATTTTACAATATAGTCGACATATTTCTATTTACCTCTTCATTGTTGGGAATATAGTCGGCATCAAGCTCATCTGATGTTTTTTTCTTCCTTGGAGGTATAGGAGTACAAGGATTGTCGTCACTAGAACTATCCTCCCCGCTCCCTTCACTGGAGCTGCTCGTTGTCTGCCATTCAAGTTTGGTCGCGTCTTCATCAACTTTGTGAGACGCACCGGTGCAGACCACATCCATACTAGGCTGCTCGTTGTCTGCCATTCAAGCTGGTTCCATCGATAAAGGGATATACTGTTAGTCTGATATACTGGTTCCATCAATAAGGGAACTTGGAGAAAAGGCACTTTCCAATGCAGTTAGACAGAGAAGGCATGGCTGTGATGTTATAATGCTGAAGGACCCCAAGAAGAGATTAAGCCCTATAGTCTACCACCTCTCGTTATTTGTGGGCTTCACCGAGGGCGGGAAACATTTGGTGACATCAAACGACCTTCGGGCTGTGGACGTCTGCGAGCTTGTTAAGGGGCCAGACGATGGTGAGCCGGTGTACTCTGTCCGGATGTGTGGTCACAAAATTTAAAGCCGCCCCGGCTTCATCTGTGCGCTTCTCTTCTCTTATGTCGGCTACTAAGATCACTTAGCACCCCACCTAAGAGAAGAGAAGCACACACATGCAGCCGGGGCAGCTTTTAATTTTGTGACCACACATCCGGACATAGTACACCGGCTCAACATCGTCTGGCCTCTTAACAAGCTCGCAGACGTCTTCAGCCCGAAGGTCGTTTGCTATCACCAAATGTTTCCAGCCATCGGTGAAGCCCACAAATAACGGGAGGTGGTAGACTACAGGGTTTAGTCTCTTCTTGGGGTCCTTCAGCATTATAACATCACAGCCATGCTGAAGGACCCCAAGAAGAGATTAAGCCGTGTAGGACCCCAAGAAGAGATTAAGCCCTGTGGTCTACCACCTCTCGTTATTTGTGGGCTTCACCGAGGGCGGGAAACATTTGGTGACATCAAACGACCTTCGGGCTGTGGACGTCTGCGAGCTTGTTAAGGGGCCAGACGATGGTGAGCCGGTGTACTCTGTCCGGATGTGTGGTCACAAAATTTAAAGCCGCCCCGGCTTCATCTATGCGCTTCTCTTCTCTTATGTCGGCTACTAAGATCACTTAGCACCCCACCTAAGAGAAGAGAAGCACACACATGCAGCCGGGGCAGCTTTTAATTTTGTGACCACACATCCGGACATAGTACACCGGCTCAACATCGTCTGGCCTCTTAACAAGCTCGCAGACGTCTTCAGCCCGAAGGTCGTTTGCTATCACCAAATGTTTCCAGCCATCGGTGAAGCCCACAAATAACGGGAGGTGGTAGACTACAGGGCTTAATCTCTTCTTGGGGTCATTCAGCATTATAACATCACAGCCATGCTGAAGGACCCCAAGAAGAGATTAAGCCCTGTAGGACCCCAAGAAGAGATTAAGCCCTGTGGTCTACCACCTCCCGTTATTTGTGGGCTTCACCGAGGGCGGGAAACATTTGGTGACATCAAACGACCTTCGGGCTGTGGACGTCTGCGAGCTTGTTAAGGGGCCAGACGATGGTGAGTCGGTGTACTCTGTCCGGATGTGTGGTCACAAAATTTAAAGCCGCCCCGGCTTCATCTGTGCGCTTCTTTTCTCTTATGTCGGCTACTAAGATCACTTAGCACCCCACCTAAGAGAAGAGAAGCACACACATGCAGCCGAGGCAGCTTTAAATTTTGTGACCACACATCCGGACATAGTACACCGGCTCACCATCGTCTGGCCCCTTAACAAGCTCGCAGACGTCTTCAACCCGAAGGTCGTTTGCTATCACCAAATGTTTCCAGCCATCGGTGAAGCCCACAAATAACGGGAGGTGGTAGACTACAGGACTTAATCTCTTCTTGGGGTCCTACAGAGAATAGGGATGACAAGGCTGGTCGAAGATAGTTCATTGACTTGACAATAGTACTCGAAGATAGTTCATTGACTTGACACTCTCTAAGATGAGTGGTTGGAAAAACACAAACATCGTTTTCAGGGATCCTCTCAGAAGGAAGGTAACAATGGAAGTGCTGGTCAGTGGAAACCCAAGATGACACATCGTTCTGATGTGGGCAGTAGTGGCAGTTCTAACAAAGGCAAGCTCACTTCCAAAGGAACTCTGAGGAGGAAAGGGAGGTGCAGAAATTGTGGCATCTATGGTCACTGGGCACAAGACTGTAAGCGTCCAAAGAAGGATGAAAAAGAACATAAACCACCAGAGGCAAATATAGCTGTGGGCGGCACTGAACATGCAGCTCTTTTGTTCGCCCAAGTGGAGCAGGCTTCAGGTGGATCTACACTAACAGTTCACCTTGCAGAAGACAAAGTGGTGCCAGTGGTCTGCCCAAATGAAGTGTGGGTGCTAGACACGGGAGCTAGCAACCATATGACTGGACAGTTGTGGACCACTGATTTCAAGTCGGGCGACCAGCTAGTCGACCGACAGGACCGACCAGGCGCCTAATCGCGATTAGGGCGACCTATGTATATTCCTAGGCATATATATATGTATATATGTATTTGTAGGCATATAAGCCATATAGAACTGAAATTAAATTGGAAGTTTAGAACTGAAATACTGAAACATAACAGTAGCAGGCTAGCAGCAATGCAGCATAAGTGAAACCAGTGAATGAGCTATATATAAGTGAAACCAGTGAATGCAGCATAAGTGAAACAATAGAGTACCTGCTAGTCTGCTACCTAGAGCAGATCAGCATCCAAGCAAAAAGCAGCAGCAGCATCCAATCCACGTGGGTTTGTTCGTTTTGCTCTCAATCCATATGGGTTGGATGAGATTGAGTGGGTTCCGTTCCCAAATAAATCAAAAAAATTCATAGTTTTTTTTAATCACATCCAATCCACGTGGGCACATATGTAGTTCTGATATGGTTTCTAACCGAACACAGCTACATGGTTTCTGATATTAGCCAGCTGCCACCAGCTACTTAATTGTGTTGGATCAGTCGTGTTATATGATTTCCGAAATTAATGCCTTTCAATCCTATACTATAGAACATCAGGGTACAAAAAAAATATATGCTTATACTATAGAACATCAGGGTACAAATGATCGGCCGGGTGCCTAAGAGTACTACTACCTTTGTTGTTATAGCTACTACTATAACAACAGGGTACTTTGTTATAGCTACTACTAGTATCTAAGTTGCTTGCAATTTCTCAAGATGATTATTATTTTCGATCGGTTTCATTTTACTTTGTTCTGCTGGTTGCGACGATGGTGTGCAGGTGTCTGACCCTTGCCGCATGGCAGACGAGGATGTGCTGGTTGCGACGATGGTGTTCCAAACAAATGGGTACTGCTACGCAGTATGCAAAACTGCAGAGTGCAGACAAGGGGGAAGGAGAGGAGCAGGGATGACGAGTTCATCTTGTGCCTTGTAGATGAACAAGGGGCAGGGACGACCTTCAAGGATGAGCTGCACGCCGGCGCTGGTGGACGGTGGCGCAGCTCGGAGACGGTGGCGCTCGGGGACGGGGACGGGCGCCCAGCTCGGAGACGGTGGCGCTCGGGGACGGGGACGGGCGCCCAGCTCGGAGACGGTGGCGCTTGGGCTCGGGCTCGGCGACGGCGTGGCGGGCGCTCACGGCTCGGAGACGGGGACGGGAACGGCGGCGCAGCAGCCTGGCGGCGTAGTATCAGTCCGGGCGGGCGAAAACTAAACCCTAAGCCACCGTACCGAGGCTTTAATATAGTAAACACATCACAGGCGGATTTTTAGAAAAACCGCTTGTGATGTATAACATCACAAGCGGTTTTATATTCCGACCGCTTGTGATATGTAAACATCACAGGCGGTCGAAATATAAAACCGCTTGTGATGTTATACATCACAAGCGGTTTTTCTAAAAATCCGCCTGTGATGTGTATGTAGTATAAAAGCCTCGGTGGTTCCAGCGCAGGAACCCTAATTCCGGAGCCCGACGCCGCTATAGGCTGCACACTACTGTAGCGGCGGCGGATTTTTTTGATCTACGGGGAGAAGGTTTTGTTTTTGATTTTCGGGCTTGATTTCAAGAGTTTATGCATATATATGATCTCCGTTTGTTTTCTTTATCATTTTGATACGATTTTTTGCCTCAATTTTGTAATATAGACCGGAATTGAAGAAAAACTCAGGAATTCCAAGATTTGGACTTGTAGTTGATCTAATTTAAAGATTTTTTTTGAAGAGTTGTCTCACCTCAAGGTACCTATATTGCTGCAATCTTGTTTCATTTTCATGCACATTAATTCGTTCATGATTTAGGGATTAAATTCAATTAATTAGGGATATTTTAAAATTTTTTGTCTCATGTACTAGGTACATCTCGATATGATCTTGTTTCACTTTCATGAACATTTATTTTTTTCATGTTACATCTCGATATTGACGTTAATCAATATAGGGATAGGTAATGGACCGAGGTTGGATGTACAATGTGCCAAGACCACATCCGTCGTACATTCGAAATTTGAGAAGCTTTATTGAAGCAGCCAACAAGCACGCGAATTTGCGAAAGAGCAAGGAGATATTATGTCCGTGCATCGATTGTGATAATAAGATAGCTTGGAGAGATATAGGAGTAATCCAATCACATCTGCTAAAAAGAGGGTTTAAAAACAATTACACGATATGGTCAGAACATGGTGAGTTGGATCCGTGTGAAGTGCCTGGTAATGACGAGAGAGTTGTCGGAATTTTAGATCTTAAAGTTGATGGTAAAGTGGATAATGTGGATGCTAATAAAGAATTTGAAGAATTTGATTGTGAAGAGATGTTGCGCCATATGGAACCAGAAATTTTAAGTTCTGTGGGATCGCAGAAAGGGCTATCTAAAATGGAGGGACTGGAAAGTGCCTCAAAAGAACCTTTATATGATGAATCAAAGGGTTGTGACAAAGAGTTTACTACACTGCGTACAGTTCTAGAACTTCTGAAGTTGAAGGCTAGCGCCGGATGGTCTGATACTAGCTTCACAGATCTTTTGAATTTTCTGTCTCAATTACTACCAAAACCCAACAAACTACCAACAAGCACTTATAAAGCGAAGAAGCTTATATCTCCCATAGCTCTGGGTGTGCAAAAAATTCATGCATGTCCGAACCATTGTATTCTGTATCGTGGCGATTTTGAGAACGCATCAAGATGCCCAGTTTGCAATGTCAGTCGATACAAGAAGAGCTACAATCAAGACTGTGTAAAAAAATTCCCGAAGAAAAATAAAAACAAGAAATCCACTATTGGACCTGAAAGTGACGATGACACTTTTGATGACATGGATGGGAAAAAGAAGTCAAAGAACCCAGCTTTGGTGATGTGGTATCTTCCAGTAATTGATCGCTTAAAACGTTTGTTCTCAAACCCTAGGGAGGCTGAGCTTATGCGTTGGCATGCTGAAAATCGCAAGCAGAATAACAAACAGATTCGACACCCTGCTGATGCATCACAATGGAAAAATTTCGATCTTATGTATCCTGAGTTTGCCAAAGAAACCAGAAATGTAAGATTTGGTTTGGGTACAGACGGAATGAATCCATTTGGTGAAAAAAGAAGTGTACATAGCACCTGGCCCGTGACTTTAACGATGTACAACCTTCCATCATGGCTGTGTCACAAAAGAAAGTATATTATGTTGACTATTCTTATTCAAGGTCCGAAATCAGCTGGTGTTGATATTGATGTGTTCCTAGAACCTCTTATGGAAGATATGACAAAGCTCTGGAATGAAGGAGTTAGAATATGGGATGAGTATTGCCGTGAGTATTTCAACTTAAGAGCAATTATATTTGTTACCATCCATGATTCTCCCGGTGGCGCCACACTATCAGGGCAAAAGACTAAAGGAAAGAATGGTTGTGTAGTGTGCGTCGATGGAACTGCTTCCATGTACCTTAAATCATCCAAGAAGTTGGTGTTCATGGGACACAGACGGTTCTTGATGAAGCAGCATAAGTACCGAAAGATGAAAGAGGAATTTAACAATCAACTGGAAAGTGAAGGTGCACCAAAGCCTTATAGTGGGAAACTTGTTTTTGAAATTGTAAAGAACATTCATGTTGTATTCGGAAAGGGAAAAAACAAAGGAGAAAAGAGAAAGAGAATTGACCCTTCAACTTACACAACTTTCAAGAAGCAATCAATATTTTTCAAGTACCTCCCATACTGGAAGGATATGGAAATTTGCCACAGCATTGATTTGATGCATGTAACAAAAAATGTTTTTGACAGCATCATTGGAACCTTGCTGGGCATGCCGAGTAAGACAAAAGACGGACTTAAATCACGCAATGATCTAGTAGATCTTCAAATCAGACCGGAACTTCATCCAGTGGATAGAGGCAAAGGGAAGCCTTACCTCCCCCCAGCTAGCTACAACTTGTCAGTTGAGGAGAGAACAAAGATTTGCAAATGTTTGCGTGGGGTCAAAGTGCCCACAGGTTTCTCATCCAATATCAGCAGACTAGTCAGGATGAAGGACTTGTCTCTATTTGGCTACAACTCTCATGACTGCCATGTGATGATGACGGTGTTCCTCCCAATTGCGGTAAGAGCCCTCGAAACAGAGCATGTCAAAGTTGTCATCACACGCTTGTGTTACTTTTTCAATGCGGTTTCACAAAAAGTAATAGCTTTAGAAGACTTGGACTATCTAAAGGCATACATCATCGAGACTATGTGCAAGCTTGAAATGTGTTTTCCTCCATCATTTTTTGATATGCAAGTACACCTAATCATACATCTCGTGGATCAGATAAAAATATTAGGGCCACTATATTTACATCATATGTTTCAGTTGGAGCGATACCTGGGAGTATTAAAAGGTTATGTGCGAAATCGCGCTCACCCAGAGGGTTCAATCATGGAGGGATACACTACAGAAGAAGTGATTGAGAGCTGTATAGATTACATCAGTGACGGAACAATGATAGGTGTGCCTGTACATAAACATGAGGGTAAACTATGTGGGAGAGGGAGAATGGGCAAGAAAACTTTTCGCGTTGAGGATTACAAGCTAGTACATTGTGCTCATGGTAGTGTACTACAACATCTCACGATAGCCGAGCCTTACATAGAGGAACACCTGAATGAGCTTCGTAAAGAAAATCAGAACCGCACAGAGGACTGGATCATGAGGGAGCACAAACATCGTTTCAGCGAATGGTTAATGGACAAAAACATCCCATTCGGAGACTCTTCGGATGAGAAAACAATGAAGAATTTGGCTTCTGGGCCATCGTGTTTTGTGACATCATGGCAAGCATATGACATCAATGGGTACACATTCTACACTAAATCAAAAGACATGAAAAGTGTTGCACAAAATAGCGATGTTCGTATCGATGCTTTTGACCTACATGGACAGAAGACCACATATTTTGGATTCATAGAGGAAATATGGGAACTTGATTATGGCCCAAGCATGAAAATACCCTTGTTTAAGTGCCAATGGGTACAACATCCCGTGGGGGTGATAGTGGATAACTACGGACTCACACTGGTAGACTTAAAGAAAGTAGGATATAAAGATGACCCGTGGGTTCTCGCCGAATGTGTTGCACAAGTGTTCTATGTACTCGATCCAGCAGATGAGAAGATGCATGTAGTTATTTCTGGAAAGCAAAAAATTGTTGGAGTTGAGAATGTGGGAGACCAAGATGAGGAATACAATAAGTATGAAGAGATGTTCGTCTTTAACGGTCCAGAGAGAATCAAGCGTGTGGAAAAGAAAATTGATAAGAACTTAAAGCCATACATGCGGAAAAATGGTAGTTCATGAAAAATTGTATGAATCAAATTGTATTTGTTATCATGTATGATCGACTATGAATTGTGGTTGCCAATTAATTTAAAATCTCTCTAGTTATCTATGTGTGCTATTATAATTCATTTAAATTGTATTTGCATATTATTGTTAAAAATTAAATATTAATTCATTTAAATTGTATTTGCATATTTCTGTTAAAAATTAAAATTATTTTCATATTTAAATTGTATTTTCATATTTTTACAATCACAGGCGGTTTTGTCTTAGGGTCCGCTTGTGAAAAGGATAGAGCATCACAGGCGGTCCTAAACAAAAACCGCTTGTGATACTATTACATCACAAGCGTACTAAACCGCCTGGGACATCACAGGCGGTTTTCTAACCGAACCGCCTGTGATTTAAAAATCCTACCGCTTGTATAGAGCCAAATTGTACTAGTGGAAGCTAGTAGAGGTGGTGCTGTTCTTGTGCAGCAAGGTTCTCCTGTGCTCCGTTGATTTACAGTGCGCCTGCGTGGTGCTCTGTCTGATCTGATCTCTGTCCACCGTGGCCTGGTGCCTGGGCTCCCTGCTGCGCGGTGTTCGTCTTCTCGGGCTGGTGCCGTGGACGTCTCCCTCGGCTCCGGCAGCGGCTCTAGTATCTCCGTCAGCCTCCCGCCGTGCAGGCCCGGACGTGGGCGGCGGAATTGGTTTTCTGGGACAGAACCTTGTGTTCGCTGAGCTGGTCTTCCCACGTAGATAATCTACGTGTTGTGAGTTATTCGTTGCCTCACTTTATTTACTGTTTAATTTTGTGCAATCTGCTAGTATTAAATACTTGGGTGTGATTGCACTGTTGTGGGCGGATTTGTGTGCTCGATGATGATAGCGGTGTAGTGAGACAACGTGACAGTCTGGGTTTTAGTGTATTATCTTTTTCAGCATTGATATTATTTGTGCCTAATTAAATCTCTCTTTGTTGAGGCTGTTTACCTGTGTTAAATTTTGTTAATTTATTTAATACACAGCTCCTTACTATTAGTATTTATATTTGATTATTGGGCTTATTACATCTGATCTAAAACCCTGATTTGGTAAGATAGGACTGTCACGTTAGTCGAGGATCTCTGATCACCTTTTAGCGTTGGAGGGCTGTTTATTACAGCAACCCGCTATTTTGAGAGCAATATTTTAAGATAAACAATCATGTTTATTTATTTAATCTGCCTTCTTCATCTGCAAGCCATGTTTAATTATAAAATGGACCTGAGTAGCTATTTTACATGTTTACATGTTCTAGGATTGCTACTGTTCATTGCTGCAATAATTACATATAGCATTTGTCTGAGTTATATACTTGTTTTATTCGGAATTAGAATATTTAATTTATTTAAATATATTGGAAGCATGTCACTTATTCCTCTAATTTTACAACAGACACTGCATGCTTTGCGTCACTCACTCTTCTAGAAGGCCATGAGAGCATCTTCTCGCTGGATGCTGTCTGGTGTCGTGACGTGAGGATGTGTTTGGTTGCCGGCTTGCACCTTGTCATGGTCCTACTCCTCTGTATATGCAGAGACGGAAACTCGTTTGGTTGGTGTGGGGCTTCCCATACTAATGGAAGCCCTAGCCAGGACGTAGTCGACCTAGCACCCGCATGCTTACGTCAGCCATGCAGTCGACAGCCAAGAATCCAGGACGATAAGCGTAAGGCAATATACGAATGCATATATATATGGATAAAGATGTGTAAACATGCATAAAGGAATCTTTTGACGTCCGAATCACGTGGAACGAATATGACACTGTGGACAGCATTTACGACTGCATAATGACATGTACTTGACAGCATAAATCATGCAGTATGTGGTTCTGGTTCTGGCTCGGGCGGATTCCAGCGTAAACCGTGAGCTAAAACAGCATAAATGAGTACAAAATTTAGCGTAAATCCTATCTCTTTTGTAACAGCAAACGGCGCCTAAAATTACGGCGTGAAAATCGCGTGCAGCCGATCGTGCGCGGGTCCTGGCTCGGGCTGATTCCAGCGTAAACCGTGAGCTAAAACAACGTAAATGAGTACGAAATTTAGCGTAAATTCTATATCTGTTTTGTAACAGCAAACGGAGCCCAAAATTACGGCGTGAAAATCGCGTGCAGCCGACTGTGCGCGGGTTCTGGCTCGGGCGGATTCCAGCGTAAAACGTGAGCTAAAACAGCGTAAATGAATACAAAATTTAGCGTAAATCCTATATCTGTTTTGTAACAGCAAATGGGGCCCAAAATTACGGCGTGAAAATCGTGTGCAGCCGATCGTGCACGGATTCTAGCTCGGTCAAATTTCAGCGTAAAACGTGAACCAAAACAACGTAAATGGGTACAAATTTTAGCGTACATCATCAATTTATTTCGTAACGACGAATAGGGCCTAAATTACGGCGAGGCGCGGGTCGAACTCCTCCAGGCAGTGGGATGATGCGGGTGGGCACGTTCTCCGACGACATGATGACGACGAGGATGTCCCAGAGCGCCGCCGACTCCTTGACACGCTTGAGCAGCTCGTACCCAGTCATCCTAGGCACTACCGCCTTCCTGTTGTTGTTGGCCTTTGGCGCAGGGGACGGCGCCACAGACGCTGGAGTGGCAGCGGCGGTGGCCATCGCAGAGACGGACGGGACAAACGCCGTTGCCATCGGGCCTAGGGTGCGCCGCCGTCGTCCGTCCGCTTCGAGAACGCCGTCGCCGCTTGCGCGCCCGCCTCGTGAGCGTCGTTGTCGCTCGTTCCTAGTGGAGCGCCACCGTCGGTCGCCTGCCTCGGGGCGGCACCGCTGCTGGCCCTCAGGATCACCGGCGCTCGCACGCCCGAGGGAACCACCGCCGCTAAAACCTAATCTCTAGCGGCGTGGGGGTGTTTTTATAGTGGCGGCGTGGGACTAGATAACTGCGAGCGCTTGGGTGGGATCATGGGCCCTATGCACGTAATATGCGGGACGAAATCTACACGATGTCCCATAGATTTGCATAAATTGTTACACACATCAGTATAACTCGTATTATAATTTGTCGTAAGCAGTTAGGTATAATAAGCCAAAAGGGTCTGGTACGGTCTACGCACCTGGTCGGTGGGTGGTCGGGGCTTCCAATAGTTATACAGAGCCTAGGGCTCTAAATACTATATATATATATATATATATATATATATATATATATATATATATATATATATATATATATATATATATATGCCCGTGCGTTGCAACGGTGAACAAACTACTTTCTACAAAAATATTAGTGCATAAAGATTAAAAACGAAAACGCATATATTATCAACCTCAACATCTTACTGAAAAATATTTAAATTTAAAATTCCTTGCAGTTTCAAAACTCCTTATGTCACTACAACAAAGGTTTATTCATCCAAGCTGTATAATTTCATCATCAGCTTCAAACACCTATTAACTTAGAGTGCTCCAATACGCTTAGGCCCAATTACAAAGTTACATATACCAAAATAAAACTCGACAAGGAAAATCTACTACCCTAGAGTAAATTTTGAATAGTTGACGCCTAGCAGGTAACATAGAGTGCTCCAATACTCTTAGGCCTTTTCACTTGAAACATTGAGGGGGAAATAGCTATGAAGTATGGCCCTTTGACCTGAAACATAATTAATAGGGGCATATGTTTATAACTTGGAAGGGGGCGATTTAAACATGCAGTGGTATAATACGAGAAACAATGGTTGCAGTAACTAAAAACTTTGATGAAGAATAACAGGAAGAGATGGGGACTGATGGTGGTAGTCTACTCACCTATGTCTCTTCCATGGAGGACACCACTAGAGCCTCCAACGCCGTGCAGATCTGGTGACACAGGGTGTGGAGGCACACTGTGACTCACCATGCTATGCCAAGGACGGAGACGCCGATGGAGACGGCGATGCCGAAGGCAGAGAAGGTGAAGGGAGAGATCTGCACCACGGGTGAGCGGCCTCTGTCGGGGTGGTGGCGAGAAACGCGCATGGGGATGGTGGGGATGCATGCTCCGGCCTCGCTGTCAAACACTCGGTTTTATTACTAAGATTACTCTGTGTTGGGGTCTTGTTCTCAAATGCTACGAATTAAGAACAAGGCAACACAAAACGTTAAAGGTTAAGGCCCTTCGTCCTTCGAAGCATTATTTTCCTTAGAATATAATGATCTTCAGACAAAGGTTGTGAAGGATGAACCTTCTTCATCACAGTATAGATTAATGGAAGAAGAAGCATATGAAATATAAAAGGCAACATAAATAATCATGTAATCATATAATACTATTAATATCTTTTCTTCAATTGTCATGGATAAACAAAAATAATATTGAATTATATTTATACCTTCGGCTTGACAGAAGGTGAAAAATCCAAGCGTGACGCAACAGTGAATACAAGTCAGCGTGACCAGTACGAGGGTACTGTTCACCTATTTATAGTCACAGGACGCAGCCTGTACGAGTTTACATTTATACCCTTTATAACTGGTTACAATCAAGACATAGGTTATCATGGGTCGATCGGTCTTTGTATCTCTAAGTCGGTGCAACCCTTCGTCTCAAGGCGCTTTGCTATGCCAAAGCTCCCTGAATGGTATCTTCGGCGTTGCTTCTGTGTTAACCTTCTGAGCAGGACCTTCGGTGACGAAGCAGACCCCAACACTCTATATAGAGATTAAAATACATCTATAGAACTAACGCTATATACTGCTCCATCACAGGCGTCCGCCTGCTGTGCAACGACATCCGTTGAGTTGGGCCTTCGTAAGCTTCTCCATGTGGCGAAGGGGTTGTCTCCCTCCGTGAAACTGCAGTGTGCGAGCACTCATCAATGATTTAGCACAAGATAATAATCTTTCTATCTTCAAATTTCAACTTTCAGATATAACGCAACAAATGCTGAAATTATAAAGTATTCAAATCTTATCTTCCACTTGCTAAGTTGCTATTCACCTCAGTCCTTGATTCCTCTCACCTCAATCCCAAAGTGCAAGGCGGTGGGCTCGTCCCACGACGCCTCCATGAAGTCCAAGCCGACTATCTCGGATCCTACAGTTATCTAAGAACCTTGTTACATGCAGCTAATTGTAAAGCTCCCTACAGGCATCAGCCTAATGAATTAAAATACCACCATCAAATTTTGGAAATATTGAAAATGTGTAGCAGACTGGTTAATTGTACGATCTCATATGAAATGAGTTAGAAAACTATGTAAGAAATATCTAGGGAACACCAGAGCATGCTAGCACAACACTACATCAAGCAGATGTGGTGTTATAGTATCGTAATCTGATTCCTAATGAAAATAGATAAAATTCTCTTTGGAGTCTGAAGCCAGTAGAACTTTTAGTTTAATGAGATGTCATGCGCTTGCCTGTAGAGCTCTTTGTAAACTGAGCGCACTTCTGTTTCAACACTAACAAGATAGAGAAACTGATCCTCATCAATCTTTTGCCTTAAAATTCTATTTGCCTCGAATTGAAGAATCTCAAACATGAGAAAATAGCACTGAATCATGCAGTATCAATCATTACTCAAACAAATACAACACCTCTTCCAATTCTTGTTCATGGGCCTTGTACAAGTCTTCAACTCTTTTTCTTAGTCCAGCAAAACCAGTGGGGTTAACATACATGACGGATAGATATTCCAGCTCAGACTACAAAGACAAGAGCTACTGGTCAAAAGGAAGAAAGAACTAACAGTAAACGAAACATAGATTGATATACTGATATATGCCTACATGAAAAGAGAAGTACACGAAACAAAAGTTCTTTTACATGGAAAAAGTAGCAGTACAATAAAACCTATTATAACAAAAAAATAAAATAAAGGGCACAAGTATTTCTTTACTCTTTACTTCTTTAGTCCCTCAATTTTGAGAGATAGGCCATTCCCTACCTCAATTTTGTCATCTTGCTTCTCTTTATATGTTCTTTGTCATTTGAGTTTTATGCAAAAGATCAATGGTACCTGGTCTTTAGGCCACTGAATTAACCAAAATTCTATTGAGTCTGTTGGTGATATATCAAGCATGGCTTATTCTTTGACCTCCTCAAAAGCCGGTCCAGGCTCATAGCTACAGCAGTTCACACAAAGTTCAGATGACAAAGAACACAGCATACAAGTAGACAAGGTGCGCTGCCGAAAGTATACTGTAACTCAATTTGTGGCAAGAAGGCAAGCTGAACTTGTTAAGCTTTATGGTAGGAAGAAGATATGCAAATGTGATACTCCTACTCACATTGAATTAAATGGGCAGCAAAATGTAGGAAAATGCAGTGAAAACAATGAATTCCAATTCAGAGTACTGAGCGGTTTATCAAAATGATACTCATAACTGTTGCAAATTATTCAGAATACTGAGCACTCGAAGCATCCCCATTCACACCACCGCAGTAATGCAAAGGAACTAAGGGAATGTCAATATCATACCGGACCCTTGCTTTTGCCCTGACCATCTCTAGCACGAGTCCAGCCTCTAGTGATCCCTCACCCACACGGGCGAAGTTGATGCAGTTTTTGTTGAACACCCCCAAATATAGTTTGGGAAATTAACTGCACCCAGCACCTTAGTGGATTGATATCACGCACTGAAGAACGAGAACCTAATCAAACCAAGGATAGATGGATGGATTATATTAGATTAGCAGGGAACCAAGCATCAAAGAAAATTGGAACCGATCGAGCGAAATGAAATGGACTTGCTTGCTCTCAAACATAACAGAAATTAGTAGTTCCTGCGACAGTGAAGTGCAGAAGAAAAAAAGCATCGAGGACCAAAAGCTATGTAGTAATTAGTACAGGAATTGGCAAGAATGAAGAAAAAAATCACACTCCTACGGGGATGGGAATCTCAAAATGACAAAATACAAAAGAATAAACAAAAACACAAAATTACCTTTGCAGCAGCTTTAGTTGAAACAAATTCAACATAGCAAAATCCTTTACGATTGCCATCAGTTGTTTGAAAGGATATGCAACTCGACTACATTAGGCACTGATAAAAATATTATAATCGGCGAGGTTTGCGGCTGAGATCGTGTTCATACCAATTGGGGAGGTGGATGGGGGCGAGGCAAAGGGCCGGCTCCGCCTGATGTGCAGCTTCAGGGGCCGGATCATCCCGCGCCCGACCGATAAGTCGCTTTGCTACTTGGGTGGGGAGACCCGGATCATGGCCGTGGATCGCACGCGTCGCTCGCCGAAAGCAAATATGGTGGGTCGGTCTTAATGTTCAATGATTTAACATGTCCCTAGCACCAGAACATCAAGATAACACATGCTTAAACCAGTATCGAGCAGTTTTGGACAATGAACAAGAAGAAATCGGAGAAAATGGAGCAGAAATCACGACAGTATTGCATACCTCATCATACTAATTTTCTTTTGATGCATCACATTACATTTCATAGTAAAACATCACATTACAGCAGTTTTGGACAAACTAAAAAACAAGTATTTCTGAAAAAAACTATCATGTTTCTGAAAACAACATCTAGGCTTCATAGTAAAACATCACATTACATAACTAATACCCTGAAGCTTCTCAAATCTGTTGGACCAGTGAACATGAAATAATTTGGATGTCACCTCTAACAGACAAATAAAGTAGCATTGTCTATGAATTGTATTGATTTTATTATTAAGAAAACAATCATTGAGACATAAAATTGCTAAGATGCAATCCAAGTGTGCACAATTAAAGAAGAAACTAATCCTCTCATGTTTCTGAAAAAACTGACCAAGAAATGTGTCCCTCATACAAGCATGCATATGATACATGTCTAACTGGAAGTCTGGAATGAAAATTAGTATGATGAGGTATGCATTACTACTAACAAGGGAATAACAACAGCTAGGCTTCATAGTAAATCATCACATTACAACAGTTTTGGACAATGCACGTAAAACATCACATTAGTACAGCCGTCGTATATTCAAAATTTGTATAGGTGTATAACAGATGTGATTTGGATTTCTCTACATATTACGTGTGCTTCCATGCTGTCAGAATTTAACATTCAAACACACAGCCAAAATATTTCTCATAGACCATTTATCACATTTGAGTTCCCCTAGTGGTACATTGAACCGAATTTTCTCCATTATTTTGATGCAGTAAATGGATAAATAATGGTTGCAGAGCTTAACTTCAATCTTTCTCAATCATGTGGCCTTATTATGTTGTCAATACTAAAAGATTATGGATATGTTTGGTATGAGGTCAAAGTAGGATGATGGCATGCCTGAGGTGTTAATCTTAATACAAAAAAAACATTCGGTGGTGTTACACTGCCCAAATTATCTCTCTTATATGCTGGTATAAAGGTAAAACTATCGATGCACAAAAAATACTTAAATGGTTAGCAGTGCTTTCATTGTGTATCCAAAATGTAATCCATTTATGGACAGTAATGCTCAAGCAGTCCTGCTTCTTGTTTTTACTTATAATTTGAATAGCTTCCCTGTTATTAGCATGCTTCTAGAATCTATCAACCTAGTTATAATTTTGGTATTCTACATGTCATGCAGTTGGTCCAGGTGGAAGTCCAGATGAGAACTGCCAAAATACAACCTGTTATTAGCATGATTCATTCGCTTTTGTGCTCCCAGGCAGTTAGCTTCGATCTGGCATAAATACAAAAGATAGGATAATAATTTTGTAGGATAGTAATAAGCATGATAACTGCCAAACGGTGTGCAAAAATAACTCAATAGCACGTGTGAACATTGATTATCGCTAATTTCAACAGTTCATACACCAACTTTGAAACTCACCTCATGTAGAGGCTACAACAAGAAGGGGTGCAATAATACAGTTGTACAGTAACAACTATTTTAATTCTAAACTTCTGAACAGTAGCAACCAGTTTCACAGGTTCTTTTTGAGGCTCCAGCACCAGCAGCAACATCAAATCTGAAGAATAATCCTAGTGTTCAATTGCAGAAAACATTTACATAGTAAATGTTCACAAAAGACAACATCTCCATACTTATCCAATGTGAACAATTGTGGTGGGCCATGACATTTTTCATATGGCATATCTCCTTGTGTGATCACTTATGTTTAAGCAGAAGACTATCATGCCACTCAGCTCCTATAAGAAATCATGGAAACATTTTTAAAAACAAAATAAAATCACAACTAAAGAAATTAGCAAGGAGGTATGCAAAGCCATTTTAGCTAACCATCATCATGTGGGTAATTTGAGTGCCCCGTCTGAGATACAATAGCCTTTTCAACCATTGAAAATTCCACCTCTAACTGCTGCAACTGGATCAATAAACCATGTCCTCTAGAAGCAGTAGCCATTACCTCTTCGTGAAGGTCATGAAAAAATTCAGCTGCAAACATGTTGCACATGTACAGTTCAGTATGAATGAGAAGCCGACTACAAAATTGCTTAACAGCCTTAAAATCATTTGTGAACAAAAAATCCACACAGAGTGACCGACTGACTGCCAAAAGAAAATTGAACTATTGCCAGCTAAATGCAACATGGAAAACAAAACAAAGGTGAGAGTTCCTCGCCCAACTAAGGCCCTTCAGATTGAGCGAATAAACTGAGGAAGTCGCCACGTACCATTTCCTCTGCTTGAGCTATTTGCAAAAAACTCCATTCTCATTATATTAAGAAGGATACACCCATGTACTTGTGGGTTGCCAGGAAGGTAAATCTTATGGAGTTCAAACGATGGACCTGCACCATAGACGCTATACTAATTGTACATGAGTTCAAAGCTCCTAATCGATGATGGCACTGGCTTGCTGCAGATAAGATGACATCCCTCCACTTCACAAACTCTGATGCTACACTATTGGAGGTTTGTCCTTGTACTGCAGCAACAAGCATCAATGGCAAACTTCCATAAGATCATAAGCATGGACAATTCCCGAGGCTTTGGGCAATCCTTTAGAGCATGGCAAGCTGAATCAAACTTTCTGGCGAGCTGAATCCTGGATCCTCTATTCCACATTGCACACACAGAATCACAGGAGAAAGAAATTAACAGACGCAAAGAGCAAGCCGCAAAGAAAGCAGATCAAGACACCTTGAGGAAGCCCCACGGATCCGGGCGGAAGAGCTCCTTGATCTGCGGGTACTTGGCCAGGATCTCCCGGCGGCGCGACGCGTGTAACTCGTCCGTGTATGACCAGAAGAAGTCCGTCGCCATCACCCCTTCCTCCGCCTCCATCCCAGCAACCACTACTCCCTCCCACACCCTGGGCCTACGCGAACGGGCAGTGGTTAGCGGACACAACCCGATGGCACAGGGTGGCGCTAGAGCCCGAATGCGGGTAGGTGGATTCGTCAGCTCCTTTTCACGCCGGGCCCTCGCCCTGCTTCCTGTTGGGGGAGACCATGGGCGGGGCCATCTACCTGCTCATCCACCTCCGCACACGGCCGGAGGAGTGGGTGGGGGCGGTCCTTGTCGCTTCCATGTGCAGGATCTCTGACCTTATATGACTGCAAAGCAGATTCTGGCGGGCATGCGCGGGCGGGATGCGGCATTGAAGGAAGGCCGCAGGGTGGATGCGGCCGCGGGCGGGATGCCCCGTTGAAGGAAGGTCGCGAGTGGGGCGCGGGGTTGATTGGTGCGTGTAATACCCAAATTAGAAGACTTATAAAAGAGTTGATCTCCTTATGTGATTTGCCATCTACTCCTTGAGACATGTGACTAAACCTAATTAAAAAAGAATAATTCTTTACTAAAACAGAAAAAAAGAAAAGCTATGCATCATGTTGGAGTTTTGTTTGTGCATTGATTAAATATAATGGTGACACTAATAAAAAAATACATAGTAATGATTTGAGAATTTAGATTTATCCCAAAGGCACTATTTATAGAATTGGAAATAAGAAAGAAAGAGAGAAATATTATACAACACAAAATAAAGTTACAAATAAATAAATTCATCACACTTTTAGGTATGTCCAAATTGTACTGTTAATTTCTGAGAGTGAATGTACCACAAGTTGAAATTTAATTTGAATTGGAATTTGAATTTGGAAAATCGAAATAGAAAAGAAAAGGAAAAGATTAAACCTATTAGTTGTTTGGGCCGAATCTGCACACCTTGGCCCATTTCCACCGTTGCTCAGCCAAACCCGCTGTATCTATGCCATGCGGGTCCCACTCGCCTGATACTCGCCCTGCCCCAAGCGCTTGCCGCCTAGTTGGGTCGCTGTGTCCTTGGGCCGGGTTGTCAGTGTGTCTCCGTCGGATCGCTACCCAGTTTTTTCCCCACGCGCGTACGACTGGCCGGTCGCTTACAGCTCGGGCCCGCTTTGTCAGATCCATCCCTCTCCCTTCCAACTGACTACCACGTGAAGGGTGTGGCCGTTGCGGTCGCCGCGCCGTTTTTACCGGAGTCATCGCCGCCAGCTCGTGGCCATCCCGCCCGGGTCTCCAGGGAGCAGGCCACGCCGCGACCTGGGGTTATAAGCCTTCCCCTGCCCTGTGTTCACCGCTTTCTTCTTCCTCAGCGACCGCGGCGAAGCACTTGGAACACAGCGCCCGTTGAGCCATATCAACAGCCGTGCCGCCGCTGCTAACCTTGCCATCTCCCACCTTAGTGCTCGCCTCCGTGCCGACCCCTCTCTGGTCTCTCCTCGCGTCGCGGGTTCTCTGCCAGCCTGCCTCGTCAAATCGCCAGCCGCCATTATCGCCAACACCCAGCAGGGGAGCAGAGATCGCCGCCACCGTTGCTGCTCAATTCGTCGTGCCCTTCAGTGTCGTCGGGTGCAACCTTGAGCGCCGGGACCCGCCATCGTCGTGCGCGCCCTCGAATTGGGGAAACAACCGTCAGTGTCACCAGAATCTATCACCGGCGCTCTATTCGTGTCGTAGATCCGCCCCGAACCGTGGGCGAGCTCGCTACTCCTTCAATCGCGGGTGAGAATCTTCCTTCTGTGCTCGCCATCACCCTCTCTAGGTTTAGCACCGGCCAATTTTAGGTTAGGGGCGTCCGGGCATCGAAGTACGCGTCCGCCGGCGATGCTCCGTCGTGGGTGGGCAGTGCAGCCGTCGCGTGGATTTGGGGGAGAGAAGAAGAACCGTGGGCCGCTCGATCTCAAGGCGACGGCTCAGATTAGAACAGGAGAGTACCCTTTCGAGGCTTTGAATGCGAGGCGTTAATCAGAAGATCGACGGCTCTGGTAGCTCACTGATTCCTTTAATGATAGGTTAGATCTGGGCGGTTCATTTTAGATCTGGCGGCCAAAAAGGTTTGGATGGGTTAGATCTAATCTGTAGCGTAGAAGTTAGATCGGACGGCCGATCTTGCCTTGTAACCCTTCGCCTTGTCACAATTGCTAACGAGACCCTGAAGTTTTAGAATAATAACCCGCAGTCCTGCGCAGGATGGCTCTGTGTCTTAGGAAGTTTTGCTCTAGAGCCCCTGCACTTCTCAGTAATTGATGCCCGATCCAGAGACTAGGAAAATAGAAAATAATCACAGAAATGGATTTTTAATGCATAAATAAATGTTAGAACTTGGGTAATTCATAGAAAATTCATATTAAGCCCAAATTAATCCGTTTCAATTCCTATAATTTTGTAATATTATTGTCTATCATCTAGTACCACTGTTTTGACATGAAAGTCACATTAAAATTTATATCCCATTTAATCTTGTACAAAACACATAGAATCTTCAGAAAATCATAACTCCTCTGTTTTAACTCCGCCTTGATCCGTTCGAGTTGCGTTAGTCTCGTAGCAACGCGTAGATCATTGTTATTCAGTTCGTTCTTATGTTTGGTGTGATGTTAATTTTATCTATACCATGTTTGCTTGTATTGCTATGACTAGCGTGAGGACACGTGTCATCTGAAAAGCAAGTTGGTACCTGGAATCTCAAGTGCCAGGCAAGTTGTGCCCTTGATCACCTTTGTTTACCCAATAATGTTCTTTATAATCATTTACCATGCATAGGTTTAATTTTGATGGGACCCGATAGGTCACCCTAGATTGTTTATCTCATTACCTTGTTTACCCCTAAATCACATGGGTAGTTTTCGCTATTGCTTTATATGGTTTTGGGATAATCATTTATTATATCCATGTTCCAGTTATTATGTTATTTTATTTATGTTCATGTCAAGATCATTATATTATTGTTAATTGGAACATGGAGCTTAACTTGAGAACCACGTGCCACCACAAGGGAGGAATGGGACCCCTTGGCTGACTAATTAGGAAAGCTAGTGGAAGACTACCTTACCCGAAAGGGGCAAGGGCAGTAGGGGAGTTGCATGCAAGGAGGTTCTCGGGTTGATTTTGCTGCGATGGCGGTTAGACGGGGGATTCTTGCAAGTGCTCTTCCCATAAACTGTAGCGGGTTTTCGGAAGCTAGTGGAACTTTGTAAAAGCCTCGTAGTGGATCCCTAGCCATTCACCTTGGTAGTGTCTAAGGGCCTAGCTAACCCTGGCGACATGGAAAACACGACTTGTGGGTAAAATGTACAACCTCTGCAGAGTGTAAAACTGGTATACTAGCCGAGCTCACGGTCATGAGCGGCTCAGGACTCTCCGATGATTAAATTATGGAACCTAAATTCAATTTTGTCATTTGCATATGCATGGATTTATTATTAATTTTGTTTTATTATTTATTATGGTTTGGTATTTACTTACACTTAGTAACTGCTAATAAAATTTTGACCAACTTATAAAAGCAATGCTCAGCTTTAACCCCTATTGTTGATCAGCCTTACACTTCATGAACTCTCACCTTTGGTGAGTTCATGCCACATTATTCCCCACAACTTGTTGAGCGATGAACATGTGTGAGCTCACCCTTGCTGTCTCACACCCCCCCACAGGAGAAGAACAGGTGGTTCAGGAGGAGCCACGTATCGAGGAGTTCGATTCAATCTAGGTGGCGTTTCTCAGTTGACATTAGCGCCGACGATCCTTAGTTCGTTTTATATTTATTCTTTTATTTTGTAAGTCTTCCGCTATGTAATAAGTACTCTGATTTTATTGTGACATTTATCTCTATACACTCTGTTATTATATTTGTTGTCTTCTTTGGCGCATGTATGAGATGGACCCGGCTTTGCCCTTTAAAGCCCGAGTGTGACAGTGCGCCGTTGAAGGAAGGTCGCGGGCGGGATGCGGGGCGGGGGCCGTGGGCGGGATGCGGGGTGGCAGAACGTGCACCACGGCTGTAAACGCCTACAGCAGACACTTAAGTAGTATATATATATATATATATATATATATATATATATATATATATATATTGGTCTTTCAAACAATCTCAAATAAAAAACCGTTACCTATAGTTTTTATATAAAAAGTTTATCTCTATCTAACTTTATATAAATATTTTTGAGCACCTGTTTATATTCAGAATATTCCCTAGGGGTGATTGTTTTTTTACCAACGAGGCAATAATGACTCCTAGAAATGTCAGGTGATGGGAAACATCAACCACCGTATCCAATAAATAGATACTACTAGCGGTCCAGAAAATAGAGAGCAACTATAGGAGTGATTTATAACACTAGCAACCTATCAAAAACAATTATTGAGAGTGGGTCTGTCTTTCAAACCGTCTCTAGAGGCAACTGAAATGACAACTGCTTTTAAAATATCACGTCACTAGCAAATCTTTTTACGTAGTAGTGTGAAACGTGCCAACAAGAAATTGAAAATTCTTTTATATTTTTTTATTTTGATTCTTTTTCTAAAAATTTTTAGGTTAGGATCTTTAGGCCTAGCTAGGGCCTAGGGGTCGACGTAATAGACCATGGCTCCGAGATATTACCTAGCCGCCACCATAGATGGTAGTATGGCACAAGATCTTAGCATCATAGGGCTTGTTCGCTGCGGCTGGATTAAAGCCGTTTGGACTGCTGCAGCTGCAATCCATAGAGAGAAAAATACTGTAGAAGCCGCAGCCGCAGCCGGATTAAAGCCGCAGCGAACAAGCTGATAGGCCTTGGCGCAGAGGTCAACACCAAGATCTATGGCGTGGTCTCCACGCCTTCTCCTTTCCTCTGTTCGATGTGTCTTATTCGTCCCGTCTTTATTTATTTCTTATCTCTCTCCCAAGTCCTTTCAACCTTATCTAATATATTGGTTCGGCTTTTGAAGCTTAGATTTGATCCTTAGCTTGAAGATCAAGGTGTCCTCCCTCTTTTTCAAAATTTATAGGTGATAATTTAGTTACGTGTATTTTGTAAGCCTAGTTTTATAGGTAGATATGGGTCAAATCAATTTTGATTTTGGTATAGGCAATATTGCTAAAAAATAATTACGTTTGCAAAACGTGTTTAGTTTTTGCAGTCGATTTATATATGGGCATATTGATTGATGTATGTGTTTTATGATTAGGTGCAATGTTAGATATTGTGTTTAGGTTAAATTCGGTTGTTATTTATAGGTATTAAATTGTTATTTACAAGGTTTAGTTCTGTTAGTTATTTATGTTAGGTTATTTTTCTACATAATTTTAAAGCAAACATATCAGGCACTAACAAACACTTGGTGTAAACCGTACAAGCAGTCATAATAATTTTATAAAACAACCCTCCCACTATGTATCAGATTTCAAAATGACACTTCCATCTCCCCTGTTAAACTTCCAAATACATCGTTCCACCTCCACAACGTGTTGGTTTGCAACTATCATTTGCCAATTTCATCAACTAATAATCCTTTTTCTTTTTTGCTCGGTTCTAGCATGTATTGGACTGTAATCTATCTTGTTCCCTTTACTTGCTTCATTATAGAAAATACTAGTAATTTTATTCATTTGGGCAAAAAAAGCTTTTCCTGTATACACTACCGGAATCAGCTGCTTTGCCGAGTGTCTAAAACACTCGACAAAGCCTGAAAAACACTCAACGAAGGCTTTGCCGAGTGTGGCACTCGGCAAAGAAATCTCGGCGAACTATACATTGGTAACTAAGTGTCAGTTGGTACTCGGCAAAGAAAAAGTCGCCGTCACGGCGCTAGATAATAGCTACGGAGTTTGTGCCGAGTGCCCACAGTGTGACACTCGGCAAAGGCTCACTCTTTGCCGAGTGTCCACTATACAGACATCGGCAAAGAAGCTCCCCGTGGTCCCCTTTACTAGGTCCTTCGCCGAGCATATTAGGTAGCACTCGGCAAAGGCTCCCTCTTTGCCGAGTGCTAGTCCGACAGGCACTCAACAAAGATATCACCAGAGGGCCCCTTTGTCAGTTCCTTTGTCGAGAGCAGTGGAAACTCTATCTCGGACCAGAGTAGAGCGTGGAAACTAACACCATCTACGCAACCACGGGTTGTCCAAAAAACGTGGATAATTTGAAACAAATATATTTATAGATATGCAAACATCTGCATATCTACACTGTATCTCTTTCGAATGGGAGATACTTAACTGGGTTACGTTATCTATGACCATGCTGTAGAAATAGAAGTTATACCTATGGTGACAGTGGAGTCAAGCTAGCGGGACTGTGGTGGGTCGGTGCAGTGGCGACGCGTAGCGGTGCAGATAGACCCGCAATGGCTAGAAAAACCTCTACAAAAAAATAAACAAGCATGTCAACAAAAAAATCGGCAACACCTCCCCTGTACGGGGAGGTTTCCAAAACCTGCAAATAAATTTAACAACACGATGGCTAACACACACATATATAAACGACACGATGGCCGACAGTCACATCTAAG
This sequence comes from Zea luxurians, assembly GCA_029449295.1. Lineage (NCBI taxonomy): Eukaryota > Viridiplantae > Streptophyta > Magnoliopsida > Poales > Poaceae > Zea > Zea luxurians. The sequence continues at coordinate 69,018,854 of JAOPSE010000019.1, read as the reverse complement.
CAGCATCTATATCCACCATCACAATATATAGAACTATTTTACTAAATATAGCAAATTCACTAGAATGCCCTAAAACTATCGCTCAAGTAAATGTCACTAGAGTATTTTGCCGAGATAGCATAAGTAGGTAACTTATATGTAAAGTTGTGTTATTATATCTAAATTTGTCTAGAAATTAAAATGGAGGCCTAGGCTTTGCATGAAACAATTTTACCACTACATTTTACTATAGTAATGTGAGGAAGTGAATATTTTTGTATTTATTATAGTGAATCGTGTAATCAATAATTAATACCATAAACAATTACAAACACAAACCTTAAATCTGGAGTGAACCGATGACAGACGGGGAAGGTGGCCGGTGGTCGGGGAAGGGTCTGGTGGTTGACGGCTGGGCAGGGGCCGGTGGCCATGGGCGGGCACGTCGTGGGGGCACGACGACGTGGGCGCGCGGCCGCGGTGGGGGCCCGGAGGCATGGGGGCGCACGGCGGTGTGGGCGCAGCGGCGCTGAGGGCGTGGCGGTGTGGGCTTGACCGCGGTGTGAGTGTGTCACACACGGTTTTGGAAGGTTAACCGAATGCGAACCATGTACGTGCCAGGATCAGAAACTCACGTACACAACGATTACATAATTGGACATCATCACACAATGCTTGAAATAAATAGCGGAAAGGTACTTAATTACATCAAGATTTCCAAGACATCCACAGAGTCTATTACATAACCATTGTCTTTAACATAATTATCAAAGTGCAGAGAAACGAAACGTAGATGCGAATCCTACACAGGCAACTGACTGGGGGTTTGCCACTAAGATAAACTAAAACTCATCGTAATCCTGGAACTCCTCGAAGTACTCCATGTTGCCAGCATCACCTCTTGAGCATTGAGTACAATGGGGACAACCTAGGGTGGGGGTGGTGTGTAAAGCAAGGGTGAGTACACATCAACGTACTCAGCAAATGTTCCATTTGACTAAAGTGGACTAGCTGTGTGTGGGGTTGAAGTTAAGCAATGGCTTTTAGTTGGTCAAGTATTTGTTATTATTAGTAGAGCCAAGTTTTAGTAATAAACCCAGTTATTACCCAAAAGTACTCCCTCAAAAGAGGAAATACCAGAGATCAGATTTATATCATCATTGTTAACCATCATCATAAAAGTAACTAGAATTCTTCTAATCAAAGAGGATCCCAAGGCTGCTCTTAACCGTGAGCTCGGCTGATATACCAGTTTCTAACACTCTGCCCACGAGTCGTGATCCCTTTCCAGCCTGGGTTGTACAGACCCGATCTTCACTACCGAGGTGAATGGCCAGGAATACACTACGTAGCCTTTACAAAGACTCCCCTGATGCATAGCTGCTCGTTAGGTTTCGCCAGTCGTACAAATGTAGTACACCTCCCCAAGGTGGGTGACTAACAAAACCAAATCGAATGAACCTCTGCACCCCAACCTTGGCAGAGCGAGCAGTACGCTCCGAACCCCATTAACGGTCCTCTGGCATAGCCAACTATACCCCTAGGTTCATCTAATTAATCAGCTAAGGGCATCCCATTCCACCCTCATGGTTGCACTGTTATCCCGGGTGGTCACTCCACGAACAGGTCCTTACGGAGAGGTACTCAGGAAAAAGGCCTGAGCCCCCTAGAGTATCATAAGATCATCAACATAATCAGGATAACAGTATCATATCATAAATGTTCACATCATGTTCATTGATTAAAGTTAAGGCAATAGCAAAATGCTAACCATGATAACCCAAAAGGTAAACAAGGATAAGGTAACTACAAAGCTAGTCAGTCCTTAGGTTTCATAAAGTAATGCGGGACAGTGAATTATAGTGTATGTAGGACATAATAGGTCAGAGGACACTTGCCTTCACCAGGTTGTTGCTCAGGGAGGTCTCCAACAACACACTCAGGAACCTCGGACGGCTCATTGTCTAAATAAAGCGAGCATGCATTCAATACATTTGGAAAGTACAAATGAACAGCACACCAAACATGTACAAACATAGGAATACATCTCAAAAGACACAATACTACATAAGGGATAATGAGTTCAAAGTATAACATAAACTATAACATAAACTAACTTCATTTGGAAATGGATTATTACTTCTTCAAGTGTTACTCACAAATACATAACATAGTTCAATTTATTTTATTGTAAAAATTAGAACAGAGATGAATTCATGTAATGCACATTATTAGTCTTACAAGATTAAATATGTTTTAAATCTCTAGGATTGTCCTTTTATTCATTTTATTAAATAAATAAATCTATACCTACATTAGTTCATACTTAATCATAAAAAAGTAGAATGTGTAGACAGTAAATGAGACTATTTTATTTAAATAGAGAATAATCCTATGAACATTTTGCAGTTTGAATCACTAAATTTGGAGTTCATATGCAAAAGATATAAAATAAACAAGTTTGGGAATTCAAAATATGAAATTAGGTCAAATTCTGTGAATATTTAAAAGTCCAGGGTTCAATCTGCAAGAATACAGGGGCTTGCGCGCGAAAACCAGGGACAGCGGGTTGATTCCAAACAAAACGAGGGTCTCTTTAATAAAATAGCCATGCGAAGGGGTATCGGGCTCCCTCAACCGTCAGATCTAAAACCAACGGCTAAGATTAGATCTGCGGCCGAGGGCGCACGCGTGCGGGTGGGCGAGTGCTGACAGGCGGGCCAGGGGATGTCAGCGACAGAGGGGGGAAACGCACTGGCCGAGTGGGCCCAGCGCCAGGGAACACGGGCGCTCACAAGCGGGCCAGGGGCGCAGGGCGCGCGTGCACGAAGCGGTACCCGCGATCTGGGCCGTGCGATCAAGATCGGACGGAGGGGATCAGACCGGGGGGAGTGAATAGCTGCGGACGGTGCCGCTTCTCTCCAAGGCGGTGAGGTCGCCGGAGTTGAGGCAGGCACGAGCTAGGGGGTTCCGGGGTCGCCGGGATTGGGCAGAGAGGGAGAGAATGCCACGACGAACTCAATGGCGGGGAAAAGGCCACGAATCCGAGGGCAGAGAGGGGACAACGGCGGGGAGAAGGCCTCGGGCGGACCAAAGGAAAACTCTGGCGAGGCATTTCGGCCACGGCTAGCTTCAGTAGAGGCAGAGGCACCTTAGAGACTAACGCCGGAGAACTAGACCAGGCTAAATCGGCCGGCCACCGCGCGAGCATGGCAGTCCGCCGTGACCGAGCAGTGGCGAAGGCAAAATTGGTCGAGCACAGAGCACAATAGGAAAAATTGGGCACGGGGACAGGTGTCTCACCTTAGGCCGGAGCTTAGGGAGGCTTGGCGTGGTCTCCGGCGAGCTGGATGGTCAGGAACGTGGGCGCGGGTCTTCGACAGCGTCTGGCGGCGAGGGCAGAGCGCGAGAGAGGGTAGAGCTACGCGAAATGAGGTGGGGGAGCGAGTGTGGGCACTGGTGGGGCTCTATGAAGGGAGCTGGGCGCGCGGGCAGTCATCGTGGCCGAGAAATCCGACGATGTGCGCGAGTGCGCACTCGCCGGTCCACGGCGGGCACGGGGATGGCGGATCTGACAGGGCAGGCCCACGGCACAGAGAGAGAAAAGGGGACGCGCGGGGCAACGGCTCAGCAACTGGCGAACCGGGCCCGTGAGACAGACAGAGAGGGGGGAGCGTGGGTGAAGAAACCGACGCCGACAGGTCGGCCCCACTGGGCAGCGAACGAGAGAGGGAGGGCGCGCGGGAGGGAGAGCTGCCGCTGACAGGCGGGGTCCGCCTGTCAGGCGGTGCGGGCGCGCGGGCACGCGGCCTAGCTGGGCCAAGCTGGGCTGGTTTGGGCTGCTTTCTCTTTTTCTTTTCTCTGGATTTTCTAATTCCTTTTCTATTTCTTTTCCCTAGAGTTTTCAATTCCAAATTCAAATTAGGTTTCAAATTCAAATAAATTCAAACATGTGCAACACTTCAAAGAATATTTTAAACTCAGCATGATGCAACATGTCATGACCCATAATGTTTTGGCAAAAATAAATAATTAAATCCCCCTAACTTTAAGCTAATTCTACTTAAAAGGGAAAAAGGGAGAGAGAATTTAGAGAGAGATAGAACCTAGAGTGAGAGAGAGAAGTGTAACACATGAATTTGGGTGATCATTAGAAAGAAATTTTATACCCTCAAATTCAGGGTGTTACAGACCTATCCCCCTTAAAAGAATCTCGCCCTCGAGATTCTGGGCTGGCTAGAAAAGAGCTCAGGGCACTTGGCTTTCAAATCATCTTCTCTTTCCCAGGTGGCTTCTTCTTCTGAGTGGTGACCCCATTTGACTTTGCACATCCTGATGGTACTTCTCCAGGTGACCCGATCTGCTGTCTCCAGAATTTGAGTTGGCTTCTCAATATACGTCAGATCTTCTTGAACTTCAAGATTCTCTGCTGGCAACTGCTCTTCTGGCACTCTTAAGCATTTCTTCAACTGAGACACATGGAACACATCGTGCACAGCGGACAGATTCTCTGGTAAGCTGAGTTGGTAAGCCACTTCTCCATGTCTTGCTTGAATCTGATACGACCCAATATATCGGGGTGCTAGCTTGCCTTTGACTCCAAACCTTTTGGTTCCTCTGATGGGTGACACCTTCAAATAGACATAGTCTCCCACTTCAAAACTGAGTTTCCTTCTTCTGGTGTCAGCATAGCTTCGCTGTCAGGACTGCGATGCCTTCAAATTCTCTCAGACCATTCTGATGTTCTCTTCGGCTTCAAGCAAAATATCTAGACTGAACACCTGTCTTTCACCAGGTTGGTCCCAATGCAATGGAGTTATGCAATTCCTCCCATAAAGCACTTCGAATGGTGACATCTTCAGACTGGCCTGATAGCTGTTGTTGTAAGAGAATTCTGCATATGGTAATCTCTTGTCCCAACCTATCTTATCTTGCAAAGCACAAGCCCTCAACATATCCTCCAGAATCTGATTTGTTCTCTCTGTTTGACCATCTGTTTGCGGGTGGTAAGCTAAGCTAAACTTCAAGTGTGTGCCCAAAGCTTCATGCAACTGCTGCCAAAGATGAGAGGTGAACTCAGTGCCTCTATCTGATACTATCTTCTTCAGAACGCCATGCAAGCACACAATTCGAGCCATGTATAGTTCGGCCAACACTGCACTGTTGTAGGTGGTCTTGACTTGTATGAAATGGACTGCCTTTGTCAAATGATCCACTACTACCCAGATAGAGTCATAACCAGTACGAGTGTGGGGCAAACCGACTATGAAATCCATTCTGATCTCATCCCATTTCCATCGAGGAATCTGCAACAGTTGCAACAAACCTACAGGTCTCTGATGTTCTTCTTTAATCCTCTAACAACTGTCACATACAGCCACATACTCGGCTATCTCCCTTTTCATTCCGTACCACCAGAATCTTTTCTTTAGGTCTTGGTACATCTTCTCACTACCAGGGTGTATAGAGTATGCTGTCTCATGAGCTTCCTTGAGAATCAGTTCACGGATCAATTTGATGTCAGGAACACATAGTCTATCCTTGAACCATACCACTCCTTCTGCATCTTCACATAAATCCTTGCCTTTTCCATCTATGATCAGCTGCCGGATCTTGTTGATCTTCTCATCATCCTTCTGGCCTTTCCTGATGTCTTGCTCTAGAGTGGGTTCCAACTCAATTGTCACTCCTTGAGTGTTATTCAGAAATTCGAGACTCAATCTGTCGAATTCCTTCGCTAGCTCATACGGCATCGGGTGAGCTGCCAACATATTGACTTGACTCTTTCTACTCAGAGCATCTCCAACCACATTTGCTTTGCTGGGTGATAATGAATCTCCAGCTCATAACCTTTGATCAACTCTAGCCATCTACGCTGCCTCATGTTTAGCTCTGACTAAGTGAATATATATTTGAGACTATTATGGTCTGTGTAGATATCATACTTCTGCCCATAAAGATAATGCCTCCAGGTCTTCAATGCATGAACCACGATTGCTAATTCCAGATCATGAGTAGGATAATTCTTCTCATGAATCTTCAATTGTCGGGACGAGTATGCCACTACTCTCCCTTCTTGCATTAACACACATCCCAGTCCGGTGTACGAAGCATCACAATATACTGAGAATGGCTTGTGAACATCTCGCAGAATCAGTACTGGTGCCGTTGTCATCTTCTCCTTCAATGTCTCAAAGGACTTCTGGCATGCGGGGGTCCACTTGAACTCAACCTTCTTTGCCAACAAGGCTGACATTGGCCTGGCAATCTTGGAGAAACCTTCAATGAAACGTCGATAATAACCAGCCATTCCAATGAAACTCTTGATTCCTCGGACATCTTTTGGTGCTTTCCAGTCCAAGATAGTTGTTACCTTCTTCGGATCTACAGCCAATCCCTCGGTTTATAATGTGACCCAAGAACAGGACTTCACTGATCCAGAACTCGCACTTGCTAAGCTTGGCATACAGCTGACAATCTCGTAGCCTCTGAAGTACTTTCCTCAAATGCTCCTCATGCTCTTGCTCATTCTAGGAATATATAAGAATATCATCAATAAACACCACCACGAACTTGTCGAGGTAGTCCATGAACACACTATTCATCAAGTACATGAAGTAAGCTAGCGCATTCGACAAACCGAACGACATGACCTTGAACTCATACAGTCCATACTTGGTGATTAATGCTGTCTTCGGTATTTCTGAGGGTCGGATTCTGAGCTGATGGTAGCGTGACCTTAGATCTATCTTCGAGAACACGCTGGCTCCTCTCAACTGGTCAAATAAATCTTCAATTCTAGGCAGGGGGTACTTATTCTTGATAGTAACCTCATTCAAGGATCTGTAGTTAATGCACATCCTCTTTGTTCCATCCTTCTTCTCCACAAATAGCACTAGGGCTGCCCAAGGCGAGGTACTCGGTCTTATGTAGCCCTTCTCGGACAACTCATCAATTTGCTTCTTGAGTTCCACCAATTTTGGTCCGGACACTCGATATGCTCTCTTGGAAATAGGGGTGGTGCCTGATATAAGCTCTATAGCGAATTCAACCTTCCTTTCAGGTGGCATACCTGGCAACTCCTCGGGAAACACATCTGGGAATTCTGATACTACATTGATAGCCTCTGATGGTTTAATCTCCTCAATACGAGCGGTGACTTGGTGACAACTCCCTTTCTTTGATCCAGACAAGACCAACTCCACTAACACTTCTTCTCCTAATAGGGACACTAACTTCACCGTTCTCTTGTCACAACTAAGATTGGCTTGATACTTGGTTAGCCAATTCATCCCTAGGATGACGTCTATAGTTGTATCCTGGTTACCCATAACTATTAAATCGGCAGGGAACTCTATCCCCCTTATTTGAACCTTTGTACTAGGGCAAAATCTATCCATTTGGGTCCTTCCACCAACTGAACTAACCCTCATAGGTGGATACATGGGTGCTACTGGTATATTATGTGATTCTACCCATGATGCAGTCACAAAAGAATGCGTTGCTCCAGTATCAAATAAGACATTTGCAGAATGGTACTCGACTGAAAACATACCTAGTGTCACTCCTAGAGTCTCCTGGATTGTGTCGGCCTCCAAGTGGTTCACCTTTCCATACTGGGCATGAGGCTGCCCATGATTGTTGACTCCTGGCTGCATTGCATTCTGTCTGGGGCATTGGGAGCTGGCTGCTGCTGAGCTGCTTTCTTTGGGCAATGATTTGCCCAATGGCCTTGTTCCCCACAGTGGAAACATGCACGACTTCCTCCTTGCGCTAGCATTGCTTGGTTGTTCTGGTTAGTTGCTGGGGCAGGAAGACGAGCAGTCTGGTTGTTCTGATGCTGGTATTGATTTCCTCCTTGCTGGTTGTTCTGATGGTACTGCTGCTGCTGAGGAAACTGCCTCTGGTACTACTGCTGCTGGTTCTGATGCTGATGCTGGTGTTGGTGCTGGTGACCTTGTTTGAATGGCTGAGGTGGGTTGCCTGAGTAGCGAGGACGGCTGCTACTCCCGGCATGAGATCCACCAATCTTGCGTTTCCTGTCCTCCATCTCCCGACACTTCCTTTCTGTCATAATTGCTCTGTCTATCAGATGTTGGAAGGTAGGGAAGGTGTGATTCATCAGCTGGTAATGGAGGGGATCGACCAATCCTCTTAGGAAACAGTATTGCCTCTTGGCATCCGTGTTGACATCTTCTGGGGCATAACGCGACAGCTGTAGAAACTTGTCCCTATACTCGCTGACGGACAAGGGACCTTGCTTCAGGGCGAGAAACTCCTCCTTTCTCACTATCATCAGTCCTTCAAGTACGTGGTAACTACGGAAATTGTCCCTGAATTCTTCCTAAGTGATACCTTCAGGGTTGGCATGGGTGGCGAGGTAAGACTCCCACCAAGACTGGGCTGCTCCCCTCAGCTCTCGGGGACTGTACAACACCTTCTCACGATCGTTGCACCGGGCAGTGTGCAACTCACGTTCCATGGTACGCAGCCAATCTTCAGCGTCCATGGGATCAGCAGAATGGGCAAAGAATGGGGGATGGCCCCTCATGAATTCTGCCCGCTTGTCTCTAGGCACTTGTGGAATCTGGACTTGCACTGGAGGCTGAGGCGATGGTGGCTGCTGCTGCACCTGCTGCATAGCTGCTAAGGTCTGACCAATTGCCTGGACTGCTTGGTTCTGCATCAGGAACATTTGCTCAATGGTCATCGGGGGTGGAGGTGGCAAATGCTGCTGCGGGGCTGCTTCCTCTTGGGGTGCCTGCTGTTCTGGCTGAGCACGCCTTGCACCTCTGCGCCTGTTCTCAGACATCTATAGAAATCACACACATATATCAAATCTGACTCTGTAGTCTTTCAGCATAAGAAAAGATGTATAGAAAATCTCCATAGCACTGAACAATTGACCATCTTCACTAACAGCTTCTCAGATAAAGAGGAAAGTGGAAATAAATGGATTACCCAACTAAAGATCTGACTTTATTAATAACTACACCAAGTTGCAGGGGATACTCACACCTTGGTGACAATCATTACAAAGATCCAACTTCATTACATGTCCATCATAACAATCATTCAACATAAGATAAACAAACTAACTCTAACTAAAACTGACTTAGGCTAAGACACTGAACTAAGCATTATTACAGACTCGAACTCTATCGATCTAGGGGTCCAAATCTATACGAGTCCTACAGTCTGGGGTACCATAGTCGAAGCTGTAACACCCCAGGTGTTACCTGAGGCCCTAACCCCCTACATACACTTGTGAATTGTTATCACATGTGTTTAAGTAAAGGAGAATGAGCACCAAAACTTTGGAGAACATGGGTTAACTAAGAAATGTTCATGACAAAAGCAATCCCTAAGAAAATTTGGCAATTATCACTTTGGGCAAGAGAAGATTAAACCCTAGACCCTTCTTGAGCCCTTAGCTCCCAAAACCTTGGATTAAGGAAAAGGTGAAGCAAATACACAAGTCATGAGTTAACCCTTAACCAAAGTTTAAGTACACATTAAAATCTATAAAATGCAGAGGGGAAACATTACAAAAAGGCCCCTTAAAGACCCCAAATCCATTCTTTAAATAGGAAGTACACTAGAGCTCTCTAATCTTCTCTAAGTCAAAAATAAACCCTAATCTAAAGATCAGACGTGTTCACTTAGTAAATGGCGCCAAAACCATTGCTGTCTGCCTGTTGGCACACCGGACAGACCGGTGCACACCGGACAGTCCGGTGCTACAGCCAGAGAGCGCCTGTCTGCGGCCTCTCTGCGCAGACTATCCGGTGCCTCACCGGACAGTCCGGTGCACACCGGACACCAATGTCCGGTGCGCCACCAGGCGCTGGCTGACAGCCCTCATCTTGGATTTCTTCGCTGATTTCTTCGGGCTTCTTTTGTTCTTGAGTATTGGACTCCTATGCATCTTTTTATGTCTTCTTTTGAGGTGTTGCATCCTCATTGCCTTGGTCCAATTCTCTTTGCATCCTGTGAACTATAATCATAAACACTAGCAAACATATTAGTCCACAGGTTGTGTTAATCATCAAACATCAAAACTCAATTAGCCAAATGGCCCGGGGTCCATTTTCCTTACAGCATCCTTTAATTAAACTACTTGGTAATTGGGTAAGAACTTAAATACAAGATAATGAAAGATTAAGTGCACTCAGTGACCTTATCGTAACCTCCGATAGGCCAAGCTTGATCCCCTTTTATTTTATAATTCTTTTTCTTTTCCGCTTATGCTTACCCGTGCACAGATGACTTCTCACGAATCTTCGGAAGGAGGGAACGCACATTCCCACATGGACGGACTTGCACGAGAGGGCTTTCCCCACATCTTGTGGGAGATACTTCAGGGAGCCGGTTATACGACACCTCCCCAGTACGCGGTGCAGCTGTTCGAGAAGCACCGGGTACCTTGCTGTAGGGTGAGGATGACCTTGGAGCCTCATCCCTTGCAGCCAGGTTGGCGTTCGTTGGACTCCGAGTCTTTCAGATATCCGGCTGAAGACACTATTGGGGCCATTGCTCTCCACGGGCTGATGACCTTCTGTGGCTTTCACCCCTTGGAGCTATCTACTCATCCCATTGGCTTGTTCCCCGCTGACAAGGAGGATGACCCAATGTGGAAAGATCGAGTGGAGCATGCCAAGGATATATGGGCTCTTTACCCAGGGCAGACTGCTCACCTGACGGTGCGATGCATGAATGCCTTGTATCGTCTACAAGCAGTGCGAGCTGAGGCAATGTCCCAACTGATGGCCTTGGTGGAGGCTACCAAGATCACCCTGGATAACAGGGAGGACCTTGTGTAGACCTGTCCACTGAGCTGGTGGAGAAAGACCTCCAGGTGGAACAGATGGCCACCCAGATTCAAGAGCTTGAAGAGCTTGTAGGAGCCAGGGAGAACACCATCGAGGTTCTCGAAGATCAGCTCATGAACACTCAGCAGCAACTTGAGGAAGCTAACCAGCACTTGGATATGCACCATCAGGAGATTCAGGATATGGAGGCCAACGAGGATGTTGACATCGAGGGAGGAGAGGAGCCAGAGCCCGCATCCAGTTTGGACACTACTGGCTCAGGGAGACCGCCTTCCCCTGAGTCTAGCGTTGCCTCGTTTGCCCATTAGGTTTTAGAAGGATTGGATAGAAGCGTGCGGCAGTAGAACTCCTCAGAGCTAGCTTAGCTTTTGCGCCTTGGGGTACTAGGCTAGGAAGAGTTGAGTCTTTTGAGCACTGTTGTAATCCTTAGAAAACTCTTTTGGATTTATGAATGATGAATGATGTCAACTTTTACTTATGAAGAAAGTTTTATGTCTTGTCATATCCTTTATGAAAAAATGCAAGGAAAAATGTTGGCATGCTACAACCTTGCCTTTTCAAATTTTTCACCATGTATGAACCCTAATATCAAAGGTATGATATTAAGAGCACCCTGAATTTTCAGATGGCAGGAAGAGCGCGCCGTGGACAGAATGAGCGCATTCCTCCACCACCGCCACCGCCTCCTACCATGCAAGAATTGATGGCTCAGCAAAATGAGATTCTGCGACAGTTGGCTCAGCGTCAGCCACCACCTCAGCACTATGGTGGTGGTGATCACCATCAGCGTCCCCCAGCAGCAGCCACTTATCAGGAGTTCCTCAGCACTCAGCCGCCATTGTTCACTCGGGCAGAGGATCCACTTGATGCTGACGTATGGCTCAGGGTAGTGGAATCCAAATTCCCACTGCTTAATGGAGTTTGTTCAGATGTGGCTAAGGTCCGGTTCGCCACCCAGCAACTTCGCGGACTCGCGCGGACATGGTGGGATCACTTCCTCGCTATGCAGCCAGTTGACCACGTGGTGGAATGGAGAGAGTTCAAGGCAGCTTTCAGAGGGCATCACATACCGGCAGGCATTGTGGACCGCAAGTTTAATGAGTTTCTGGCACTTACTCAAGGAAATCGTACTGTGTTACAGTACGCTCAGGCTTTCAACGACCTGTGTCAGTATGCAGGTTATCATGCAGACACTGATGAGAAGAAGAGGGACAGGTTTAGGAGGGGCCTCAGTACTAAGATCCACGACCGTCTCAACACAGTCAGGGCCAACAGCTACAATGAGTTAGTCAACATGGCCATTTCTCAGGAAGACTACATCACAGCCCGCCAGGCTGAAAAGAAGAGGAAGACCCCTGTGGCAGGACCATCAGCTCAGCCTCAGCGCTTCAGGATTGTATCTGACCCTCAGAACAGGGGACCTCAGCAGCAGCAAGGACGTTGGGTGATCCGACCACAGCAGCAGCAGCAGGCACCCAACCGCTCTCAACCCCCAGTTCAGAGGAACAATTAGCCACAGCAGCAGTACCGTTAGGCCAATGATAACAGATGTTTCACTTGTGGTAGCACTGGACACTATGCTAAGAATTGCCCCAGGAACCAGCAGAGGCAGGGACAGAATCCTAATCAGAACCAAGGCAAGAGGCAGAAGGTGCAAGTGAAACAAGGCAGGTTGAACTTCACCACCATGGCTGACATTCCAGAGGGAGCACCCGTCTTGACTGGTATCTTTTCTATTTTGAATTTTCCCACAATCATTCTTTTTGATTCTGGTGCATCGCACAGTTTTATCAGTGCAAAATTTAGTGCCAAATGCCAGTTACCTTTCCATCACACCAATGGGAGCATTACAATTTCAACACCAGGAGGCAGGGTTGCCACCTATCAAATCAACAGGCAGGTGCCTATAAAATTTGGCAGTCTTGTAATTAGAACCACCCTCCTTATCTTGGGTTTGGATAGTGTGGACATCATATTGGGAACTGACTGGTTATCAAGGCATCAGGCAGTACTTGATATTGCAGCAAGAGCCATTGAGATACACTCACCTACTTGTGGTGAAACTACATTATATTTGCCTAACCAGGGTTGTACCTGTTCCTGTGCCTTTGCTATGATAGAGACACCTATTGAGAAAATCCCAGTGGTCTGTGAGTACCCAGATGTTTTCCCAGATGAATTGCCAGGGATGCCACCCGACAGAGACACAGAGTTTGCAATTGAGTTGCAACCCGGAACCGCACCTATATCCAAGAGACCCTATAGGATGCCTCCAGCAGAATTGAAAAAGCAGTTACAAGAATTGTTGGACAAGGGATTCATCCGCCCAAGTACTTCTCCATGGGGATGTCCAGCCTTGTTCATAAAGAAGAAGGATGAGAGTCTGAGGTTGTGTGTTGACTACCACCCTCTTAATGCGGTAACAATCAAAAATAAGTATCCATTGCCCCGCATTGATGTATTGTTTGATCAATTGGTGGGAGCCAAGGTATTCTCCAAGATAGACCTTCACTCCAACTACCATCAGATCAAGATCAGGGCCAGTGTTATTCCAAAGACAACTTTTTCTACCAGATATGGGTTTATGAGTACTTGGTGATGTCTTTCGGGTTGACCAATGCCCCGGCGTATTTCATGTATTTGATGAACTCAGTGTTTATGCCAGAGCTGGACAAGTTTGTGGTGGTCTTCATTGATGACATTCTGGTTTATTCCAAGAATGAAGACGAGCATACTGAGCATCTACACATCGTACTTCAGCGATTGCGTGATCATCGCTTATATGCTAAGTTGTCCAAATGTGATTTCTGGCTGAGGGAAATAAAATTTTTGGGTCACACCATTTCTCAGGGTGGGATATCAGTTGATCCTGAGAAAGTGCAAGAAGTGATGGATTGGATGCCTCCTACCACTGTACTGCAGATTCAGAGTTTTCTGGGATTAGCAGGATACTATTGGCGATTTATCCTGGATTTCTCCAGAATTGCCAAGCCAATGACTGAATTGTTAAAGAAAGGAGCAAAGTTTGAACGGAGTCAGAAATGTGAGGATGCTTTTCATGCATTAAGGCAGCATTTGACGACGGCACCCGTGCTAGCTCAGCCTGACAACACCAAACCCTTTGAAGTTTATTGCGATGCTTCCAGCACTGGATTGGGATGTGTTTTGATGCTGGACAACAGAGTTATTGCTTATGCCTCCCGAGCACTTAGGCTTCATGAGTAGAACAACCCCACGCATGATCTGGAGTTAGCAGCCGTAGTTCATTCCCTAAAGATATGGAGACATTACTTGATGGGAGCTCGTTGTAATATATATACCGATCACAAGAGTCTCAAGTATATTTTCACTCAGGCCGATCTTAATATGAGGCAGAGAAGGTGGTTGGAATTAATCAAAGACTATGATTTGGAAGTGCATTACCATCCGGGCAAGGCCAATGTGGTAGCAGATGCCTTAAGTCGGAAAACCCAGTGCAACTGTGTGACTATGGATTCCAAGATCGCCACTATGTGTGACAAGTTGTGCAAGCTGAACGTGGAAGTTGTTTCCTCAAGAACTCTAAATTACATCTCAATAGAGCCCACTTTGCAGGAGCAGATAGTCATGGCTCAAATTGGTGACAAGGGTGTTCAAGTCATTAAGGAAATGCTCGAGCAAAAGGTAGATAAGTACAAATGCTTCCGTCAGGACAGCAAGGGAGTTCTATGGTTTGGGGACCGGTTGGTTGTTCCTAAGAACCCCGAGCTCAGAAAGAAAATATTGGATGAAGCTCACCTTTCCAAATTCTCCATGCACCCCGGCAGTAACAAGATGTATCATGATCTCAGATCTTTGTATTGGTGGACCAGGATGAAGAGAGAAATTGCTAAGTATATATCTGAATGTGACACTTGCCAAAGAGTCAAGGCTAGCCATTTGAAGGTGGCAGGCACCTTACAGCCCCTTCCCATACCATCTTGGAAATGGGACGATATTTGCATGGATTTTATTTTGGGGTTGCCCAATACCTCCCGGCACCACGATTCTATTTGGGTCATTGTGGATAGGTTGACTAAGACAGCTCATTTCTTGCCAGTGCATAGCACCCGCAGAGCAGAGAAGTATGCCGAGATCTATATTGACCAGATAGTTCATTTGCATGGAATACCAAGGACTATTGTATCTGACAGAGGAGCACCGTTCGTAGCATGTTTCTGGGAGCAACTGCAAGAGTCACTTGGGACCCATGTAATAAGAAGCTCAGCATACCATCCTCAAACAGATGGTCAGACGGAAAGGGTGAATCAGATTTTGGAAGACATGTTGAGGGCATGTGTGTTGCACTATGGGAAGAATTGGGATAAGTGCCTTTCCTTAGCGGAATTCTCATACAACAACAGCTACCAGTCCAGCCTAAAGATGGCACCATTCGAGGCCTTGTATGGGAGAAGGTGTAGGACACCGCTAAATTGGTCACAAGCTAGAGAGAGGGAAATATTGGGACCTGACCTGGTACTTGAAGCAGAGGAGAAAGTCAGTCATTAAGAAGAACCTAGAAGCTGCTTAGGCCAGACAAAAAGGTTATCATGACAAGAGGAGAAAGCCTCTGTAGTTTGAAGTGGGAGATCATGTTTATCTTAAGGTGTCACCCACCAAAGGTGTTCAGAGATTTGGAATCAAGGGCAAGTTAGCTCCTCGCTACATTGGGCCCTATGAGATCAAAGAGACTTGTGGACCTGTAGCATATCAATTGAAGTTGCCACCCCATATGTCAACAATTCATGATGTATTCCACGTATCTCGGCTGCGAAAGTGTGTTCGCTTACCCACGAAAGTGCTACCTGAACTAGAACTGGGGATAGAACCAGACTTGTCTTATCAAGAGCACCCCATCAAGGTATTGGAACAAAAGGAAAGATCAACTCGAACAAGGTCAATCCGAATGTATAAGATCTAGTGGAGCAACCATTCAGAAGAAGAGGCTACGTGGGAGACTGAGGATTTTCTACGTTCTCGCTTCCCCGACTTTCTGCCCAAAGGAGTCGGTATGTAACCCAAAACCCCACCCCCACCTGCCCTTTGAATCTAAATATAAGAAAAACCTAGTTGTTAAGAGTAGACTAAGTTGTGGAAATAGATCTAAAATGACCTCCTTCTGAAGTTGCAAAGAGGATGACATTCGAAGAGCAGTTAGCTAGAGAAACTTGACTAAAGGAAAATGCAACACACCAGCACACCTTCTTGGTACCCAATCCAAAGGATCCTTACCCAAATCTCGGGACGAGATTTTTTTAAGGGGAGAGGGCTGTAACACCCCAGGTGTTACCTGAGGCCCTAACCCCCTACATACACTTGTGAATTGTTATCACATGTGTTTAAGTAAAGGAGAATGAGCACCAAAACTTTGGAGAACATGGGTTAACTAAGAAATGTTCATGACAAAAGCAATCCCCAAGAAAATTTGGCAATTATCACTTTGGGCAAGAGAAGATTAAACCCTAGACCCTTCTTGAGCCCTTAGTTCCCAAAACCTTGGATTAAGGAAAAGGTGAAGCAAATACACAAGTCATGAGTTAACCCTTAACCAAAGTTTAAGTACACATTAAAATCTATAAAATGCAGAGGGGAAACATTACAAAAAGGCCCCTTAAAGACCCCAAATCCATTCTTTAAATAGGAAGTACACTAGAACTCTCTAATCTTCTCTAAGTCAAAAATAAACCCTAATCTAAAGATCAGATGTGTTCACTTAGTAAATGGCGCCAAAACCACTTAGTCTGAATACCAAAAAGGAGCCAAACTATCTAAGGAACCCCCTGGAAAAATTTGAACCCGAGCCAAAACCATTTGACACGATTTGACATCACTTTTGTCTTGGGGTGAACAGTGAGACATACCTGATTTAGCGTCCGCATATCTTCTGACCTAGGGCGTATCCTCCATCGGAACTCACATACAAGAGATAGCCATAGGTGCCAAGAGGAGGTCTACGTAGGATTTTTGCCAAGATTCACACGTTTGCGATCTCAGCAAGCGTTTGAGCAAGGGCAGAAACACACCTCCACGTGTTCGACGTGCCTTGACCTCGCCAGAGCACGCCCGACGCTCGAACCCGCGCGCCCCACGCCACGCCAAGCCAAGTCCGTGCCACTGCCCGCGCTCGTGCCCATGCCTATAAAGCCAGCCGAGGCTTCAACCGTACGCCCCTGCTCACTCCCGACCTCGCCAGAGCGCAAGATCACCGGCGTTTGCCCTGCGCACGGCGTGCCAGCGGCCGCCCGAGAACCCACCACTGTAGACCGGCCGACCGAGCCATTCCTAGCCCCGTCAGACCTTCAAGAGAGACTCTACGTGCCTCGGTGAAGCTCCCAGAGCAAGAAATCGAGCTCTGCCTCGCCGGAGACACCAAATCAAGGTCACCGGACTTCACCCGACCGCCGGTGAGCGTAGACCGAGCTCCATGGTAAGCCTTTCTTCAATTCCTTGCACGGGTAGACTCCTTAGCACCCCGTGAAGCTTCCCATGCCCTTGGATTGAAATATATCACCGTGGATAGGCCGGAGCACACGCCGCCGACAAGCTCGCCCGCCTGCGCACGTGGACCGGCCGATTCCGGCCATCACCGTCGTCGAGCCGTACCTCGTCGTGACCGCAAGGACTTCCCGAAGCCAACCCCGCCCTTTGCTGGACCTCCCTCGTCGCCGGTAAGTCACGTCGTCCTAATTTACTTTCGCGGGTACTGTTCAAAAGGGGGGAGGAACCTCGGGGAAGAAGGAAAGAAAGTCAGGGGGGTTTTGAATGGTCAGAGACTCAGAGGAATAGTTGCGCAGGGGCATAAGTTTAAGAGTTGGTTTAGGAAAAATCCATGGTCCTCGGTGCAAACTGGTTTTCCAGAAAACCTTTTAAACATTTCTCATTTAAATACAAACAGAGCTTGTAAAATTCATAACTTCAGATTTATTCAACCAAATTGAGTCAAACCAATTTTTCTAGGTTTTGAATATTGTGAACTGCTTAGGAATAATACAGGACCCCTAAGTGTTGCAGAAGATTTTAAAGTTTTGAATTAAATAGTATTTTGGCCAAAAGCTAAATAAAAGAGGGAAAAATAGCTACACTGTTAGACTAGGGTTAAGGAAAATCAGAGAAGTACTTAACCATTCCCTAATCTGTTTAAAAATAGTATACCCCTTATTACACCAAATTAAGAAAGGTTTTACCATTTAAACTCATTTTGGCCCAAAGTTAAAGAAAACAGAAAAAGTAGTTTAAGATAAAAACCAAGTGGCAACCACATTTTTGCTAGCTCACTTATTTAGCATAGTTCACTGGAAAATTTTGTTAGACCCTTTGTTAGTGTAAAAGAAATGAGGTACCTTTTATTACATGAAAACAATGAGAACTTAGAAAAACCTTAGAAAAATAATCCTAAGGAGAACCCACCCCAAACCTTGGGATAACTAATGATATGTTATTATGGATCTAAGAAAAATGTAAGATCTGTTGTTTGATATTTTTCAAATAACAAGTTAGTTATAAGTACCTTTTTGGCTTCAAACTTTGGAAAATCACAACTAAATGCCCGGTAGGTCTTTTTCTGAAAATTTTGGCACAAAAGCCTATTATCACCTTTGGAGCATGGCAAAAATAAAGTTTAGTCCAGAAACCTCACCCAAATTAGAGCTATAGTGTAAAGTGCCCTTTTACCCTTACTTTTGTTAATTTTGCACAAGGAGCATCTGAATTAATTTCCACCCCAAATTTTTAGGAGAACCCACAAATGTCAATGTTTACTCCCTGTAATTTTTATAACATTTTTGGAAAATGTTAACTAACCAAGATAGTTAAAAAATGCTTAATGAGAAGCACAATAGAAAGAAAAAGGGAATTTTGGGAGAAATAGATAATGTACAACCAAAACCTTCCAAGGAACTCATGGAACATAAAAATATAATTAAAGAGTGTAATTTTTCATTCAAAATCTCAAAGGTGAAAGTACAAAATTCTTAAGTATACCCAAAAGGAGTCCCTAGGAGTACCACTAAATTTAAGTACTATTTTACTATGCATAGCCTTTGCAAATTTCCATGTCATTAATATGCATATATCTTACTCATTGCATTCGATAGACTGTAATCTCCCTGACGGGGAATACATCCTCGTTCTGGAGCAAGGAGTTGCTCAGGAGGTAGCCCAGGAGCTAGCACCAGAGCCGGCCATCGAGGATCTGCCTGCCCCAGCTTTGGAAGGCAAGCCTCGGTTTTATGCATAACCATTATATATGCTATTTTACCACACTTAATGTTTGTAGGCTTGTACTGTGCACTTAAGTGTAGGAGTTGACTGAAACCCTAGTTGCATGAACTCAGGATTCCTTTTGAGATGGATACTAGTATGCTAGGTCGAGTAGCTGCTTTACTAATTAGGGATCTCGGTAGAAGTCGTGTCATTTTTCTAGCACTCGCGCGAGGTCAGGAATTGGTTGTATCCATTTTTATATCGGAATGATGATGGTCTGTGGACAACGATCCATGGGGATGCGTTGTCTACAAGATGGAAATTGGAATAAGGATTAAGGTGTGGTACCGTGTGTCAAGCGTTTGAACATACTAAGCACATGCCGAGAAATATGGTAAATCGGTAAGCCTAGTACCTGAGTGAACCTGGCAGCAGATTGCCCTCCTCACGCGACCTGAGACATGGTCTCCCATTCCGGTTATAGTGGGTACAAGTGCGGTCACTACACGACGGCAGTCGGGGTCAGTGAGGCATTGTACGCCAAGGCGGTGAGCCCCTCTCTGCTGATGGGGAATCGATGGGGACGAAGTGCCTCACCACGTCGTGTGTTTAGGTTTACCTTGCAAGGTTTAAATACTCGATTCGAATCATCTTCTTCTCGCAGCTAATGAGACTGCTTGATCCATGCTACTACATTGAGTAACAAGTGGAAATGTGTTGATTTAGCAAAAGATGTTGATTGCTAAATGCTTGCTACCGTGTGTGATTAGCTAGGTATACATTTAGTCTTAAGAGAGTCACACTAAAACTTGAAAAGCTAAACTGGATTTTAGACTCAGCTAGTGCTTTTGGCAAACCAAACCCTTCAGCCAAACAGCTGCATGTCTAGAGATAGAGGAGTAGACTCCTCACACCGGGTAAGTCTAGCTGAGTATTAATATACTCAGCCTTGCTTGTGGCATAATTTTTACAGGTTCCCTAGAGGACATGGTTGCTGGAGTGACTTGGCTGTCCATCTTGCCACCGGGTTGGACAGTCAAGTGGGACCCTACCTCGGCAGAGGAGGAGCATGAGGAGTGATGGGCCAGGCTTCCCCATTCCTCCGTTTAATTATCGTTAGTTTTATTCCGCTGCGTTCCGAAAAATGATCACTGCTTTTGTTAAAACTCCGATGATGTTGTAATAAATTAAATACTCCTTACTACTTGGTTTTATGCTTTATTGTATTTGCTCTGTGCCTCACCTTCGAGTGAGTACGTGGTACTTGATCCTGTTAGTGGCCTCGTCGGACTAGATCCGAGGGACTGATGTTTTATTCCTATTTAAGTGTGGTCTAGCCTTCAAGGTGGGACTTAGGCACTTAAGTTGGAATAATTCGGGCGGTTCCGCCACAGCTGGTATCGGAGCTTGTACCACCACAGAGGAATCAATAAACCATAATTACCATCCTTTTTGAAAAGTAAAACATGTTAGAAACCCATGTTGGATAGATCAGTAAGGCGATAGGGATGAACATAGAGCGTGAAGCCTTAGGACCATAGAAGGGTAGTTAGGTGGCTAATTGAGTGAGCCCTACATGCTACTATAAGGGATGGGTTTTCCCTATTCCCTATAGGTTGATGTGAGGTCGTGTAGGACGAGCATGCATGCATCTGTAGGAAACGGGTGACGCCTAAGAGGGGGGGTGAATTAGGACTTCTAAAACTTTTACTAAACTAGGCCACAATTAAATCCCTAGAGCAAAACCTATGCAAATAATCAAAACTAGAATGTGCAAACTAGGTTTTGTCTAAGTGTTGCTATCTCTACCGCAAAGGCTAAGTTTCAATCTACACTAAATAAGTATGACTACAAGATTGAAACTTAAATGCTTAATATAAATGCGGAATGTAAAGAGCTAAGTAGAGAAGCAAACTCTCGTGGATGACACCGGTATTTTTACCGAGGTATCCGGAACCAGGCAAGGTCCCGACTAATCCTCGTTGGTGCCCCTACGCAAAGGGAAGCCCACGCGAGGGCCAAGCACCACGGTCGAGTAACTCCATAGAGAGCCGTGGGCCTTCTCCACGCGCAAGTGGTGCTCCGCTTCCGGCTCCTCTCGGACGCTCCCCGCCGTCTCCACTATCGAGCTTCCGGCCGAAACACCGCGGGCCTCATTCCCTCTGGTACACGGTGGCGGCCGTGACACAAACGCGGTTGTCACGGTCTCGCAAGACTCTCGCCCCACTCGGTACAATTACAACGACTCACACAAGAGCCGAGGGGTTGTGTGGTTTTACAAAACTCACTCAACTAACTAGGGTTCACCTAGAGCAAGCGCTAAAGCGGTCTAACTAACCTAAGCACTTCGCAAAGCACCTACGCTAATCACCGAGTGATTCTATTAAGCACTTGGGTGTTTGAGCTCTTGGAAATGTGCACTATATGCCTTGGTATGTTGCTTGGGCTCTCACACTTGAGAATGGCCGGTTGGGGTGGTATTTATAGCCTCCACACCCCCAACTAGCCGTTGGACAGAAAGCAGCAGCTTTCTGTCGTCGGGTGCACCGGACAGTCCGGTGCACCACCGGACACTGCACAGTAGATGTCCGGTGCGCGCCATGTCAGCCGACCGTTGGCGCCTGTAGCAGTCGACCGTTGGATCCGACCGTTGCTGTCTGCCTGTTGGCACACCGGACAGTCCGGTGCACACCGGACAGTCCGGTGCTACAGCCAGAGAGCGCCTGTCTGCGGCCTCTCTGCGCAGACTATCCGGTGCCTCACCGGACAGTCCGGTGCACACTGGACACCAATGTCCGGTGCGCCACCAGGCGCTGGCTGACAGCCCTCATCTTGGATTTCTTCGCTGATTTCTTCGGGCTTCTTTTGTTCTTGAGTATTGGACTCCTATGCATCTTTTTATGTCTTCTTTTGAGGTGTTGCATCCTCATTGCCTTGGTCCAATTCTCTTTGCATCCTGTGAACTATAATCATAAACACTAGCAAACATATTAGTCCACAGGTTGTGTTAATCATCAAACATCAAAACTCAATTAGCCAAATGGCCCGGGGTCCATTTTCCTTACAGCATCCTTTAATTAAACTACTTGGTAATTGGGTAAGAACTTAAATACAAGATAATGAAAGATTAAGTGCACTCAGTGACCTTATCGTAACCTCCGATAGGCCAAGCTTGATCCCCTTTTATTTTATAATTCTTTTTCTTTTCCGCTTATGCTTACCCGTGCACAGATGACTTCTCACGAATCTTCGGAAGGAGGGAACGCACATTCCCACATGGACGGACTTGCACGAGAGGGCTTTCCCCACATCTTGTGGGAGATACTTCAGGGAGCCGGTTATACGACACCTCCCCAGTACGCGGTGCAGCTGTTCGAGAAGCACCGGGTACCTTGCTGTAGGGTGAGGATGACCTTGGAGCCTCATCCCTTGCAGCCAGGTTGGCGTTCGTTGGACTCCGAGTCTTTCAGATATCCGGCTGAAGACACTATTGGGGCCATTGCTCTCCACGGGCTGATGACCTTCTGTGGCTTTCACCCCTTGGAGCTATCTACTCATCCCATTGGCTTGTTCCCCGCTGACAAGGAGGATGACCCAATGTGGAAAGATCGAGTGGAGCATGCCAAGGATATATGGGCTCTTTACCCAGGGCAGACTGCTCACCTGACGGTGCGATGCATGAATGCCTTGTATCGTCTACAAGCAGTGCGAGCTGAGGCAATGTCCCAACTGATGGCCTTGGTGGAGGCTACCAAGATCACCCTGGATAACAGGGAGGACCTTGTGTAGACCTGTCCACTGAGCTGGTGGAGAAAGACCTCCAGGTGGAACAGATGGCCACCCAGATTCAAGAGCTTGAAGAGCTTGTAGGAGCCAGGGAGAACACCATCGAGGTTCTCGAAGATCAGCTCATGAACACTCAGCAGCAACTTGAGGAAGCTAACCAGCACTTGGATATGCACCATCAGGAGATTCAGGATATGGAGGCCAACGAGGATGTTGACATCGAGGGAGGAGAGGAGCCAGAGCCCGCATCCAGTTTGGACACTACTGGCTCAGGGAGACCGCCTTCCCCTGAGTCTAGCGTTGCCTCGTTTGCCCATTAGGTTTTAGAAGGATTGGATAGAAGCGTGCGGCAGTAGAACTCCTCAGAGCTAGCTTAGCTTTTGCGCCTTGGGGTACTAGGCTAGGAAGAGTTGAGTCTTTTGAGCACTGTTGTAATCCTTAGAAAACTCTTTTGGATTTATGAATGATGAATGATGTCAACTTTTACTTATGAAGAAAGTTTTATGTCTTGTCATATCCTTTATGAAAAAATGCAAGGAAAAATGTTGGCATGCTACAACCTTGCCTTTTCAAATTTTTCACCATGTATGAACCCTAATATCAAAGGTATGATATTAAGAGCACCCTGAATTTTCAGATGGCAGGAAGAGCGCGCCGTGGACAGAATGAGCGCATTCCTCCACCACCGCCACCGCCTCCTACCATGCAAGAATTGATGGCTCAGCAAAATGAGATTCTGCGACAGTTGGCTCAGCGTCAGCCACCACCTCAGCACTATGGTGGTGGTGATCACCATCAGCGTCCCCCAGCAGCAGCCACTTATCAGGAGTTCCTCAGCACTCAGCCGCCATTGTTCACTCGGGCAGAGGATCCACTTGATGCTGACGTATGGCTCAGGGTAGTGGAATCCAAATTCCCACTGCTTAATGGAGTTTGTTCAGATGTGGCTAAGGTCCGGTTCGCCACCCAGCAACTTCGCGGACTCGCGCGGACATGGTGGGATCACTTCCTCGCTATGCAGCCAGTTGACCACGTGGTGGAATGGAGAGAGTTCAAGGCAGCTTTCAGAGGGCATCACATACCGGCAGGCATTATGGACCGCAAGTTTAATGAGTTTCTGGCACTTACTCAAGGAAATCGTACTGTGTTACAGTACGCTCAGGCTTTCAACGACCTGTGTCAGTATGCAGGTTATCATGCAGACACTGATGAGAAGAAGAGGGACAGGTTTAGGAGGGGCCTCAGTACTAAGATCCACGACCGTCTCAACACAGTCAGGGCCAACAGCTACAATGAGTTAGTCAACATGGCCATTTCTCAGGAAGACTACATCACAGCCCGCCAGGCTGAAAAGAAGAGGAAGACCCCTGTGGCAGGACCATCAGCTCAGCCTCAGCGCTTCAGGATTGTATCTGACCCTCAGAACAGGGGACCTCAGCAGCAGCAAGGACGTTGGGTGATCCGACCACAGCAGCAGCAGCAGGCACCCAACCGCTCTCAACCCCCAGTTCAGAGGAACAATTAGCCACAGCAGCAGTACCGTTAGGCCAATGATAACAGATGTTTCACTTGTGGTAGCACTGGACACTATGCTAAGAATTGCCCCAGGAACCAGCAGAGGCAGGGACAGAATCCTAATCAGAACCAAGGCAAGAGGCAGAAGGTGCAAGTGAAACAAGGCAGGTTGAACTTCACCACCATGGCTGACATTCCAGAGGGAGCACCCGTCTTGACTGGTATCTTTTCTATTTTGAATTTTCCCACAATCATTCTTTTTGATTCTGGTGCATCGCACAGTTTTATCAGTGCAAAATTTAGTGCCAAATGCCAGTTACCTTTCCATCACACCAATGGGAGCATTACAATTTCAACACCAGGAGGCAGGGTTGCCACCTATCAAATCAACAGGCAGGTGCCTATAAAATTTGGCAGTCTTGTAATTAGAACCACCCTCCTTATCTTGGGTTTGGATAGTGTGGACATCATATTGGGAACTGACTGGTTATCAAGGCATCAGGCAGTACTTGATATTGCAGCAAGAGCCATTGAGATACACTCACCTACTTGTGGTGAAACTACATTATATTTGCCTAACCAGGGTTGTACCTGTTCCTGTGCCTTTGCTATGATAGAGACACCTATTGAGAAAATCCCAGTGGTCTGTGAGTACCCAGATGTTTTCCCAGATGAATTGCCAGGGATGCCACCCGACAGAGACACAGAGTTTGCAATTGAGTTGCAACCCGGAACCGCACCTATATCCAAGAGACCCTATAGGATGCCTCCAGCAGAATTGAAAAAGCAGTTACAAGAATTGTTGGACAAGGGATTCATTCGCCCAAGTACTTCTCCATGGGGATGTCCAGCCTTGTTCATAAAGAAGAAGGATGAGAGTCTGAGGTTGTGTGTTGACTACCACCCTCTTAATGCGGTAACAATCAAAAATAAGTATCCATTGCCCCGCATTGATGTATTGTTTGATCAATTGGTGGGAGCCAAGGTATTCTCCAAGATAGACCTTCACTCCAACTACCATCAGATCAAGATCAGGGCCAGTGTTATTCCAAAGACAACTTTTTCTACCAGATATGGGTTTATGAGTACTTGGTGATGTCTTTCGGGTTGACCAATGCCCCGGCGTATTTCATGTATTTGATGAACTCAGTGTTTATGCCAGAGCTGGACAAGTTTGTGGTGGTCTTCATTGATGACATTCTGGTTTATTCCAAGAATGAAGACGAGCATACTGAGCATCTACACATCGTACTTCAGCGATTGCGTGATCATCGCTTATATGCTAAGTTGTCCAAATGTGATTTCTGGCTGAGGGAAATAAAATTTTTGGGTCACACCATTTCTCAGGGTGGGATATCAGTTGATCCTGAGAAAGTGCAAGAAGTGATGGATTGGATGCCTCCTACCACTGTACTGCAGATTCAGAGTTTTCTGGGATTAGCAGGATACTATTGGCGATTTATCCTGGATTTCTCCAGAATTGCCAAGCCAATGACTGAATTGTTAAAGAAAGGAGCAAAGTTTGAACGGAGTCAGAAATGTGAGGATGCTTTTCATGCATTAAGGCAGCATTTGACGACGGCACCCGTGCTAGCTCAGCCTGACAACACCAAACCCTTTGAAGTTTATTGCGATGCTTCCAGCACTGGATTGGGATGTGTTTTGATGCTGGACAACAGAGTTATTGCTTATGCCTCCCGAGCACTTAGGCTTCATGAGTAGAACAACCCCACGCATGATCTGGAGTTAGCAGCCGTAGTTCATTCCCTAAAGATATGGAGACATTACTTGATGGGAGCTCGTTGTAATATATATACCGATCACAAGAGTCTCAAGTATATTTTCACTCAGGCCGATCTTAATATGAGGCAGAGAAGGTGGTTGGAATTAATCAAAGACTATGATTTGGAAGTGCATTACCATCCGGGCAAGGCCAATGTGGTAGCAGATGCCTTAAGTCGGAAAACCCAGTGCAACTGTGTGACTATGGATTCCAAGATCGCCACTATGTGTGACAAGTTGTGCAAGCTGAACGTGGAAGTTGTTTCCTCAAGAACTCTAAATTACATCTCAGTAGAGCCCACTTTGCAGGAGCAGATAGTCATGGCTCAAATTGGTGACAAGGGTGTTCAAGTCATTAAGGAAATGCTCGAGCAAAAGGTAGATAAGTACAAATGCTTCCGTCAGGACAGCAAGGGAGTTCTATGGTTTGGGGACCGGTTGGTTGTTCCTAAGAACCCCGAGCTCAGAAAGAAAATATTGGATGAAGCTCACCTTTCCAAATTCTCCATGCACCCCGGCAGTAACAAGATGTATCATGATCTCAGATCTTTGTATTGGTGGACCAGGATGAAGAGAGAAATTGCTAAGTATATATCTGAATGTGACACTTGCCAAAGAGTCAAGGCTAGCCATTTGAAGGTGGCAGGCACCTTATAGCCCCTTCCCATACCATCTTGGAAATGGGACGATATTTGCATGGATTTTATTTTGGGGTTGCCCAATACCTCCCGGCACCACGATTCTATTTGGGTCATTGTGGATAGGTTGACTAAGACAGCTCATTTCTTGCCAGTGCATAGCACCCGCAGAGCAGAGAAGTATGCCGAGATCTATATTGACCAGATAGTTCATTTGCATGGAATACCAAGGACTATTGTATCTGACAGAGGAGCACCGTTCGTAGCATGTTTCTGGGAGCAACTGCAAGAGTCACTTGGGACCCATGTAATAAGAAGCTCAGCATACCATCCTCAAACAGATGGTCAGACGGAAAGGGTGAATCAGATTTTGGAAGACATGTTGAGGGCATGTGTGTTGCACTATGGGAAGAATTGGGATAAGTGCCTTTCCTTGGCGGAATTCTCATACAACAACAGCTACCAGTCCAGCCTAAAGATGGCACCATTCGAGGCCTTGTATGGGAGAAGGTGTAGGACACCGCTAAATTGGTCACAAGCTAGAGAGAGGGAAATATTGGGACCTGACCTGGTACTTGAAGCAGAGGAGAAAGTCAGTCATTAAGAAGAACCTAGAAGCTGCTTAGGCCAGACAAAAAGGTTATCATGACAAGAGGAGAAAGCCTCTGTAGTTTGAAGTGGGAGATCATGTTTATCTTAAGGTGTCACCCACCAAAGGTGTTCAGAGATTTGGAATCAAGGGCAAGTTAGCTCCTCGCTACATTGGGCCCTATGAGATCAAAGAGACTTGTGGACCTGTAGCATATCAATTGAAGTTGCCACCCCATATGTCAACAATTCATGATGTATTCCACGTATCTCGGCTGCGAAAGTGTGTTCGCTTACCCACGAAAGTGCTACCTGAACTAGAACTGGGGATAGAACCAGACTTGTCTTATCAAGAGCACCCCATCAAGGTATTGGAACAAAAGGAAAGATCAACTCGAACAAGGTCAATCCGAATGTATAAGATCTAGTGGAGCAACCATTCAGAAGAAGAGGCTACGTGGGAGACTGAGGATTTTCTACGTTCTCGCTTCCCCGACTTTCTGCCCAAAGGAGTCGGTATGTAACCCAAAACCCCACCCCCACCTGCCCTTTGAATCTAAATATAAGAAAAACCTAGTTGTTAAGAGTAGACTAAGTTGTGGAAATAGATCTAAAATGACCTCCTTCTGAAGTTGCAAAGAGGATGACATTCGAAGAGCAGTTAGCTAGAGAAACTTGACTAAAGGAAAATGCAACACACCAGCACACCTTCTTGGTACCCAATCCAAAGGATCCTTACCCAAATCTCGGGACGAGATTTTTTTAAGGGGAGAGGGCTGTAACACCCCAGGTGTTACCTGAGGCCCTAACCCCCTACATACACTTGTGAATTGTTATCACATGTGTTTAAGTAAAGGAGAATGAGCACCAAAACTTTGGAGAACATGGGTTAACTAAGAAATGTTCATGACAAAAGCAATCCCCAAGAAAATTTGGCAATTATCACTTTGGGCAAGAGAAGATTAAACCCTAGACCCTTCTTGAGCCCTTAGTTCCCAAAACCTTGGATTAAGGAAAAGGTGAAGCAAATACACAAGTCATGAGTTAACCCTTAACCAAAGTTTAAGTACACATTAAAATCTATAAAATGCAGAGGGGAAACATTACAAAAAGGCCCCTTAAAGACCCCAAATCCATTCTTTAAATAGGAAGTACACTAGAACTCTCTAATCTTCTCTAAGTCAAAAATAAACCCTAATCTAAAGATCAGATGTGTTCACTTAGTAAATGGCGCCAAAACCACTTAGTCTGAATACCAAAAAGGAGCCAAACTATCTAAGGAACCCCCTGGAAAAATTTGAACCCGAGCCAAAACCATTTGACACGATTTGACATCACTTTTGTCTTGGGGTGAACAGTGAGACATACCTGATTTAGCGTCCGCATATCTTCTGACCTAGGGCGTATCCTCCATCGGAACTCACATACAAGAGATAGCCATAGGTGCCAAGAGGAGGTCTACGTAGGATTTTTGCCAAGATTCGCACGTTTGCGATCTCAGCAAGCGTTTGAGCAAGGGCAGAAACACACCTCCACGTGTTCGACGTGCCTTGACCTCGCCAGAGCACGCCCGACGCTCGAACCCGCGCGCCCCACGCCACGCCAAGCCAAGTCCGTGCCACTGCCCGCGCTCGTGCCCATGCCTATAAAGCCAGCCGAGGCTTCAACCGTACGCCCCTGCTCACTCCCGACCTCGCCAGAGCGCAAGATCACCGGCGTTTGCCCTGCGCACGGCGTGCCAGCGGCCGCCCGAGAACCCACCACTGTAGACCGGCCGACCGAGCCATTCCTAGCCCCGTCAGACCTTCAAGAGAGACTCTACGTGCCTCGGTGAAGCTCCCAGAGCAAGAAATCGAGCTCTGCCTCGCCGGAGACACCAAATCAAGGTCACCGGACTTCACCCGACCGCCGGTGAGCGTAGACCGAGCTCCATGGTAAGCCTTTCTTCAATTCCTTGCACGGGTAGACTCCTTAGCACCCCGTGAAGCTTCCCATGCCCTTGGATTGAAATATATCACCGTGGATAGGCCGGAGCACACGCCGCCGACAAGCTCGCCCGCCTGCGCACGTGGACCGGCCGATTCCGGCCATCACCGTCGTCGAGCCGTACCTCGTCGTGACCGCAAGGACTTCCCGAAGCCAACCCCGCCCTTTGCTGGACCTCCCTCGTCGCCGGTAAGTCACGCCGTCCTAATTTACTTTCGCGGGTACTGTTCAAAAGGGGGGAGGAACCTCGGGGAAGAAGGAAAGAAAGTCAGGGGGGTTTTGAATGGTCAGAGACTCAGAGGAATAGTTGCGTAGGGGCATAAGTTTAAGAGTTGGTTTAGGAAAAATCCATGGTCCTCGGTGCAAACTGGTTTTCCAGAAAACCTTTTAAACATTTCTCATTTAAATACAAACAGAGCTTGTAAAATTCATAACTTCAGATTTATTCAACCAAATTGAGTCAAACCAATTTTTCTAGGTTTTGAATATTGTGAACTGCTTAGGAATAATACAGGACCCCTAAGTGTTGCAGAAGATTTTAAAGTTTTGAATTAAATAGTATTTTGGCCAAAAGCTAAATAAAAGAGGGAAAAATAGCTACACTGTTAGACTAGGGTTAAGGAAAATCAGAGAAGTACTTAACCATTCCCTAATCTGTTTAAAAATAGTATACCCCTTATTACACCAAATTAAGAAAGGTTTTACCATTTAAACTCATTTTGGCCCAAAGTTAAAGAAAACAGAAAAAGTAGTTTAAGATAAAAACCAAGTGGCAACCACATTTTTGCTAGCTCACTTATTTAGCATAGTTCACTGGAAAATTTTGTTAGACCCTTTGTTAGTGTAAAAGAAATGAGGTACCTTTTATTTCATGAAAACAATGAGAACTTAGAAAAACCTTAGAAAAATAATCCTAAGAAGAACCGACCCCAAACCTTGGGATAACTAATGATATGTTATTATGGATCTAAGAAAAATGTAAGATCTATTGTTTGATATTTTTCAAATAACAAGTTAGTTATAAGTACCTTTTTGGCTTTAAACTTTGGAAAATCATAACTAAATGCCCAGTAGGTATTTTTCTGAAAATTTTGGCACAAAAGCCTATTATCACCTTTGGAGCATGGCAAAAATAAAGTTTAGTCCAGAAACCTAACCCAAATTAGAGCTATAGTGTAAAGTGCTCTTTTACCCTTACTTTTGTTAATTTTGCACAAGGAGCATCTGAATTAATTTCCACCACAAATTTTTAGGAGAACCCACCAATGTCAATGTTTACTCCCTGTAATTTTTATAACATTTTTGGAAAATGTTAACTAACCAAGATAGTTCAAAAATGCTTAATGAGAAGCACAATAGAAAGAAGAAGGGAATTTTGGGAGAAATAGATAATGTACAACCAGAACCTTCCAAGGAACTCATGGAACATAAAAATATAATTAAAGAGTGTAATTTTTCATTTAAATCTCAAAGGTGAAAGTACAAAACCCTTAAGTATACCCAAAAGGAGACCATAAGAGTACCACTAAATTTAAGTACTATTTTACTATGCATAGCCTTTGCAAATTTCCATGTCATTAATATACATATATCTTACTCATTGCATTCGATAGACTGTAATCTCGCTGACGGGGAATACATCCTCGTTCCGGAGCAAGGAGTTGCTTAGGAGGTAGCCCAGGAGCCAGCACCAGAGCCGACCATCGAGGATCTGCCTGCACCAGCTTTGGAAGGCAAGCCCCGGTTTTATGCATAACCATTATATATGCTATTTTACCGCACTTAATGTTTGTAGGCTTGTACTGTGCACTTAAGTGTAGGAGTTGACTGAAACCCTAGTTGCATGAACTCAGGATTCCTTTTGAGATGGATACTAGTATGTTAGGTCGAGTAGCTGCTTTACTAATTAGGGATCTCGGTGGAAGTCGAGTGATTTTTCTAGCACTCGCGCGAGGTCAGGAATTGGTTGTATCCATTTTTATATCGGAATGATGATGGTCTATGGACAACGATCCATGGGGATGCGTTGTCTACAAGACGGAAATTGGAATAAGGATTAAGGTGTGGTACCGTGTGTCAAGCGTTTGAACGTACTAAGCACATGCCGAGAAATATGGTAAATCGGTAAGCCTAGTACCTGAGTGAACCTGGCAGCAGATTGCCCTCCTCACGCGATCTGAGACGTGGTCTCCCATTCCGGTTATGGTGGGTACAAGTGCGGTCACTGCACGATGGCAGTCGGGGTCAGTGAGGCATTGTACGCCAAGGCGGTGAGCCCCTCTCTGTTGACGGGGAATTGATGGGGACGGTTGATGTGTGTGGGGACGGAGTGCCTCGCCACGTCGTGTGTTTAGGTTTACCTTGCAAGGTTTAAAAACTCGATTCGAATCGTCTGCTTCTCGTAGCTAATGAGACTGCTTGATCCATGCTGCTACATTGAGTAACAAGTGGAAATGTGTTGATTTGGCAAAAGATGTTGATTGCTAAATGCTTGCTACCGTGTATGATTAGCTAGGTATACATTTAGTCTTAAGAGAGTCACACTAAAACTTGAAAAGCTAAACTGGATTTTAGACTCAGCTAGTGCTTTTGGCAAACCAAACCCCTCAGCCAAACAGCTGCATGTCTAGAGGTAGAGGAGTAGACTCCTCACACCAGGTAAGTCTAGCTGAGTATTAGTATACTCAGCCTTGCTTGTGGCATAATTTTTACAGGTTCCCTGGAGGACATGGTTGCTGGAGTGACTTGGCCGTCCATCTTGCCACCGGGTTGGACAGTCGAGTGGGACCCTACCTCGGCAGAGGAGGAGCATGAGCAGTGATGGGCCAGGCTTCCCCATTCCTCCGTTTAATTATCGTTAGTTTTATTCCGCTGCATTCCGAACAATGATCACTGCTTTTGTTAAAACTCTAATGATGTTGTAATAAATTAAATACTCCTTACTATTTGGTTTTATGCTTTATTGTATTTGCTCTATGCCTCACCTTCGAGTGAGTACGTGGTACTTGATCCTGTTAGTGGCCTCGTCGGACTAGATCCGAGGGACTGATGTTTTATTCCTATTTAAGTGTGGTCTAGCCTTCAAGGTGGGACTTAGGCACTTAAGTTGGAATAATTCGGGCGGTTCTGCCACAGAAGCGACCACGGGGCGGTGAACGGTAAGGGTGCTGAATCCCGACAGGGGCGGGAGAACCACCATCCAGATAGTGGCATGCTGCGCACTCAGCACGCAATTCCGCAACCTCCGCCCGAACCTTGCCCAACTCGTCAAGGGTGTGGTCCAACTTTGAGTTGAGCATGGCGGCCAAGTTGACCATGTTGTTCAGCTTGGGATTGCCCTCACTAACTAGCAAGACAATCACACCTCTAGCACTGCTGGTCGAACGGCGAGGGTAGTACTTCAGGTCAAGGCCATCAGCTACCCCCCTGAACAACGAGCAATACTGAGAAAGTGCCCATCGTGCTGCATCTTGCATGGCTGCCTCGGCAATATCCCTCTCAGTAATAGAATAGTGCTCTGAGAAGGCCTCTGCACCTCGGAGATCATCGTCCAGACGGTGCACCAAGCAAGTAGCCTCCCACTAGTCCGGGTATAACCCGCGACGATGCTGGTAGACTACACAACGGTACTCGATGGACCAAGTGTTTCGGTCGAAGGCCCGATGTAGCAGGGTGTCGAGAGCGTCGTGGATGTGACACCCGCGAGCAGCGTCACAAGTGATGGGTCTAGCGATCCATCCCTCTGGCTCTGGCTCCTCCGAGAGCTCCGTGCCATGGCTCGAACTGCCACCGGCGTCGTCGTCGTCTCCGTCTCTGTCAGGGTCTCCTCCAGCAGCCGGGATGCCCTATGGTGGTGCAGGGGGCATCTCTGGCTGAGGTGCAGGGGAAGGTGGCCTCTCAGACTCCACCTCCTGCTGAGGTGAGGGGGAAGAGTCCTGCTGCTCCTGCTCCTGCTCCTGGCGTCAGCGCTCCTACTCCTCGTGTAGGCAACGATGCAGTCTCTCTAGGTGACTGGACTAACCTAGCATCGTGCGACGTAGTGGACGCTCCGCCAGGCGAGAAGGCAAATTGGGGATTATAGACTTACGTGCAGTGCACCTGATACGGGCCATCTACAAAAGACATCGTAAGCACAAGGGTAAGAGTAGAACTATGAGACCAGAAAGTAAACAGAAAGAAAAGTGAGACAAAACTTTTTGAGATAAGTAGATAACATAGAGTTGGCCAAGATGACTAACTTTTGAAGGACTCTAAGGTCAATGTAAGAGTGGGGGTCTATAGTCCTTAGGTCGATCATTCTAGTCTAAGTTAGCGGTCCTACAGTCAGCAAGGGCTTTGATACCACTTATGTCACACCCAGTTTTGGAAGGTAAACCGAATGCGAACCATGTACGTGCTAGGATCAGAAACTCATGTACACAACAGTTACATAATTGGACATCATCACACAATGCTTGAAATAAATAGCGGAAAGGTACTTAATTACATCAAGATGTCCAAGACATCCACAGAGTCTATTACATAACCATTGTCTTTAACATAATTATCAAAGTGCAGAGAAACGAAACGTAGATGCTAAGATTACACAGGCAGCTGACTGGGGGTTTGCCACTAAGATAAACTAAAACTCGTCGTAATCCTGGAACTCCTTGAAGTCCTCCATGTTGCTAGCATCACCTCCTGAGCATTGAGTACAATGGGGACAACCTGGGGTGGGGGTGGTGTGTAAAGCAAGGGTGAGTACACATCAACGTACTCAGCAAATGTCCTGTTTGGCAAAAGTGGACTAGCTGTTTGTGGGGTTGAAGTTAAGCAGTTGCTTTTAGTTGGTCAAGTATTTATTATTATTAGTAGTAGATCCAAGTTTTAGTAATAAACCCAGTTATTACTCAAAAGTACTCCCTCAAAAGAGGAAATACCATAGATCAGATTTATATCATCATTGTTAACCATCATCATAAAAGTAACTAGAATTCTTCTAATCAAAGAGGATCCCAAGGCTGCTCTTAATCGTGAGCTTGACTGATATACTAGTTTCTAACACTCTGCCCCCGAGTCGCGATCCCTTTCCAGCCTGGGTTGTACAGACCCGATCTTCACTACCGAGGTAATTGGCCAGGAATACACTATGTAGCCTTTACAAAAGACTCCCCTGGTGCATAGCTGCTCGTTAGGTTTCGCCAGTCGTACAAACGCAGTACACCTTGCCAAGGTGGGTGACTAACAAAACCAAATCTAATGAACCCCTGCACCCCAACCTTGGCAGAGCGAGCACTACGCTCGGCCCCCATTGACGGCCCTCCAACAAAGCCAACTATACCCCCAGGTTCATCTAATTAATCAACTAAGGGCGTCCCATTGCACCCTCATAGTTGCACTGTTGTCTCGGGTGGTCACTCCACGAACAAGTCCTTACGGAGAGGTACTCAGGAAAAAGGCCTGAGCCTCCTAGAGTATCACAAGATCATCAACATAATCAGGATAACAGTATCGTATCATAAATGTTCACATCATGTTCATTGATTAAAGTTAAGGCAATAGCAAAATGCTAACCATGATAACCCAAAAGGTAAACAAGGATAAGGTACATACAAAGCTAGTCAGTCCTTAGGTTTCATAAAGTAATGTAGGACAGTGAATTATAGAGTATGTAGGACATAATATGTCAGAGGACACTTGCCTTCACCAGGTTGTTGCTCAGGGAGGTCTCCAACAACACACTCAGGAACCTCGGACTACTCATTGTCTAAATAAAGCGAGCATGCATTCAATACATTTGGAAAGTACAAATAAACAGCACACCAAACATGTACAAACATAGGAATACATCTCAAAAGACACAATACTACATAAGGGATAATGAGTTCAAAGTATAACATAAACTATAATATAAACTAACTTCATTTGGAAATGGATTATTACTTCTTCAAGTGTTACTCACAAATACATAACATAGTTCAATTTATTTTACTGTAAAAATTATTATAGAGATGAATTCATGTAATGCACATTGTTAGTCTTACAAGATTAAACATGTTTTAAATCTCTAGGATTGTCCTTTTATTCATTTTATTAAATAAATAAATATATACCTACATTAGTTCATACTTAATCATAAAAAATTAGAATGTGCAGACAGTAAATGAGAATATTTTATTCAAACAGAGAATAATCTTATGAACATTTTGCAGTTTGAATCACTAAATTTGGAGTTCATATGCAAAAGATATGAAATAAACAAGTTTGGGAATTCGAAATATGAAATTACGTCAAATTCTGTGAATATTTAAAAGTCCAGGGTTCAATCTGCAAGAATACAGGGGCCTGCGCGCGAAAACCAGGGACGGTGGGTTGATTCCAAACAAACCGAGGGTCTCTTTAATAAAACAGCCACGCGAAGGGGTATCGGGCTCCCTCAACCGTCAGATCTAAAACCAACGGCTAAGATTAGATCTGCGGCCGAGGGGACGCGCGGGCAGGCGAGTGCTGACAGGCGGACCAGGGGATGTCAGCAACAGAGGGGCGAAACGCACTGACCGAGCGGGCCCAGCGCCAGGGAACACGGGCGCTAACAGGCGGGCCAGGGGCGCAGGGCGCGCATGCGAGAAGCGGTATCCGCGATCTGGGTCGGACGGAGGGGATAAGACTGGGGGGAGTGAACAGCTGCGGGCGGCGCCGCTCCTCTCCGCGGCGGTGAGGTCGCCGGAGTTGAGGCAGGCGCGAGCTAGGGGGGTCCGGGGTCACCGGGATTGGGCAGAGAGGGAGAGAATGCCACGACGAAATCAATGGCGGGGAAAAGGCCACGAATCCGAGGGCAGAGAGGGGAGAACGGCGGGAAGAAGGCCTTGGGCGGACCGGAGGAACTCCAGCGAGGCATTTCGGCCATGGGGAGGGGGTTTAAGGCACGCTAAGGCCTAGGCTAGCTTCAGCAGAGGCAGAGGCACCTTAGGGACTAACGTCAGGGAACTAGACCGGGCTAAATTGGCCGGCCACCGCGCGAGCACGGTGGTTCGCCGCGGCCGAGCACCGGCGAAGCCGAAATTGGCCGAGCACAGAGCACAATAGGGAAAATTGGGCACGGGGACAGGTGTCTCACCTCGGGACGGAGCTCGGGGAGGCTTGGCGCGGTCTCCGGTGAGCTGGATGGTCGAGAACGCGGGCGCGGGTCTCCGGCGGCATCTGGCGGCGAGGGCAGAGCGCGAGAGAGGGAAGAGCTGCGCGAAATGAGGCGGGGGAGCGAGTGCGGGCACTAGCGGGGCTCTAAGAAGGGAGCTGGGCGCGTGGGTGGGCGTCGTGGCCGATAAATCCGGCGACGTGCGCGAGTGCGCACTCGCCTGTCCATGGCGGGCGCGGGGAGGGCGGATCTAACAGGACAGGCCCACGGCGCAGAGAGAAAAAGGGACGCGCGGGGCAACGGCTCAGCAACTGGCGAACCGGGCCCGCGAGACAGAGAGAGAGGAGGGGAGCGCGGGTGAAGAAACCGGCGGCGACAGGTCGGCCCCACTGGGCAGCGAGCGAGAGAGGGAGGGCGCGCGGGAGAGAGATGCCGCTGACAGGCGGGGTGGTGGCGCGGGCGCGCAGCCTAGCTGGGCCGAGCTAGGCTGGTTTGGGCTGCTTTCTATTTTTCTTTTCTCTGGATTTTCTAATTCCTTTTTTATTTCTTTTCCCTAGAGTTTTCAATTCCAAATTCAAATTAGGTTTCAAATTTAAATAAATTCAAACATGTGCAACACTTCAAAGAATATTTTAAACTCAGCATGATGCAACATGTCATGACCCATAATGTTTCAGCAAAAATAAATAATTAAATCCTCCTAACTTTAAGCTAATTCTACTTAAAAGAGAAAAAGGGAGAGAGAATTTAAAGAGAGATAGAACCTAGAGTGAGAGAGAGAAGAGTAACACATGAATTTGGGTGATCATTAGAAAGAAATTTTATACCCCCAAATATAGGGTGTTACAGAGTGAGTGAGTGAGATTGATGAAGAAAGAAGATTTTACAGAAGACATGCAAAACTACTTTACCGAGTGCCCGTGATCTGACACTCAACAATATTTTTTAATTTTAAAATATACTTTGCCTAGTGCCAGATCGCGGACATTCGGCAAAGAAAGCTTTGCTGAGTGCCCAAGACAAACACACGACAAAGATTTTTTAATATTTTTAAAATATATTTTGCCGAGTGTCGTCCGGCTAACATTAGGCCAACTATGCTTTGCCGAGTGTCAATCTTGGACACTCGATAAAGTATGTTTTATTTTTTTTATTTTTCCAACCAAACTTTTTATGGTTTGTTCCTACACTGTGTAGACTTACATGTTTCATTTTGGCACAATTATAAAAGGGTTTGTTATAACTGTTGGTTTTTGTTCGTTTAATTGAATTTACTCGAAAAATTAAGATTTGAACCGGAAATCACTCAAAAAATATAAAACCGTGAATGCAAAAATGATATTCATATTATTTAGCACAAGTTACGTCCCATTTAAGGGATAGACCGGAATTTTCGAGCACCATGCTTACTAAACATGACAGTGAACTTGTCATCTAGTTGTTTAAAAATTGTATAAAACACAAACAAAGTCAGAAAATAATGAAACTTGTCCACATGTCATGATATCATATGTAGAGGTTATGATAAAAATTTGAAAATTTTTCGAGAAAGTTTTAACACACTGTGTGTAGAAACATAAGTCTCATACACATAAAATCATAGAGTTTTAATGTAGACTAGTTAGAATTCTGCACACATAGTCCACCGCCGCCCTGCACACGTGTGGACCGTCCGGCTCGTTATGCACGAACCTAGCCCTTGCGCTAGGTTGCGGACCGTCCGGCCCGGTTGTAGACCATCCGTGCCTCCGCAGAGAGTACCGCCGCTGGTTCTCATCGCAGTGATTGGCGCCTGGATCAGCGCCAACACGTACCAATGCAAGTCAATGCACCATGCAGACTGCAGTTAACGTTTAATTCCTTCATGAATCTCGCTTTTTAACCACCGCGTGAATGTATACACACATTAGTCGGACCGAGGCTCGAGTCAACAGCCCCTATTTTTTTACTACTAAACGTCTAATTTTTCAGTCCGCTTCTATAAAAATCGCTTTAGTAAAATCGTCTAAAATCAACGTGAACACACAATCGGACGAGAGGAAAAATCTGTCACTTCATAGATCCTAAATCATCCTAAATCCTATATATAGACCCAATTATCTTCCTCCGCGTGTAATCCCCATAATATACTCAGATTATGTTCACAGCCACCTCACCACAGCTAAATTCTTATAAAAGCTCATAATAAAAAGGCGAAACAAATAAGCTCAATAGCACCCAACTCTAGACCAAACGCAGGCGGCATATATAGCCCCTCCGTATAGATCAAACAATACATAATTTCCGGCATGCATGCGCCATCTGCAGCACATGTCCGAAATCCTTTAGTTCTCCTGGATATCATGCACATGTCCCTTTTAACCTTAACGTACGTACATGCTGCAGTTGCTGCATCTGGACTTATTACTCTCGTCTTTGTTGCCGAGTCTGCCGACGTGCATGAACTTACTTGTGCCCACCACTCCGGCCAGAGTCCTATACATGTCCACGAGACACCCACCTTATTCTTAATTTGTTGTCAACTCTCTGACGACGTAGACCTCCATGAAAACAGATTCGTTCCCAACATGGAAATCAGTGAAAAATATACAGTAATCTCGCTCCTCCTCAAGAACTTGACCGAATAAATTTGGCCAATCTATAAGCTGATGATTCACTCATATTTATCCACTAGCTGAATGACCGAGTGTTGCAACAGTAGTATATAATACCAGTATACTATGATAACTTATATACAAAATGTGTGTTATACCATTATAAGAAAATGTTTTATAATCAATTTGTGATTTTGGCCATACATAAAATTTGTTATTTATAATCTATCTATTTCACCACTACATTGCAACCATCAGTATCATGCAAACTTCGATATATGTCACGATTTACATGGTCTCATCATTGGAGAGCACGTTCCACACATACCGGAAGAAATTCCCTCGTACATCGTTAGTCATCAGACACGTACCACCATACGCTTTTGCTTAAACAAAAAGGCAAGTGTGTGTTTGCGAAGAGAATTAAAGGCAAGCCGGCACAAAAGCTACCCCAACGGTGGCGAGGATGACGAACTGGTCATTGTTGTCGGTTCTCCTCTGCGTCACCTCTTGCGTCAAGATGACGCCACAGTCCTCGATATAGTAGTCGTCGAACGCGCGCGACATACCGAGTACTGATGACTCTTGGCTGGGCTGTAAAATGAAGTGCACCCCGGGCTAATCAGCAAGGTAG
The DNA here is from genome assembly GCA_029449295.1 of Zea luxurians. NCBI lineage: Eukaryota > Viridiplantae > Streptophyta > Magnoliopsida > Poales > Poaceae > Zea > Zea luxurians. Next base: position 68,979,186 of record JAOPSE010000019.1, on the reverse strand, counting down.
TATCCCTGGCCGTTGCACCACCGGATGCGCTACTCCTCTACATATATCGTGTTCGAGGACACTCATACAACGTCAGCAATGGTCATCATTTCAGCGCACAAGAATTCATGGTCAGTCAATAGCGACTTACGTGGCAGGTTGGGCTTCAGGTGGAAGATGAGCTGGACGACGTGATGGCGTCGTCATCGAATGTGGTGCCCAGAACAACCCGAGAGTCGCCGATGTTAGCGACGACCATGAGGTCCCCCTGCTTGACGATGGACAGCGCGGAGGAGACGCTCTGCACCGCGTCCTAGCTGCGCCGAAGCTTGTCGTACATAGCGACACATGCGGCCACATATGACTGTTTCTAGAGGTCGAACTAGCAGTCGCCAAGTTTCTTCTTGTCGTCGATGAGCGACCCCAACGCGAGTGCCTCCTACTAATGGTGTTTGTTCGGGCTTTTCAAGTAAGAAACATGGATTCATGTTTGGCATTGGTTTATAAAAATGACTCACAAGTCAGATCCATGGAAAAAATATTACGAAGAATAAATGTCACACGTGCAAAAAAAAGAAATTTAAGTTGAAAACATTATTCAAACAAAAGAAATTGCATGTAAGACTCTTCTTTAAATACTACTCCCTCCATTCAAAAATATAATTCAAGAATCTCGGTGATACTTATCTAGTACTACGCATTGTGCAAGGGTAGCAAGTGGGCTTGGGGAGAGATGTAGTAGATGTGTTTTCTGTTATAGATGTAGACATAAACACACATGTGGTGTAGTGGTAGCTACTGCTAGCATTTGCTTGAGAGGTCGTGGGTTCGAATCCCCTTGAGACTAGCTAGGCGTCGGCTGTACGGGGGAATGCGAATAGGAACGGATTTTGCGGGGAGAGGGAATGAGAATGATAGATATAAAATAGTGACAGGACATGGAAATGAACTGTGCGCGGGGAGGAGGAAATCGGAAAGCCGCACACAAGTGGACAAATAAAAAAGAAATAGTGAACACATTAGCTTTACCAGAAAAGTAGTGGACACACAAGATTTTATTATGTATATAGAATGCGGTCGCTGGATCGTCTGGTAGAACGAGTGGCTAGATCTAGGATAGGAGCATGTTTGTCCACGTCCTCCGAGACGGCCAGACCCATACAGCCACAGTCACTCGCTCGTCTGTCTAGCGGAGCACATGCAACGCCACTGCTGTGCTGTGCTGTGCATGCCCACGTGATCTTCAAGCTGCCGTGTTTGCGTCTTCTGTTCCATTGCCCGCGGATGACGGCATGGCACCCAAGCATGCATGGTTGTCGTCGACTCGTCGGTCCCACTCCTGGCCGCCCTTGCCACCCCCGTGATCTGATCCCCACTAGCGGCAGCAACCAAAAACAGGGGAAGAATCATGCCGATTTATTCATCCCGCTCTTAATTGCATAGCATTTCGGTTGAAAAAAAATATATCTGCAAATGTGGTTTGTATCGTGCAAACCCTAAATATTGCACCAAGAAGATTAGTTAGGTCTTTTATTATTTGAGGAATAAATTTAGAGTTTATTTGTGAATGTGTTCTAACCTTGAGGCATGTTCCTTATTAAATCAATAAGAAATACAAGAAGATCCTTATATATAAGTTAAGCTATTGAATAATATATTTGAGGATATCCTTTAAAAGTTTTGGGTTAAAGTGTCCTTCAATAAATACTATGCCTTAGTGATTATTTTCTTAAAAGTAAGTATTTTGTGTGCATGAATTCTAAATTTAAAAAGCATTGGCTTAAATGGGATACCAACTAAATAAACTAATAAAAATATGTAATCATGCCAGAGTTTTATTAATTGTGCATTTAATTTTGAAGTCTTAAACTCTTACCTAGATTTGAATTTGAGTTGAAGTTGGTATTCAAATTATGTTCAAAACTAATTCAAATTTCTAATAAAGGAAAGGAATAGAAAATGAAATCAAGAAAATTCAAAGGAAAAGAAAAAAAATGGGAAATGCACTGTTGGTCCTGGGCCGAATTGGCCTCACCGGCCCATCTCCTTTTCCCCCTCCGCAGTCCTGCTTAGCCCGCGCGCCAGCCACACCATCACACCCGCCTTCCAGCCTCTCTGTAGCCGACTAGTGGGGCCATCATGCCAGGGCTTCTTCCCCGTGGTAACAAACTCTCTTACGCCGCCGTGTCGGATCGGTCGAACGACCTCCTAGGAATAAGGCTTTGCCTGCGGAGGCGTATAAAGAAAACTAGAAACCTGTTGTTGCCTCCTCATCTCGTCATTACTCCTCTCTCTAACCGCAACTGAGGGATTAAGCGTAGCTGGGGGAAATAGGGAGGAAGTCATTCCATCGCGTGTTGCCGGCGAGCCCCCTGGGGTCGAATGGGAAGCATTGCCCTCGGGGCCTTGGTTCGGTCTGTGGCATTCCTCAGTGGACAACCACCCTTGCACGCTGGGATTTCCTCACCGGAGCAGCAACCCCGCCGTGAACTCGTGGGTCACCGCGGGCTAAGCGTCATCGACTCCCATCGCCAGTGAGAACTCCCCCTTACAACTCGGCCTCACTCTAGCATCGTGTAGCTCTAATCGTAGGAGAAGATAGCATGTTTACGACCCGAGAATGGTTCGTCAGTGTGCGAACACCGCTGCCCACTGCGGGAGCTCGTGCCGAAATCTATTGTGTCTAGATGGTTTGGTTTGGATAGGGCATCGATTCGGACTGATGAGGTCCAAGCTTCGTAACCTGGTGGGCAAGGTCGGACTTGCCTGGTCATGACGTCGTCATGCATGCGCTAGCACTGCCGCGGCTGTGGGGGATTGGGTAGAAGAAACACTTGCGACCGTGGATCGGGTTTTGGATGGTAGGGATTGATCCCATTATCCTTTCGAGCTTGATTCAACCAGCGCCCTTGGATCATGATCGTGTGACCTTGTGTTGATCGGGCTTCATAAAATCTAAGTCGTTCAATTAGATTATTGCGGTGCCCGCTGGATACCGGTTCACTGAGCTAACGATTTAATCATGAACCTTGATCATTCATCGGGTGGTCCTAACGGTCGTGGGCCTCGGATCATTGATCCGACATCTGAGGGCCCCTGCTGATTGCGGCTCGAGAGCTAATCCGAACCAATCACCCTTGATCGGGTGGTCGGGATCTGTCCATACCCCTTCGTTTAGACATATTAGCATAAGAGTCCTTATGTTTTCCCAAAACCAACCCGCCGTCTAGGGGAATGTAAAAGTATTTCCACCTAGGTCCTATTATTCACATATTAGACCCTGTATTTTTACATAATGATGTCCTCAGCCGAATAAAGTGAATAAATAATCCTAGGAATAGTTGATAATCATTTATAGGTGTAAACTAAATGTAGAAACCTTAGAATATTTATACCTTAAACCTTTTACCTCTGATTTAAACCGTTCCGGTTGCGTTGGACTCGTAATTAACACTGGCTACAACTTAATAACCTTATTATATAACATATTGCTAAAATCAAGCACTTAATTTGTCTAGCTTATGATTAACACATTAACATTCAGAAAATCATAACTTTATAACCATAACTCCGATTTTAGTGGTTCTCAAACCTACGATCTCGTAGCGACGCATAGAATATTCTTACGTTGTTTGTTCTCATATTTGGTGTACTGTTATTTTTATGTACTCCCTGTTTATTTGTATGTATTGCTACGTGTAGCAGTGAGGTCACGAGAAACCCGAAGACCAACTTGGTGAAGTACCTGGAATCTCAAGTCACAGGCAAGTTATGCCCTTAATCACTTTTCTTTACCTAATAATGTTCTCTATTAATCACAATGACATGCTCAGGATAACTTGATGGGACTTAATAGGTTTCCCTAGTTTTGTTTACCCCACTCCTTGCAGACAAATGAACTATTGGGTAGACTTGCTATCGCTCTACCTGGTTTTTGGATTAATGTTACATTTGAATTATAATCATGTTCCAATTTTGCTATTGTTTTAATTATTGTTCATGACAAGATCATTGTGTTAATTGGAACATGGAGCTTAACTTGATATAACAGTGCTACCACAAGGGTGGAATGAAAGACCCTTGGCTGACTAATTAGGAAAGCTAGTGGAGGATTACCTAACCCGAAAGGGGCAAGGGCGGTAGGGGAGTTGTTGGTATAGGGAGGTTCTCGGGTTGATCATGCTACGATGGCTTTTCATACGAGGGATTCCTATATCGCTCTCCTCGGAAACCCTAGCAGGTTTTCTGAAGCTAGTGGAACTTTATAAAGGCCTCGTAGTGCTACCCTGCCTCGTCTCCTCGGTAGAGATGAATGGGAAGTCGCGATCCCTTGGCAAATGGGTAGCACGACTTATGGGTAAAGGGCGCAACCTCCACAGAGTGTAAAACTGGTATATCAGTCGTGCTCGCGGTCAAGAGCGACTTAGGACTCTCGCATGATTAACTTATGGAACTAAACTTAATCTATAATATGCATTGCATTGTGGGTGTTATTATTAATTGTGATCTCTTATTTAATTGGGTTGGTATCTACTTATACTTAGTAACTGCTAATAAACCTTTGACCAACTTTAAAAGTAATGTTAAGCTTTAACCATCTTCTTTGGTAAGCCTTACACTTCACATGAGCCCCCACCGTAAGTGAGCTCATGCAAATTATTCCCCACAACTTGTTGAGCGATGAGCATATGTGAGCTCCTTGTTGTACACACATCCCCCCAGGTCAAGGACAGGTACCACAAGATGAAGAGCATGAAGGATGTCGCGATGAGTTCATGAGAGGTCTAGTCTAGGTCGTCGTCACCTAGTCAACTGTGGTTGTTGGATCGTCGTCTTTGTATGATGTAATTATATAGCTATTTTGTACAGAACTCTTATTATATAGTAAAGATGTGACATTTGTTTCTATACCATGAGTCATCATATGTGTGAGACTTGATCCTAGCACACATTTGAGACGTACCCGGGGTTGGCCCTTAAATCCGGGTGTGACAGAAGTGGTATCAGAGGAATGTTGACTGTAGGACGTAACCTAGATAGAACTGGACAACCCTTACCTACTTACCTTTGCTACTTTGATTCTTTCTAAACTTACCTTAATCTTTTCTCATCTATTGCTGCTTTACTCTGATTACTCTAACCTTTTCTCTTCTAAAGATAAAAGTGGATTTCACACTTTGAAATCCTGTACCTAAAGTGACCCTTAGGAATAGGAGACCTAATCTTAGGAACAAAAACAAAACTATTTTTTGTAGGTATATACATACTTGAATGCTTATTCTTATGATACATGTTTGATTTGGTTCTTTGATTGAGTGCGATGAATTGTGGAGTAATGTCCGCAATTGCATCTGCATAGACAATTAGACATAAAATAAATGTGTTATCAAGATAACTAATCAACTTAGACTATTCCCCATTAAAAGATAAAACTATATTAAATATGTCCATCTTACCTTAAAAAAATTCTATCTTATCCTTCCATCTCATCATAACCACTTTGCTTATCTCATCCTAAAGTAACAATCAGGATCTCATCCAAACTAATTGGACCTTATCTAGTATAAATTAGGCATACCAATCTAAACTAGATCCCATCTAATCTAATGTGAGATTACTTAACGGATTAGTTAATACTGGTAAAATAGATTAGATCCTACTCCCATAAACATGTTTTAACCTGAATTGGTGCCTTATACCAATTCAGCCATGAACGACAACCTACATGGTAAGTTGTATAAAATATCTAGCCCAACCTAGAAAACATAAAATCTAAACCTGATTCTGCATATTCCCGTTTAGCTTAAGTTACCTACTAAACTAGATGCTCTACCTACTAAGTTGTTACCTACAAATCTATCTTAACCTCTTGTCCCTAAACCAGATGAAGACACCAAAGCTCAAGAAGAAGGATATCGACCTCGTTAAGAAAGAATAGGAGTCAAGCCAGACCCCCAAAGGAAGCAAGATCCACAATCTAGGATGGAGTCTTTCCTTACCCTACTCTTTCTTATCCAAACCTATCTATGCTCTAAAGACATCTTTTATCCTACATATTAGGTGGCTAGATACCCCTGCTTTCCTAATCACCCACTAATGATTATAAAAAGGAAACAAAACAAAAGTCATGATTTTCCGAACCCATTTCGAAACTAAAAGCTAAATCACAAATCAAACTTCCTATATCCCTTTTCTTACTAATCTCGAGGATGAGATTATTTTTAAGGGGGTAGGATTTGTAAACCCTAAATATTGCTTCAAGAAGATTAGTTAGCTCTTTTATTATTTGAGGAACAAATTTAGAGTTTATTTATGAATGTGTTCTAACCTTGAGACATGTTCCTAATTAAATCAATAAGAAATACAAGAAGATCCTTATATAAGTTAAGCTATTGAATAATATATTTGTGGATATCCTTTAAAAGTTTTGGGTTAAAGTGTCCTTTCATAAATACTATGCCTTAGTGATTATTTTCTTAAAAGTAATTATTTTGTGTGCATGAATTTCAAATTTAAAAGCATTGGCTTAAATGGGATAATAACTAAATAAACAAATAAAAATATGTAATCATGCTAGAGTTTTATTAAATGTGCATTTAATTTTGAAGTCTTAAACTCATACCTGGATTTGAATTTGAGTTGAAGTTGGTATTCAAATTATGTTCAAAACTGATTCAAATATCTAATAAAGGAAAGGAATAGAAAATGAAATCAAGAAAATTCAACAGAAAAGAAAAAATGGGAAAGGCTCTATTGGTCCTGGGCCGAATTGGCCTCACCGGCCCATCTCCTTTCCCCCCTCCGCAGTCCTCCTCATCCTGCGTGCCAGTCGCACCAGGACACCCGCCTTCCAGCCTCTCTATAGCCGACTGGTGGGGCCATCATGCCAGGGCTTCTTCCTCGTGGTAACAAACTCTCCTACGTCGTCGTGCCATTCGTTGCGATTGGATCGACCAAATGGCCTCCTAGGAATTAGGCTTTACCTACGGAGGCATATAAAGAAAACTGGAAACCTGTTGTTGCCTCCTCATCTCGTCGTTACTTCTCTCTCTAGCCGCAACCGAGGGATTAAGCGCAGCTAGGGGAAAACAAGGGGGAAGCCATCCCATCGCGTGTTGCCGGCGAGCCCCCTGGGTCGATTGGGAAGCATTGCCCTGGGGGCCTTGGTTCGGTCCATGGCGTTCTTCAGTGGACAATCCCCTGCATGCTGGGATTTCAACACTGGAGCAGCAATCCCACCGCGAACTCGCGGGTCACCGCGGGCTAAGCGTCATCGACTCCCATCGCTGGTGGGAACTCCCCTTGCGACTCGGCCTCAATGTAGCATCATGTAGCTCTAATCGTAGGAGAAGATAGCACGTTTACGACTCGAGAATGGTTCGTCGGTGTGCGAACACTGCTGCCCACCGTGGGGGTAGGGGTTAGAAGGCTTGTACCGAAATCTATTGTGTCTAGATGGTTCGATTTGGATAGGGCATCGATTCAGAGTGATGAGGTCTGAGCTTCGTAACCTGGTGGGCATGGTCGGACTTGCCCGGTCATGGCGTTGTCGTGCGTGCGCTAGCACTACCACGATTGTGGGGGATTGGGTAGAAGAAACACTCGCGACCATGGTTTGGGTTTTGGACAGTAGGGATTGATCATGTTCTCCCTTAGAGCATGATTCAACCAGTGTCCTTGGATCATGATCGTGTGACCCTGTGTTGACTGGGCTTCATAAAATATAAGTCATTCGATTAGAATATTGCGGTGCTCCTTGGATACCGGTTCATTGAGCTGACGATTTAATCATGACCCTTGATCATTCATCGGGCGATCCTAGTGGTCGTGGGCCTCGAATCGTTGATCCGGCATTTGAGGGCCCCTGCTGATTACGGCCCGAGAGTTAATCTGAACCATTCACCCTTGATTTGGTCGCCGAGATCTGTCCATACCCCTTCGTCTAGACATATTAGCATAAAAGTCTATATGTTTCCCCAAAACCAACCCTCCGTCCAGGGGAATGTAAAAGTATTTCCACCTAGGTCATGTTATTCACGTAATAGACCTTGTATTTTTACATAATGATGTCCTCAGCCGAATAAAGTGAATAAATAATCCCACGAATAGTTGATAATCATTTATAGGTGTAAAATAAATGTGGAAACCTTAGAATATTTATACCTTAAATGTTTTACCTCTGATTTAAACCATTTTGGTTGTGTTGGGCTCGTAATTTATGTTGGCTACAATTTAATAACCTTATTATGTAACATATTGCTAAAATCAAGCACTTAATTTGTTTAGCTTATGATTAACACATTAACATTTAGAAAATTATAACTTTATAACCATAACTCCGATTTTAGTGGTTCTTGAACCTACGATCTCGTAGTGGCGCGTAGAATATTCTTACGTTGTTTGTTCTCATGTTTGGTGTACTGTTATTTTTATGCAATCCCTGTTTATTTGAATGTATTGCTATGAGTAGCAGTGAGGTCACGAGAAACCCAAAGACCAACTTGGTGAAGTACCTCGAATCTCAAGTCACAGGCAAGTTGTGCCCTTGATTACTTTTCTTTACCTAATAATGTTCTCTGTTAATCACCGTGACATGCTCATGATAATTTTATGGGACCTAATATCTAATTTTGTTTACCCCACTCCTTGCAGATAAATGAACTATTGGGTAGACTTGTTATCGCTCTACCTGATTTTGGGATTAATGTCACATTTGAATTATGATCATGCTCCAATTTTGCTGTTGTTTTAATTATTGTTCATGACAAGATCATTATGTTAATTGGAATATGGATCTTAACTTGAGATAACAGTGCTACAACAAGGGTGGTATAGGACGCCCTTGGCTAACTAATTAGGAAAGCTAGTGGAGGACTACCTTACCCGGAAGGGGCAAGGGCGGTAGGGGAGTTGTCGGTATAGGGAGGTTCTCGAGTTGATCATGCTGCGATGGCTTTTCAAATGAGGGATTCCTATATCGTTCTCCTCTAAAACCATGGCAGGTTTTCTGAAGCTATTGAAACTTTGTAAAGGCCTCGTAGTGCTACCCTGCTTCGTCTCCTCGGTAGAGATGAATGGGAAGTCATGTCCCTTGGCAAATGGGTAACACGACTTGTGGGTAAAGGGCACAACCTCTACAGAGTGTAAAACTGGTATATCAGCTGTGCTCACGATCAAGAGCGACTTATGACTCTCGCATTATTAACTTATGGAATTAAACTTAATTTGTCATATGCATTGCATTGTGGGTGTTATTATTAATTGTGATCTCTTATTTAATTGGGTTGGTATCTACTTATACTTAGTAACTGCTAATAAACCTTTGACCAACTTTAAAAGCAATGCTCATCTTGAACCATCTTCTTTGGTAAGCCTTACACTTCACATGAGCCCCCACCGTAAGTGAGCTCATGCACATTATTCCCCACAACTTGTTGGGTGATGAACGTATGTTAACTCACCCTTGCCGTACTCACATCCCCCAGGTCAAGGACAGGTAACACAAGATGAAGATCATGAAGGATGTCGCGATGAGTTTGTGAGAGGTCTAGGTCGTCGTCTCACCCTTGCCGTACTCACATCCCCTAGGTCAAGGACAGGTACCACAAGATGAAAAGCATGAAGGATGTCGCGATGAGTTCGTGAGAGGTCTAGGCCGTTGTCTCTTAGTCAACTATGGTTGTTGGATTGTTGTCTTCGTATGATGTAATTATATAGCTATTTTGTACAGAACTCATATTATATAATAAGGATGTGACGTTCGTTTCTATACCATGAGTCATCATATGTGTGAGACTTGGTCCTAGCATATATTTGAGACGCTCCCGGGTTTGGCCCTTAAATCCGGGTGTGACATATCGTCCATCTTACTCCAAAGGTTTTCTTCAAACTTTTTTGGGATGTTTTTCCTGTTTACCAAGATCTTTAAGCTGGAAGTTCATCACAGTCTTTCCTTGATCTCTAATCATTTTATTTGATCTTATTGGGTTCCCACTACACGAACTTCCGACGGCCTGTTAACTTCCAACGGGTCTAGGAATACCTGGTCCAATGTTATTAAATTTCGACGGGCTATTCTAGCTCTCAGAAGTTACGTTATTAACTTTCAATGGGCCTCCCAATGCTCGAAAGTTAAGTAACTTTCGACACGCCAACGTCAACCCCATCAGAAGTTAATCTCCAACTTCCAATGACTGGGCTTACCACACTTGTAGCACACCCTCTTGGAGCGAGGTTTGTAGTCCTTCCCCCTCCTTTGCTTGAGGATTTGGCGGAACCTCCTAATGATGAGAAGCCTACTTGGTGTAGACTCCTTCTTTTCTTCAAGCCGGGGTTAGCGTTAGAATTAAATCCGGGGGTTTCCTCATTGTCGAGCTTGGAGGCATCGATGGGAAGCCTACTTGGTGTAGACTCCTTCTTTTCTTCTTCTGTCGCCTTGAATGCGATAGGTTGCACCTTGGGTGTGGAGGTGGTGCCTTGCTCCAACTTGACGATGTGTTTGGAGTCTTTGATCATTAGTTCAAAGCTCACAAACTTGCCTATCACTTGCTCGGGAGACATTAATTTGTATCTAGGATCCCCACGAATTAATTGAACTTGAGTAGGATTGTGAAAAACAAGGGATCTTAGAATAACCTTGACCATCTCATGGTCATCCCATTTGGTGCTTCCGAGGTTGCGCACTTGGTTTACCATTGTTTTGAGCCGGTTATACATTGCTTGTGGCTCTTCTCCTTTGTTGAGGACGAAGCGACCGAGCTCCCCCTCGATCGTCTCCCGCTTGGTGATCTTTGTCACCTCGTCCCCTTCGTGCGCCGTTTTGAGGACGTCCCAAATTTCTTTGGCTGTCTTTAACCCTTGCACCTTATTATACTCCTCTCGATACAAGGAGGTGGGGAGTATAGTTGTGGCTTGGGAGTTAAAGTGCCTAATTTGGTCGGCCTCGTCCGAATCATAGTCCTTGTCCCCTACCTTCGGTACCTGCGCTCCAAACTCAACAATCTCCCATATGCTTTTGTGGAGTGAGGTTAGGTGATGCCTCATTTTATCACTCCACATACAATAATCCTCACCATCAAAATATGGTGGTTTGCCTAGGGGAACGGAAAGTAATGGAGCGCGCTTAGAAATGCGAGGATAGAGGAGGGGCATCTTACTATACTTCTTGCACTCATGGCGCTTAGAAGTAGTGGAAGACGAGTCGGAGCCGGAGGTGGAGGGCGACGATGAGTCGGTCTTGTAGTAGGCCACTTTCTTCATCTTGTTCTTCTTGTCGCCTCTCCGATGGGTCTTGTTGGAGGAAGAGGATTCCTCCTTATGCTTGTGGCCGGACTCCCTTGAGTGGGTTCTCCTCGGGCTTATCGCCGGTCATGATCTCCCTCTTAGCGTGATCTCCCGATATCACTTCGAGTTATTAGACTCTAATGAAGCACCGGGCTCTGATACCAATTGAAAGTTGCCTAGAGGGGGGTGAATAGGCGTAATCTGAAATTTACAACTTAAAACACAAACTACAAGCCGGGGTTAGCGTTAGAATTAAATCCGAGTCCAGGTGAGAGGGGAAAACAAATCAACTAAGAAATAAAGCGAGTGAACACGGTGATTTGTTTTACCGAGGTTCGGTTCTAAAGAACCTAGTCCCCGTTGAGGTGGTCACAAAGACTGGGTCTCTTTCAACCCTTTCCCTCTCTCAAACGGTCACTTAGATCGAGTGAGCTTTCTTCTTAATTCTCACGGGTCACTTAGACCCCGCAAGGACCACCACACAATTGGTGTCTCTTGCCTTGCTTACAAAAACACTTGGGAACAAGAATGAGGAAGGAAGATCCAAGCTACAAGAGCGCAAAGAACACGAACAAACACTCTCTCAAGTCACTAGGTGGTTGGAGTGAATTCTAGACTTGGAGAGGCTTTGATCTTTTGGAAATGTGTCTTGGAGTGAATGCACTAGCTCTTGTATTGAATGCGAAGTGCTGAAAACTTGGATGCTTGGAGTGGTGGTGGTTGGGGGTATTTATAGCCCTCAACCACCAACCAACCGTTGGGGCAGGCTGCTGTCGATGGGCGCACCAGACAGTCCGGTGCGCCACCGGACACTGTCCGGTGCGCCAACCACGTCACCCAACCATTAGGGTTCTAGAGCATTTGATCGTTGGAGGCTTTGTCCTCTAGTGGCACCGGACATGCACAGTTCACTGTCCGATGCTTTTGACTTCTGCTCTGTCTTCTGCCGCTCACTGTAGCGTTTGCAGAGTCGACCGTTGCACTGGATAGTCGTTGCTTTGTTGGTGCACCGGACAGTTCGGTGGCACACCGGACACTGTCTGGTGGCACACCGGACAGTCCGGTGTGCCAGACCAGGGCACACTCGGTTTCTTTGCTCCTTTGTATTTGATCCCTAACTTCAATCTTTTATTGGTTTGTGTTGAACCTTTATGCACCTGTAAAACATATATTCTAGAGCAAACTAGTTAGTCCATTTGTTTGTGTTGGGCATTCAACCACCAAAAATAATTGTGGGAAAAGATTAACCCTATTTCCCTTTCACTAACACATCCCTCCTCGGCATGTTAGGCTTTAGGTCTTAAGAGACCTTACCGTTGTGTCTTGCGTATCGTGCTAACCTAGTGATGCTCCTCGGGCAACATGTCCTGTGTATCACGTTGATGCCAGGGCCATATGGTGGCGTGTTCGCCTGTAAACACACTCTTTGTTCTAATCTATATTTCGTTTTACTTTTTTGTGTTAAGTTTTACTAACTCATCTTATTCACTTTTTTTGCGAAAAAATGAAAAATTCAAAGCCATACTTAAAGTATATTATAGATTGTACATTAGAGCATTATGATAGATGAGAATCAGGTGCAACCGGACTTATTGGTGCAGTTATGTAACTAAGACATATGATGGAGATAGGAGGACCTCTTTAAAAATATAGGGTACGTTACAATGGTGGATAGCGACTAACGATGATCCATATTACGCTTAGGCTGTCTCCAACAACTTTCCTATCCCATATCCTATCTTACCTTCTAGTTCAATCTTCACCCCGCAAACAGTGTTTAAAGTAGGGTTGAAAACGAGCCAAGCCGAGCCGAGCCTTGGCTCGGTGACTAAACGGGCTCGGCTCGGCTCGTCCACTTGGTGAGCAAGAGAAAGAAGCTCGGCTCGGCTCGCGTGCCATTTCCTAATACTTATTATTACATTATTTAGTGAATTAACATTATATAAATTTGAAATATAGAATCATCATTCAACATTATGAGTAATTTAAATTATAATTGTAATACATTTATCATTAAAGACTAAAAAACGAGCTATTATTCATAAAAATATATAAGATTCATCATTATTCTATAAACTGGTTAATTTGACATGGCTCGCAAGCTGGAACAAGGCAACTCGGCTCGGTTCTCTGCAAAAACGAGCTCGAAAAATGGGCTCGGCTCAGCTCGTTCGAGGCTCGCGAGCCGCTTCAAGCCGAGCCACTTCGAGCTCGAGCCGACTCGCGAGCCTCGAGCTTATTTTCTAGCCCTAGTTTAAAGTACAAAATAGTGTTTTATACAACATATAGAGAAAGACTTAGGTGTTCATTTCGGCCGAAACGGCATTCCGAGCCTCATTCAAGGCGGAATGAATTAACCTGGCTTAGAATCCAGTCCATCTGCTAGAGCAGTTCATTTTAGCTAGGCTAGAAATAAACCTGCCTTTTTTTTAATTCCCTTCATTCAATGGTTGTGTTGACACCTTTTTGGAGGCACCAATTACTCAAGAGAACCAGCGGCGGTGCTCTCTGGTCAGGCGCGGACGGTCCGCGCCACAGGGCCGGACGGTCCGCGACCTGGCGCGAGGTGGCGGTGCTCTCTGGTTAGGCACGGACGGTCCGCGGCACAGGACCGGACGGTCCACGACCTGGTGCAGGAGCTTGGGTTCCCTGCCTAACGGTCGGACGGTCTGCGCCCTAGGGCCGGACGGTCCGCGCGTGCGTAGGGGCGGCGGAAGATCGCCGGCGGCGCCTGGATCTCGCTCCCGGGAGGGACCCCATCGGGGAGGAGAGATCCTAGGAGTTGTCTAGGCTCGGGTAGACCAACCTAGACTCCTCTAATCGACGTAGAGTCGAAGAGAAGCGGAGGATTTGGGGATTGGAAGACTAAACCTAAACTAGACTAGAACTACTCCTAATTGTACAGGAAATAAATGCGAAATAGAAGTTGTATTGATTCGATTGATGATTGCAAATCGGCCGTATACCTCTCTATTTATAGAGGAGGGGGGCTGGACCCTTTACACAACTGAATTCCGAGCTAATTCCGCGGATCTAGCTAACAAACATAGCACAAAACTCGGAACCCTATTCTACTCTGCGCACGCGCGGACCGTCCGGCCCACAGGCGCGGACTGTCCGGACCACGGACTGTCCGGCCTCAGGGCCGGACCGTCCGCGTGCTCCTTTTGGTGCCAAACATATGCCCCCCTGCCTTTTGGTGGAGCTAGGCAAACCAAAAGCACCTTAATCTGATGTGATCACATTGGCTTTCTTAAGCATCTTGCCACATACTAGGATGGTACTGCTTGAGGAAACGCCCATTCAAAGCTTTAGGCAAATCCTTGCCTTGTAATGTTTGTAGCAAATAGGCGTTACCAAACATTACCTATTTTACTTTATAAGGACCCTCCCAGCTTGGCGACCATTTCCCAAACTTCCGGTCTTTATTCCTTAGAGGCAAGATGGTCTTCCACACCAGATCCCCTACTTGAAATGACTTTGCTTTGACCTTCTTGTTGTAGGCCCTGGCTACCATGATCTTGTCCTTCTCTATTGCTCCCAAAGCTATCACCCTCTTGTAGGTTACCTCATCAATATTATCCATCATTGAATCATAATAATCAGTGACGGTTAGATCATTTTGTCTGGCAAACCTGACAGCATTCAAACTTATTTCCACAGGCAACACTGCTTCCTGCCCATAGACAAGCTCAAAAGGAGATACTTTAGTCGCACTATGTTTAGATATTCTATGAGCCCATAAGGCTTCGGACAAAATCTTATGCCAATGCTAAGGATTATCAGATATCTTCTTTTTTATCAAATTAATCAACGTCCTATTACTAGACTTGGCCTGTCCATTGGCCTGAGCATAATATGGAGATGAATTAAGCAACTTAATCCTATATAATTCAGCAAATTCACGTACCTCCTTTGACATAAAAGAAGATCCTTGATCTGTAGTCAAGGTCTGGGGAGTGCCGAATCTATGAATGATATGCTCAGTTATGAACTCAATTACCTCCTTGTGTGTCATGTTCTTCAGAGCAACGGCTTCAGTCCATTTGGTAAAGTAGTCAGTGGCAACTAACACGAACTGATGCCCCTTTGATGATGAAGGATAGATTTCTCCAATAAAGTCTAATCCCCATCCTCTGAAAGGCCAAGGCTTGATGATAGGATGTAATTCGGCTGCAGGGACCAACTGCAGGTCGCCGAATTTTTGGCACACTTGGCAACCCTTGTAGTATTTGAAACAATCAGCTATCATGTTAGGCCAATAAAAACCAGACCTTCGCAACAACCACTTCATCTTTGGAGCCGATTGATGGGTACCACAAATTCCCTCATGTACTTCGGCCATGGCTAATATAGCATCATCTGGGCCCAAGCACTTAAGAAAGACGTCGTTGACTGTTCGGCGGTAGAGTTCATCACTCATCAATACATACTTGAAAGATGTACGCCGAATGTTCTTATCTGTCTTGATATTGGGATTTCGTAAATAATTAAGTATAGGCGTCCTCCAATCACTTGCATCGACTTTATTATCAGCCGATTCAATTAAGAGAACATTTCTGGTAACCCCAGACGGTCCGGCGTCTCGACGCGGACGGTCCACAACCTGGGGAATTAGCCCTACACCGGTTACCAGATTTTCAGTGTCGTGAAATCTCCCTTGTTTTATCCGATAACCTAATGCATCTTGTGCCAAATTGTTAGCTCTATGATTCTCAACTCTAGAAATATGCCGAATACTGAATTCGTCAAAAGAATGGATTATGCTCCAACATTTTTCAAGGTAACTATTCAGAGTACCATCAAAGCATTGATATTCTTCTAACACTTGTTGGACAACCAGCTGAGAATCACCAAATGCCTTCACATGTTTTACTCCCATACAATTTAAAAGTTCCAAGCCGAATAAGAGGGCCTCATATTCGGCTTGATTATTAGTGTAATAAGTTTTCAATCGGCTAGAGATGTCGAAGGAGACATTACTTGGTGAAACAAGTACGATGCCAATTCCTTGCCCTTCATTGCAAACCGATCCATCAAAATATAAAGTCCAAGGAGTAATAGTAAGGTATGACATGTCTAGTTTATGAATATCATTAATCCGATGTTCTACAATGAAATCCGCTACGACTTGGCCTTTCATAGATTTCAATGGTTCATAGGCCAAGTCATATTCTATGAGTGCATAAGCCCACTTACTAATTCTACCACTCATAATTGGGTTATGCAACATGTATTTGATCACATCGGCTTGACCAGAAATAGTGCAATGACTAGACAGTAAATAACATCTACATTTGGTGCATGCATAAAACAAGCATAAGCATAATTTCTCAATAAAAGTGTACCTTGTTTCAGCATCCACCAACCTTCGGCTTATATATGTCACCCCATGCTCCTTCCCCTCAGTTTCTTGTGTCAGAACAGCCTGAGAGCACCTAGAGGGGGGTGAATAGGTGATCCTGTAACACTTAAAACTTAAGCCACAAAAACTTGGTTAAGTGTTAGCGCAATAACCGCCAAGTGGCTAGAGAGGAGTCTTCAACAAAACACAATAACCAACAAGAGATCAATCACAGAGATGGCACGGTGGTTATCCCGTGGTTCGGCCAAGACCAACGCTTGCCTACTCCACGTTGTGGCGTCCCAACGGACGAGGGTTGCAATCAACCCCTCTCAAGCGGTCCAAAGACCCACTTGAATACCACGATGTTTTGCTTGCTTTTCTTAATCCCGTTCGCGAGGAATCTCCACAACTTGGAGCCTCTCGCCCTTACACTTGAAGTTCACAAAGAAGCACGGAGCAAGGGAGGGATTAGCAACTCACCCAAGACACAAAGATCACAGCAAATACGCACACACAAGACCCAGACTTAAGCTCAAGAGACTAGCACACTAGAACGGAGCTCAAATCACTAGAATGTCGAACAAGTGCGCAAGAATGGAGTGTGAGTGATCAAGAGTGCTCAAGGAATGCTTGGTTTTTCTCCTCCATGCGCCTAGGGGTCCCTTTTATAGCCCCAAGGCAGCTAGGAGCCGTTGAGAGCAATCCTGGAAGGCAGATCTTGCCTTCTGTCGACTGGCGCACCGGACAGTCCGGTGCACCACCGGACACTGTCCGGTGCAGATATCCTTCCTTATTTGGCGAAGCCGACCGTTGGAGTCTGAGAGCCGTTGGCACACCGGACACTGTCCGGTGCACACCGGACAGTCTGGTGCACCAATGTGACCGTTGGCTCGGCCACGCGTCACGCGCGGAATCCTCGGCCGACCGTTGCCCCGGCTGACCGTTGACTCACCGGACAGTCCGGTGCACCACCGGACAGACCGGTGAATTTTAGCCGTACGCCGTTAATCATCTCCCGAGAGCAACGAGTTCGCCTGTGAACGGCTCACCGGACAGTCCGGTGCTCCACAGGACAGACCGGTGAATTATAGCCGTACACCGCCGTCGAAGTTCCGAGAGCAGCCTGTTCGCCAGAGCCAGCCTGGCACACCAGACACTGTCCGGTGCACCACCGGACAGTCCGGTGCACCCAGACCGAGCAGACTTTGGCTGAACAAAGTCATCTCATTTCCAATTCAATCTTTCCTGTTTCCAGCACTTAGACACAATACATTAGTCCATAAAACAATGTACTAAGTCTAGAAACAAACCTTTTGACATGATTTTCACTTTGTCCACCACTTTGCATAGATTAGCACAAAAGCACTTGCGTTGGCACTCAATCACCAAAATACTTAGAAATGGCCCAAGGGCACATTTCCCTTTCAATCTCCCCCTTTTTGGTGATTTATGCCAACACAACATAAAGCAACTAGAACAAGTGCAATATCAATGCAAATGAAAACCAAAAGTTGTTTTGAATCAATTTTGGCATATATGGATCACTCTTTGCCACCACTTGGTTTGTTTTTGCAAATCAACCTCAAATTCCTATCTCTAAGTCAAATCCACTAGTAGAGACATAAAGAGAGGTATTCCAACATAAATTGATCAAGGATTTCCAAAACTCCCCCTTTTTCCCATAATCAACACTTCTCCCCACAAGAGGCCAACTTTTGACAAAAGAGACAATAAAAGAGTTTTGACAAACCAAAAGCTCTAATCTACTATTTTCAAAATTTCTCAAGTGGTAGCTGATCCATCTATTGCTTTGGCCTTTATTTTCTCCCCCTTTGGCATCAAGCACCAAAACGGGATCAATCTTGGCCCTAGAACCTCATTGCCTCACCAAAATCTTCAAATAAGAATACAAAGGCAATAAGAGTACATGAGATGAACTTAGAACAAGTTACCCTCTTATCGGAGTGCAGTGGAAGTCTTTCATGGTCCAAGTCCACCTTTTCCCTTTCAAACATCCTTTGAGACTAAATCAAGCAAACTCAAGCAGACGGTTAGTCTCAAAGGGTCAAGTTGTAGCACAACTCCCCCTAAATATGTGCATCACTTGCACAAGGACTTGTGAGGTCCGGGGAGTGATTGTACAACTTGAGCACCATAGTAAGCAACAAAATGCATAAGGAACATGACCAAAGGCATAAGCACATGTATGCTATAAATCAATCCAAGTTCCACGAATCTAGGATATTTAGCTCACTACGCAGCCTGCAAAAGGTCTTTTCATCTAAAGGCTTAGTGAAGATATCGGCTAGCTGGTTCTCGGTGCTAACATGAAACACTTCGATATCTCCCTTTTGCTGGTGGTCTCTCAAAAAGTGATGCCGGATGTCAATGTGCTTTGTGCGGCTGTGCTCAACAGGATTTTCCGCTATTCGGATAGCACTCTCATTGTCACATAGGAGTGGGACTTTGCTCAGATTGTAGCCAAAGTCCCGGAGGGTTTGCCTCATCCAAAGTAGTTGCGCGCAACACTGTCCTGCGGCAACGTACTCGGCCTCAGCGGTGGATAGGGCAACGGAAGTTTGTTTCTTAGAATTCCATGACACCAGGGACCTTCCTAAGAATTGGCACATCCCCGATGTACTCTTCCTATCGACCTTACATCCAGCATAGTCGGAATCTGAGTATCCAATCAAGTCAAAGTTAGACCCCTTTGGATACCAGATCCCGAAGCAAGGCGTAGCGACTAAATATCAAAGAATTCGCTTCACAGCCACTAAGTGACACTCCTTAGGATCGAATTGAAATCTAGCACACATGCATACGCTAAGCATAATATCCGGTCTACTAGCACATAAATAAAGCAAAGAACCTATCATGGACCGGTATGCTTTTTGATCAACGGACTTACCTCCTTTGTTGAGGTCGGTGTGTCCGTCAGTTCCCATTGGCGTCTTTGCGGGCTTGGCGTCCTTCATCCCAAACCGCTTTAGCAAGTCTTGCGTGTACTTCATTTGGGAGATGAAAGTGCTGTCCTTGAGTTGCTTCACTTGGAACCCAAGGAAGTAGTTCAACTCGCCCATCATCGACATCTCGAATTTCTGCGTCATCACCCTGCTAAACTCTTCACAAGACTTTTGGTTAGTAGAACCAAATATTATGTCATCGACATAAATTTGGCACACAAAAAGATCACCATCGCAAGTCTTAGTGAAAAGAGTTGGATCGGCTTTCCCAACCTTGAAAGCATTAGCAATTAAAAAGTCTCTAAGGCATTCATACCATGCTCTTGGGGCTTGCTTAAGTCCATAGAGCGCCTTAGAGAGCTTACACACGTGGTCGGGGTACCGTTCATCCTCGAAGCCAGGGGGTTGCTCTACGTACACCTCCTCCTTGATCGGCCCGTTGAGGAAAGCGCTCTTCACATCCATTTGGTACAACCTGAAAGAATGGTGAGCGGCATATGCTAGCAAAATACGAATTGATTCTAGCCTAGCCACAGGAGCAAACGTCTCCTCAAAGTCCAAACCTGCGACTTGGGCATAACCTTTTGCCACAAGTCGAGCCTTGTTCCTCGTCACCACTCCATGCTCGTCCTGTTTGTTGCGAAACACCCATTTGGTTCCCACAACATTTTGCTTGGGACGAGGCACCAGTGTCCAAACTTCATTGCGCTTGAAGTTATTGAGTTCCTCCTGCATGGCCAACACCCAGTCCAGATCTAGCAAGGCCTCTTCTACCCTGAAAAGCTCAATAGAAGAGACAAAGGAGTAATGCTCACAAAAATTAACTAATCTTGAACGAGTAGTTACTCCCTTGCTAATATCACCCAAAATTTGGTCGACGGGATGATTCCTTTGAATCATCGCTCGAACTTGGGTTGGAGGTGCCTGAGGTGCTTCTTCCTCTTCAACTTGAACATCCTGTGCTCCCCCTTGATCACGCGCCTCCTCATGATGAACCTGTTCATCGTCTTGAGTTGGAGGATGCACCATCGTTGAGGAAGAAGGTTGATCTTGCTCCAATTGTTCCTGTGGTCGCACATCGCCAATCGCCATGGTGCGCATAGCGACCGTTGGAACGTCTTCTTCATCTACATCATCAAGATCAACAACTTGCTCTCTTGGAGAGCCATTAGTCTCATCAAATACAATGTCGCTAGAGACTTCAACCAAACCCGATGAATTGTTGAAGACCCTATACGCCTTTGTATTTGAGTCATAACCTAATAAAAACCCTTCTACAGCTTTGGGAGCAAATTTAGAGGTTCTACCTTTCTTCACAAGAATATAACACTTGCTCCCAAATACACGAAAGTAAGACACATTGGGTTTGTTACCAGTTAGCAGCTCATATGAAGTCTTCTTGAGGAGGCGGTGAAGATAGACCCTGTTGATGGCGTGGCAAGCCGTTGTAATACCCAATTTGTAAAGAATAAGAATAGAGTTGATCCCATCAGATGTTTTGCCCTCTACTTATTGGAACATATGAGTAACCATATTTAAAGCGAATAATTAGCTAATGACATCAAGGATAATTTATGCATCATGCTGGAAGTTTATGTGATTCTGCATCTATAAATAATGATAATAGTAATAATAAAAACATACTGGTACCAATTTGGGATGTAAGACTAAACTTGCCATTTGGAACTCGAGAAGGATATAAAGAATAAGGGAAATACTATATAAATGTAAAAGAAAATGTATATAAACAAATAACTATACCTGTTCATACTGGTAGATGAAATTGTCTATTCGACCCAAATATGAAATCCACCACAATATTTGAAATTCAAATTGAGATAAGGAGAAAAGAAAATAGAAAAGAAGAAAAATGGGAAAGCAGCGCGCCTGGGCCAATTTCGCTTTGCTCGGCCCATTTCCTTTCCCTTCCCCCTCGACCGCACAGCCCAATCCCTGGAAGTCCGATGCCAACCCGTGGGGCAGAGTTGTTAGCCCCACAACGCTCGTCGTGCGCGATCGCTTCCATGCCTTGCGTCGTTGTTCCACGGGTCCCCCTGGCAGTCACCGCACAGCGCCTGCATGTGTATGGATTAACTGCGGACTCCCTCTGTTACGTGGGCCCAGGACTCCACGCGCTGTTCTTCTTCTAGCCAGAGAGTGTTCGACCGGATGGTATGGAGGTTGTTACAGCCGCCTCTAGCCCTGCCTCAGCCGCAGCTTGGGGCATTAATATCGGGGGGAAGCCCTTGCCGTCCTGACCCCTATTTATACAGAGACCACGACCAGATCGAGCAAATTTGGGCACAAACCCATCATGAGGAGAGAGAGATAGTGTGTGTGTGAGCCTGCGCCGCCGGGAGTGCCCCAGACCGTGCATTGGCTGTTCAAGCGGGGGCGCCACACAGGAACTCCCACGTCGCATTGGACAAGCTATTCGTGGCATCATCAGTCGAGGGATGGCGACCTGGGTGGATTGATGGTGGCCACCATGTTCCAATGGGTCGGTGTGCCATCGTTCGTGTTGCGCGCGTGGCCAGGGAGGTTCGGGCTATCCTAGCGGATGTGTCCGTGTCATCGTTTGGTGGTGAGATCGACCTATGAGCAGGCAATTTCTCGCCGGTGAGGAAGCTGCGCCAAGAAACCGTACTGCTCTGTGGTGGTGGCTCCGACCGTGCGGCACGCTGGTAAGCCATCCTGCCATGTTTACAAACACGTTCCACCCCTGTTGTTCCCGATAGCGTTCGGATGTTTCCAAGAGCCTTGGGCGGATGCTCGCGGGTGCTCGCCGCCACGGAGATCTGGGCGCCGCCGTGGGAGGGGTACGGCAGTCACCAGCGTCGTTGTCGGACGGGGAAGAAGACGCGAGTGCCGTTGGATGCGAAAGGTGCGGCCCTGATTAGAAATAGACTACCGATTCGGCCAGGGCCTCTAGCGGCCGTCGATCCCAAATCCGGTGGCGGGGGATGGTTAAGTGATTCATTGAATATGGGCCGCAGATCTCTAATTGAACGGGCTATGCATCGGTTTATAATCCAACGGCCAGGAACCCTTGGTACCCCTTCGCGGGTACGTTTTTCAAAAAGGCCCCTGTCGTTTATATATATAAACCCGCGCTCCACTCGGGTGTTCCCCTGGGTCTGAGGCATTTTTACCCGAGACCCCCTGGAGTTGCTTGTAATTGAGGCCCAGTCCAATACAGTCTGAAATTGAATAATTGAATTGGAAAGTAGATTTTTAATACAAAAATAATTACAAGAACTTGTTTAATTTGTAGAAAATCCATATGACCTCCAAATTGGACCATTCTAGTTCCTATAATTTTGTAATAGTATTCTCTATCAAATAGTACCACTGTTTTTACATGAAATACACATTTAAATTTATTTCTCACTTAATCCCATATTAAATGCATAAAACCTTAGAAAATTCATAACTTGAATTCTATAACTCCAAATTTAGTGATTCCAGTTCCTGTGATCATATTTTAATGTCTAGTTTATTACCGTATATTTTGTTTACATGTTTGAAGTGATGTTTATTTATGCTATACTATGTATGTATTGTGTTGATGCGAGTAGACGAGCAAGCCACTGTGGATTCTGAGGTTCAACAAGTAGAGGTAGCTGAGCAGGAGCTCATTGAAGGCAAGTTGTGCCCTTGATCACTTACTTTTCCCCAGCCATGTTCTTATTAATTTTAATGATCTGCATAGGTTAATTTTGATGGGATCCTTTAGGTTACCCCAGTTTTGATTACCTCTATACCTTGTTCACCCCTGAAATATTTTTGGGTAGTACTTGCTATTGCTTTATGTGGATTGGGTATGGAGATACACTATTCATGATTATTCTGTTATTATCTTGTTATTACTACTATTCATGTTAAGATCATTAAATTAATGGGAATATGGAGCGACCACCCGGGAAAACAGTGCTACCACAAGGGTTTAATGGGACGCCCTTGGCTGATTAACTAGGAAAGCTAGTGGAGGTCTTCCTTACCCGAAAGGGGCAAGGGCAGTAGGGGAGTGGTCAGTGTAGGGAGGTCCTTGGTTGATTTTGCTGCGATGGCGGTCAGGCAAGAACCCTGCACTGGAGCTTCCTATAAATTGTAGCGGGATTTCTGAAGCTAGTGGAACTTTGTAAAGGCCTCGTAGTGTTACCCTGCCTCGCCTCCTTGGTAGAGGTGTATGGGATTGGCCGTCTCTTGGCAGAGGGGTAACATGACTTGTGGGTAAAGATGCGCAACCTCTGCAGAGTGTAAAACTAGTATACTAGCCGTGCTCACGGTCATGAGCGGCTCGGACCCTCACATGATTAATTTATGGAACTTAAATTTTAATTTGACATTTGCATCGCATTTGGGATTATTTTACTATTATTGTTCTTTATTATTATTAAGGTTTGGTATTTACTTACACTTAGTAATTGCTAATAAAATTTTGACCAACTTATAAAAGCAATGCTCAGCCTCAGCCTTTACTTCATTGATTAGCCTTACACTTCATGAACTCCCACCTTTGGTGAGTTCATGCCACATTATTCCCCACGACTTGTTGAGCTATGAACGTATGTGAGCTCACTCTTGCTGTCTCACAACCCCCCACAGGAGAAGAACAGGTGGTCGAAGAGGAGCCGCCTAACACTGAGGCATTTGACTTGATCTAGGTGGCGTTTCTCAGTCGACATTGGCGCCGCGATCCTTAGTTCATTTTATGGTTATTCCTTTATTTTGTAATAAGACTACCGCTATGTAATAAGTACTCTGATGTTTGTGACATTTATCTCTATACACTCTGTTATTATATATGTTGTCTTCTTGGCGCATGTATGAGATGCACCTGGCTTTATTCCTTAAAGCCCGGGTGTGACAGCCGTGTTCACGGCTTCCGACCAAAAACGCTCGGGGGTCTTGAACTCTCCAAGCATAGTCCTCGCCATATCGATGAGCGTCCTGTTCTTTCTCTCTACCACACCATTTTGCTGAGGTGTGTAGGGAGCGGAGAACTCATGCTTGATCCCCTCCTCCTCAAGGAACTCCTCCACTTGAAGATTCTTGAATTCGGACCAGTTGTCGCTCCTTATCTTCTTCACTTTGCGCTCAAACTCATTTTGAGCTCTCCTGAGGAAGCGCTTGAGGGTCCCTTGGGTTTCAGATTTATCCTGCAAAAAGAATACACAAGTGAAGCGGGAAAAATCATCAACTATAACAAGACCATACTTACTTCCTCCTATACTTAGATAGGCGACGGGTCCAAAGAGGTCCATATGAAGCATCTCCAAGGGTCTTGATGTGGTCATCACATTTTTGGTGTGATGAGAGCCTCCCACCTGTTTCCCTGCTTGACAAGCTGCACAAGGTCTATCTTTTTCGAAATGTACATTAGTTAGACCTATCACGTGTTCTCCCTTTAGAAGCTTGTGGAGGTTCTTCATCCCCACATGTGCTAAGTGGCGATGCCATAGCCAGCCCATGCAAGTCTTAGCAATTAAGCATGCATCTAGACCGGCCTCTTCTTTTGCAAAATCAACCAAATAAAGTTTGTCGTCTAGTACACCCGTAAAAGCTAGTGAACCATCACATCTTCTAAAGACAGACACATCTATATTTGTAAATAGACAATTATATCCCATTTTGCATAATTGACTAACAGATAACAAATTATATCCAAGCGACTCAACTAAAAACACATTAGAAATAGAGTGCTCAGATGAAATAGCAATTTTACCTAACCCTTTTACCTTGCCTTGGTTCCCATCACCGAATATTATTGAATCTTGGGGATCCTTGTTCTTGACGTAGGAAGAGAACATCCTCTTTTCCCCCGTCATGTGGTTTGTGCATCCGCTGTCGATAATCCAGCTTGAACCCCCGGATGCATAAACCTGCAAGGCAAATTTAGGCTTGGGTCTTAGGTACCCAACTCTTGTTGGGTCCTACAAGGTTAGTTACAATTGTCTTAGGGACCCAAATGCAAGTTTTATCTCCCTTGCATCTTGCCCCTAACTTCCTAGCAATCACCTTCTTATTCTTTCTATAAGTGGCAAAAGAAGCATTGCAAGCATGATATATTGTAGAAGGTTCATTAACTTTCCTAGGAACATTAACAACATTTCTCCTAGGCACATTATTGTTGGGGCGAAGGCGAAGACGCCACCCTTCGCTCGATGCCTTCGCCGTAATCGTTGGACCAGCGGAGACAAGACAGCGGGCAGGCTCACCCTTCGTCCCATTCGTCACCGGATGAAGACCTGTGACGAGGTCGTCCTGTCTTGCGACCTCGTCCAGCATGCAGGCCCACGGCCACACGGCCCATTGTAACAGGCCCTGCGTGGCCGCTGCGCATTACGGGCCTAATTTGTAAAGGCATCCCTGTAATTACGGTCTGTAACCCCGCTTTATGGGAATATTCCGGGGATAACCTAGGTGTCTGAGGGCACATGCGTCCTTAACACAGGACGCTGGGCACTCAGATACCTATAAATACCCCCGCACAGTGCCCTTGAGAGGCTAGATGAACAGAGCTTTTGCCATCACGTGCTGAAACCCTGTTTGTGCTATTACACCCCCCCCCTCGTTGGATCAACTTGCGCCAGTGAGCAAGTTCCAACATTTGGCGCCCACCGTTCGTGCTACGAAAAAAACCACCCGCGATGGCACCCAAGAAAGCTAGCTCCAAGGCTGACGAGGCTGCGAAGGCAGCACTGCTGGCCGCAAAAAAGGGAAAGGCCCTCGCACTCACCCACTCCACCCACCAAGAGGCTGCCGAAGACGACGTTCCCCGCACCTGCGAAGACGACGCTCTCCGCACCTGCGGCCTTGAAGGACAACCGCAAGCTCCCACAGGCTTCGCCCCACCGGAGGGCGCGGACCTCACCGAGGACGGTGAAGTCCTCGGCGTTTCAGCGGAAGAACAGCTGCAGCTGCGCGCCCTGCGCCTCATGAACCGCAATCTCCAGAGGCAAAAAGAGATACTAGAGGCCAAGCGCCAGCGCGTGTCCGCACTAGCCAAGGTGCGGCAAATGATACACGACGAAGAGCAGAAGGCCCAGGACCTCGAGCGGGAGATCGCGCTGATGCAGCGCGAAGGCCACCTCAGCCTGCAGCACGGGCCACCCCTGCAACAGCGCGCACAACCGGAAGACATACGCGAAGGCCACCTCGGCCTGCAGCACGGGCCACCCCTGCAACAGCGCACGCAAATGGAAGACCCGCACTTTGCCTTCCCGCACGCCACGCCATTTCAAGGGGTCAACTACCTCGACGAGCGAAGTCCCCTGGCGCCACATCTGCAAGTGACACCCTGGCCTGCCAACTTCCGGGCAGGGACCTATCCCAAGTACAACGGCAGCACGGACCCAGCACAGTACATCATGAGTTATCAGGTCGCCGTTGCATCTTCCAGAGGGGATGACGCCACAATGGCCAAGTCTTTCATCATCGCCCTCGAAGGCCCAGCTCTCACCTGGTTCACCAGGTTGCCCCCGCTGTCCATTGACTCCTAGAGAAGCCTCCGGGACAAATTCCTGCTCAACTTCCAAGGGTACCGCCCAGACACCGACGCCTTGGCCGAACTCTCACTCTACAAGCAGCTAGAAAAAGAGACTCTGCGGGAGTACTACTGCAAGTTTCTAACACTCAAGTCACAGCTGCCCT
Organism: Zea luxurians; assembly: GCA_029449295.1. Lineage (NCBI taxonomy): Eukaryota > Viridiplantae > Streptophyta > Magnoliopsida > Poales > Poaceae > Zea > Zea luxurians. The sequence continues at coordinate 68,951,958 of JAOPSE010000019.1, read as the reverse complement.
TAGTTGATGACCAGATCGCCATTCACTACGCCATCAGTGGCCTTCGCGCCGGCGTCCTTTACAGCCACTGCATCAGGGACCCGCCCAAGAACCTCCAGGAATTATATCAGCTATTTGAAAAATACGCCAAATCCGAAGAGCTCCACCAGCGCAAGGTCGAGTCTCAGAGGAAACCCAAAGATGCTCCACAGTCCAGCCGCACGTGGACGAGGACTCCGCAGCCAGACTCCGGTCGAGACAGCCGCAATCAGCAGCAAGTGCACAACATCGCCAACCAGCACCCCGCAGCTGACGCCCTTCGCCGCCAGGAGTATCCCCCCTAGGGCCGCGGAAATGGAACTCGCGGTAGGGGTCGGGGGCGTGCGCAGCCGCCGCGCCGATTCTACTGTCTTTTTCATGGCGAAGACTGCGCCCACCAAACCAAAGACTGCCCAGAGACGAAGGCCACCAAAGACAGGATGGCACGGGCGCAGGCAGCCGACAACCCCAGAGTTGTCGCGCACACTTATCAGCAACCCCCTCCACCATACATCCACGCCCCCGCCCCACATCCACCGCACCACGCATACCAACACCACCAGGAAGTACAAATCGTACCTCCCCCACCCCCACCTCCACACCAGCAACATCAGAACATCCCCCACCCCCACGCCCCAAAACAAGAAGACTTCGCCGATCAGCCGTATCGCGGAGTCATTCATATGATCACTGGGGGGTCCAGCACCGACTTCGACACAAAGCGGCAGAAGCGGGACCACTACCGCAGCATCAACCACGTCGCCATCACTGGCCCAGTCATGCAGACAAAGTGGTCCCACGTACCGCTAACCTTCGACGCACGAGACGTCGACCTGCGCAGCGCCCCCCACATCGACGCCATGGTTATCAACTGCAGCGTGGCAGGCTGGGACCTGCACAAAGTCCTAGTCGACAATGGCAGTCAAGCAGACATCATTTTCCTCCATGCCTTCGACTGCATGGGCATAAGCCACAGCCTGCTCAAGCCTTCGGACAACCCATTGTATGGTTTCGGCGGTAAGGGCACTTTTCCTGTCGGCAAAATAGAACTGCCTCTCTCCTTTGGTGTAGCACCCAATGCCTGAAGTGAGCAAATAACCTTTGATATCGTCGATATGGTGTATCCGTACAATGCCATCATGGGCCGGGGCTCTATCAACAAGTTTGAGGCAGCCATTCACGGGCTGTACCTGTGCATGAAGATACCAGGTCCGTTAGGCGCCATCACGGTCTACGACAATCAGCAGACTGCGTGCAACATAGAGCGGGACTTCGTCCCCGGACAAAGAAATGTCCACTGCCTCACGACCCAACGCGAAGTCCCTGCGTCCGTCAGCCCAACCGACAAAGAGCACAAGGCACAGCTGCAGAGCAACGACGGAACCAAGACTGTTCCCCTCGACCAGGCCACGCCCAAGCAGACAGTCACCATCAGCGAAGACCTCACTTCGCAGGAAGAGGAGAAACTCCTCTGCTGCTTGTCCAAGAACAAATACGTCTTCGCTTGGTCAGCCCTCGACCTGGTCAGGGTCAGCCGATCCATAATTGAGCACAGCTTGGGAATCGACCCCTTGGTGAGACCGAAAAAACAACGGCTTCGCAAAATATCTGACGAGAAGAAAGAGGCCGCCAAGGCAGAGGTACACCACCTCCTGGAAGCCAAATTTATCGAGCCAGTGGCTTACCCCACGTGGCTCTCCAACGTTGTGATGGTGCAGAAAAAGAGCGGCAAGTGGCGAATGTGCATCGACTTCACCAGTCTCAACAAGCCCTGCCCAAAGGACAACTTCCCTTTGCCGCGGATCGACAAAATACTCGATAGCGCGGCCGGATGCGAAGTCATGTCACTCCTCGACTGCTTCTCCGGTTACCACCAAATATACATGAAGGAGGAAGACAAGGCTAGCACCAGTTTTATAACACCCTTCGACACATATTGCTTCATTAGAATGCCGGAGGGACTCAAGAACGCCGGGTCCACCTTCTCCCGGCTTACCAAAACTGTGCTCGAGGGGCAAGTTGGCAGAAACATATTCACATATGTGGACGTGAGAGCACCTAGAGGGGGGGTGAATAGGTGATCCTGTAACACTTCAAAACTTAAGCCACAAAACTTGGTTAATTGTTAGCACAATAATTGCCAAGTGGCTATAGAGGAATCCTCAACAAAACACAATAACCAACAAAGATCAATCACAGAGATGGCACGGTGGTTATCCCGTGGTTCGGCCAAGACCAACGCTTGCCTACTCCACGTTGTGGCGTCCCAACGGACGAGGGTTGCAATCAACCCCTCTCAAGTGGTCCAAAGACCCACTTGAATACCACGGTGTTTTGCTTGCTTTATCTCAATCCCGTTTGCGAGGAATCTCCACAACTTGGAGCCTCTCGCCCTTACACTTGAAATTCACAAAGAACACGGAGCAAGGGAGGGATTAGCGACGCACACAAGACACAAGAATCAGAGTGTCAACACGCACACAAGTCGCAACAAGAGCTCGCAACACAACTCAATGAGTTCACAACTCCACTAGAGCTCTATATGCTATCACAATGAAACGAATGCGCGAAATCGATGTCTTGGTGCTTAGAAATGATTAGGAGATGCTTGGTGTACTCCTCCATGCGCCTAGGGGTCCCTTTTATAGCCCCAAGGCAGCTAGGAGCCGTTGGGAGCAATCTTGGAAGGCAGATCTTGCCTTCTGCCGACTGGCGCACCGGACAGTCCGGTGCACACCGGACACTGTCCGGTGCCCGATTTCCTTCCTTAAATAACGAAGCCGACCGTTGGCAGCCTGAGAGCCGTTGGCGCACCAGACATGTCCGGTGCACACAGGACAGTCCGGTGCCCCCTTCTAGCCGTTGGCTCGGCCACGTGTCCCGCGCAGATTGCGCGGCCGACCGTTGGCCCGGCCGACCGTTGGCTCACCGGACAGTCCGGTGCACACCGGACAGTCCGGTGAATTATAGCCGTACGTCGCCGGTGAATTCCCGAGAGCGGCCAGTTCGCTCGAACCAGCCTGGCGCACCGGACAGTCCGGTGCTCCCAGACTCAGCAGATTCTTGGCTGCTCAAGCCAAGACATTTCCAATTGGATTTTTCCTGTTTCCAGCACTTAGACACAATACATTAGTCCATAAAACAATGTACTAAGTCTGAGAAACATACCTTTATCCTTGATTTGTACTTTGTCCACCTCTTTACACTTAGGCACTTGTGTTGGACACTAAATCACCAAAACACTTAGAAATGGCCCGAGGGCACATTTCCCTTTCAATCTCCCCCTTTTTGGTGATTTATGCCAACACAACATAAAGCAAGTAGAACAAGTACAAAAACAATTCAAATTAGAACTCAAAATTGTTTTGATTCAATTTGACATATATGGATCACTCTATGCCACCACTTGGTTTGTTTTTGCAAATCAAACTCAAATTCCTATCTCTAAGTCAAAACCACTTGTAGAGACATAAAGAGAGGTTTTCCAAAGAAATTTGATCAAGGATTTCAAAAACTCCCCCTTTTTCCCATAATCAACACTTCTCCCCACAAGAGACCAACTTTTGACATGAAAGACAATAAAAGAGTTTTGACAAACCAAAAGCTCTAATCTACTATTTTCAAAATTTCTCAAGTGGTAGCTGATCCATTTATTGCTTTGGCCTTTATTTTCTCCCCCTTTGGCATCAAACACCAAAACGGGATCAATCTTGGCCCTTTAACCCCATTGCCTCACCAAAATCATCAAAAGAGAACACAAAGGCAGTGAGAGTATAAAGATGAACTTGGAAAAGTTACTCTTTTTCATCGGAGTGCAGTGGAAGTCTTGCATGGTCCAAGTCCACCTTTTCCCTTTCAATTCTCCTTGGAGACTAAAACAACCAAACTCAAGTACATGGTTAGTCTCAAAAGGGTCAAGTTGTAGCACAGCTCCCCCTAAATATGTGCATCTCTTGCAAACAGGACTTGTGAGGTCCAGGGAGTGTTTGTACAACTTGAGCACCACAATAAGCAACAAAATGCAGAATGAACATGATCAAGGGCATAAACACATGTATGCTACATTTCAATCCAAGTTCCGCGAATCTAAGATATTGAGCTCACTACGCAGCCTGCAAAAGGTCTTCTCATCTAGAGGCTTGGTAAAGATATCGGCTAGCTGGTTCTCGGTGCTAACATGAAACACTTCGATATCTCCCTTTTGCTGGTGGTCTCTCAAAAAGTGATGCCGGATGTCAATGTGCTTTGTGCGGCTGTGCTCAACAGGATTTTCCGCTATTCGGATAGCACTCTCATTATCACATAGGAGTGGGACTTTGCTCAGATTGTAGCCAAAGTCCCTGAGGGTTTGCCTCATCCAAAGTAGTTGCGCACAACACTGTCCTGCGGCAACGTACTCGGCCTCAGCGGTGGATAGGGCAACGGAGTTTTGTTTCTTAGAGTTCCATGACACCAGGGACCTTCCTAAGAATTGGCACGTCCCCGATGTACTCTTCCTATCGACCTTACATCCAGCATAGTCGGAATCTGAGTACCCAATCAAGTCAAAGTTAGACCCCTTTGGATACCAGATCCCGAAGCAAGGCGTAGCGACTAAATATCTAAGAATTCACTTCACAGCCACCAAGTGACACTCCTTAGGATCGGATTGAAATCTAGCACACATGCATACGCTAAGCATAATATCCGGTCGACTAGCACATAAATAAAGCAAAGAACCTATCATGGACCGGTATGCTTTTTGATCAACGGACTTACCTCCTTTGTTGAGGTCGGTGTGTCCGTCGGTTCCCATCGGCGTCTTCGCGGGCTTGGCGTCCTTCATCCCAAACCTCTTTAGCAAATCTTGTGTGTACTTCATTTGGGAGATGAAAGTGCCGTCCTTGAGTTGCTTCACTTGGAACCCAAGGAAATAGTTCAACTGGCCCATCATCGACATCTCGAATTTCTGCGTCATCACCCTGCTAAACTCTTCACAAGACTTTTGATTAGTAGAACCAAATATTATGTCATCGACATAAATTTGGCACACAAAAAGATCACCATCGCAAGTCTTAGTAAAAAGAGTTGGATCGGCTTTCCCGACCTTGAAAGCATTAGCAATTAAAAAGTCTCTAAGGCATTCATACCATGCTCTTGGGGCTTGCTTAAGTCCATAGAGCGCCTTAGAGAGCTTACACACGTGGTCGGGGTACCGTTCATCCTCAAAGCCAGGGGGTTGCTCCACGTACACCTCCTCCTTGATTGGCCCGTTGAGGAAAGCGCTCTTCACATCCATTTGGTACAACCTGAAAGAATGGTGAGCGGCATATGCTAGCAAGATACGAATTGATTCTAGCCTAGCCACGGGAGCAAAAGTCTCCTCAAAGTCCAAACCTGCGACTTGGGCATAACCTTTTGCCACAAGCCGAGCCTTGTTCCTTGTCACCACCCCGTGCTCATCCTGTTTGTTGCGGAACACCCACTTGGTTCCCACAACATTTTGCTTAGGGCGAGGCACCAGTGTCCAAACTCCATTGCGCTTGAAATTGTTGAGTTCCTCCTGCATGGCCAACACCCAGTCCGGATCTAGCAAGGCCTCTTCTACCCTGAAAGGCTCAATAGAAGAGACAAAAGAGTAATGCTCACAAAAATTAACTAATCTTGAACGAGTAGTTACTCCCTTGCTAATATCACCCAAAATTTGGTCGACGGGATGATCTCTTTGGATCGTTGCTCGAACTTGGGTTGGAGGTGCCTGAGGTGCTTCTTCCTCTTCAATTTGAACATCCTGTGCTCCCCCTTGATCATGCGCCTCCACTTGAGGTACCTGTTCGTCATCCTGAGTTGGGGGATGCACCATAGTTGAGGAAGACGGTTGATCTTGCTCCAAATGTTCCTGAGGCCGTACATCTCCAATCGCCATGGTGCGTATCGCGGCCGTTGGAACGTCTTCTTCATCTACATCATCAAGATCAACAACTTGCTCTCTTGGAGAGCCATTAGTCTCATCAAATACAACGTCGCTAGAGACTTCAACCAAACCCGATGATTTGTTGAAGACCCTATACGCCTTTGTATTTGAATCATAACCTAATAAAAACCCTTCTACGGCTTTGGGAGCAAATTTGGAATTCCTACCCTTCTTCACTAGAATGTAGCATTTACTCCCAAATACACGAAAGTATGATACATTGGGTTTGTTACCAGTCAGCAGCTCATATGAAGTCTTCTTGAGGAGGCGGTGAAGGTAGACCCTGTTGATGGCGTGGCAAGCCGTGTTCACGGCTTCCGACCAAAAGCACTCGGGGGTCTTGAACTCTCCAAGCATAGTCCTCGCCATATCTATGAGCGTCCTGTTCTTCCTCTCTACCACACCATTTTGCTGAGGTGTGTAGGGAGCGGAGAACTCGTGCTTGATCCCCTCCTCTTCAAGGAACTCCTCCACTTGAAGATTCTTGAATTCGGACCCGTTGTCGCTCCTTATCTTCTTCACCTTGAGCTCAAACTCATTTTGAGCTCTCCTTAGGAAGTGCTTGAGGGTCCCTTGGGTTTCAGACTTATCCTGCACAAAGAACACCCAAGTGAAGCGGGAAAAGTCATCAACAATAACTAGACCATACTTACTTCCTCCTATGCTCAGATAGGCGACAGGTCCGAAGAGGTCCATATGCAGCAGCTCCAGAGGTCTTGACGTGGTCATCACATTCTTGCTGTGATGCGCTCCTCCTACTTGTTTTCCTGCATGACAAGCTGCACAAGGTCTATCTTTTTCGAAATGAACATTGGTTAGACCTATCACGTGTTCTCCCTTTAGAAGCTTGTGGAGGTTCTTCATCCCCACATGTGCTAAGCGGCGATGCCACAACCAGCCCATGCAAGTCTTAGCCATTAAGCATGCATCTAGACCGGCCTCTTCTTTTGCAAAATCAACTAAGTAAAGTTTGCCGTCTAGTACACCCTTAAAAGCTAGTGAACCATCACATCTTCTAAAGACAGACACATCTACATTTGTAAATAGACAGTTATATCCCATATTGCATAGTTGACTAACAGATAGCAAATTATATCCAAGAGACTCTACTAAAAACACATTAGAGATAGAGTGCTCATTTGAGATTGCAATTTTACCTAACCCTTTTACCTTGCCTTGATTCCCATCACCGAATATTATTGAATCTTGGGAATCCTTATTCTTGACGTAGGAGGTGAACATCTTCTTCTCCCCCGTCATATGGTTTGTGCATCCGCTGTCGATAATCCAGCTTGAACCCCCGGATGCATAAACCTGCAAGGCAAATTTAGGCTTGGGTCTTAGGTACCCAACTCATGTTGGGTCCTACAAGGTTAGCACAAATATCCTTAGGGACCCAAATGCAAGTTTTGTCTCCCTTGCATTTTGCCCCTAATTTTCTAGCAACTATCTTCCTATCCTTTCTACAAATAGCAAAAGAAGCATTTAAAGCATGATATATTGTAGAAGGTTCATTTACTTTCCTAGGAACATTAACAACATTTCTCCTAGGCATATTATGAACAACATTTCTCCTACCAACATTTCTATCATGCATATAAGAAGAACTAGAAGCAAACATGGCATGAGAATCAAAGGCATTATATGCATTACAACTCCTATAAGCATTTCTAGATTGTCTCCTATCATGGTACATAAAGGCATGGTTCTTTTGCACACTACTAGCCATAGGGGCCTTCCCTTTCTCCTTGGCGGAGATGGGAGCCTTATGGCTTGTCAAGTTCTTGGCTTCCCTCTTGTAGCCAAGTCCATCCTTAATTGAGGGGTGTCTACCAATCGTGTAGGCATCCCTTGCAAATTTTAGCTTGTCAAATTCATTCTTGCTAGTCTTAAGTTGGGCATTAAGACTAGCTAATTCCTCATTTAATTTGGAAATTGAAACTAAATGATCACTATAAGCATCAATGTCAAAATCTTTACACCTATTACAAGTTTTAACAATTTCTACACAAGAATTAGATTTGCTAGCTACTTCTAGTTTAGCATTTAAATCATCATTAACACTGTTTAAAGTAGCAATGGTTTCATGACAAGAAGATAATTCACTAGAGAGCATTTCATTCCTTTTGATTTCAAGAGCAAGAGATTTTTGTGCACTAACAAATTTATCATGCTCCTCATATAAAAGATCCTCTTGTTTTTCTAGTAATCTATTCTTGTCATTCAAAGCATCAATCAACTCATTAATCTTATCAATTTTAGATCTATCTAATCCCTTGAATAAGCATGAGTAATCTATCTCATCATCATCACTAGACTCATCCTCACTTGAAGAAGCATAAGTACTAGTATCATGAGTGCTTACTTTCTTCTCTCTTGCCATGAGGCAAGTGTGACGCTCATTAGGGAAGAGGGTCGATTTGTTGAAGGCAGTGGCGGCGAGTCCCTCATTATCAGAGTCGGAGGAGGAGCAATCCGAATCCCACTCCTTGCCTAGATGTGCCTCGCCCTTTGCCTTCTTGTATGCCTTCTTCTTCTCCCTCTTGCTCCCTTGGTCCTGTTCACTATCATTGTCGGGACAGTTAGCAATAAAATGACCAAGCTTACCGCATTTGAAGCATGAGTGCTTCCCCTTGGCTTTGGTCTTGCTTGGCTGTCCCTTGCGACCTTTAAGCGCCGTCTTGAATCTATTGATGATGAGGGCCATCTCTTCATCATTAAGTCCGGCCGCCTCAATCTGTGCCACCTTGCTAGGTAGCGCCTCCTTGCTTCTTGTTGCCTTGAGAGCAAGGGGTTGCGGCTCGTTGATCGGACCATTCAAGGCGTTGTCCACGTACCTCGCCTCCTTGATCATCATTCGCCCGCTAACGAATTTTCCGAGGACTTCTTCGGGCGACATTTTGGTGTACCTGGGATTCTCACGAATATTATTCACCAAATGAGGATCAAGAATGGTAAAGGACCTTAGCATCAGTCGGATGACGTCGTGGTCCGTCCATCGCGTGCTTCCGTAGCTCCTTATTTTGTTGATAAGGGTCTTGAGCCGGTTGTATGTTTGAGTTGGCTCCTCGCCCCTTATCATCGCGAACCTTCCAAGCTCGCCCTCCACCAACTCCATTTTGGTGAGCAAGGTGACGTCGTTCCCCTCATGAGAGATCTTGAGGGTGTCCCAGATCTGCTTGGCATTGTCCAAGCCGCTCACCTTATGATACTCGTCCCTGCACAAAGAGGCTAGCAACACAGTAGTAGCTTGTGCATTTTTATGAATCTGTTCATTAATAAACACAGGGCTATCCGAGCTATCAAATTTCATTCCACTTTCCACAATCTCCCAAATGCTTGGATGGAGAGAAAACAAGTGAGTACGCATTTTGTGGCTCCAAAATCCGTAGTCCTCTCCATCAAAGTGAGGGGGCTTGCCAAGTGGAATGGGAAGAAATTGAGCATTTGAGCTATGCGGAATGCGTGAATAATCGAAAGAAAAGTTTGAGTTAACCGTCTTTCGTCTGTCGTAGTCGTCGTTGTCCTTTTGGGAGGAGGAAGATTCGTCGCTGTCATAGTAGACAATTTCCTTGATGCGCCTTGTCTTCTTCTTCCTCCCGTCTTTTCTTTTGTGGCCCGAGCCTGAGTCGGTGGGCCTGTCATCATTGGGCTCATTGACGAAGGACTCTTTCTCCTTGTCGTTGATCACCATCCCCTTGCCCTTAGGATCCATCTCTTTGGGCGGTTAGTCCCTTTCTTGAAGAGAACGGCTCCGATACCAATTGAGAGCACCTAGAGGGGGGGTGAATAGGTGATCCTGTAACACTTCAAAACTTAAGCCACAAAACTTGGTTAATTGTTAGCACAATAATTGCCAAGTGGCTATAGAGGAATCCTCAACAAAACACAATAACCAACAAAGATCAATCACAGAGATGGCACGGTGGTTATCCCGTGGTTCGGCCAAGACCAACGCTTGCCTACTCCACGTTGTGGCGTCCCAACGGACGAGGGTTGCAATCAACCCCTCTCAAGTGGTCCAAAGACCCACTTGAATACCACGGTGTTTTGCTTGCTTTATCTCAATCCCGTTTGCGAGGAATCTCCACAACTTGGAGCCTCTCGCCCTTACACTTGAAATTCACAAAGAACACGGAGCAAGGGAGGGATTAGCGACGCACACAAGACACAAGAATCAGAGTGTCAACACGCACACAAGTCGCAACAAGAGCTCGCAACACAACTCAATGAGTTCACAACTCCACTAGAGCTCTATATGCTATCACAATGAAACGAATGCGCGAAATCGATGTCTTGGTGCTTAGAAATGATTAGGAGATGCTTGGTGTACTCCTCCATGCGCCTAGGGGTCCCTTTTATAGCCCCAAGGCAGCTAGGAGCCGTTGGGAGCAATCTTAGAAGGCAGATCTTGCCTTCTGTCGACTGGCGCACCGGACAGTCCGGTGCACACCGGACACTGTCCGGTGCCCGATTTCCTTCCTTAAATAACGAAGCCGACCGTTGGCAGCCTGAGAGCCATTGGCGCACCGGATATGTCCGGTGCACACCGGAAAGTCCGGTGCCCCCTTCTAGCCGTTGGCTCGGCCACGTGTCCCGCGCAGATTGCGCGGCCGACCGTTGGCCCGGCCGACCGTTGGCTCACCGGACAGTCCGGTGCACACCGGACAGTCCGATGAATTATAGCCGTACGTCGCCGGTGAATTCCCGAGAGCGGCCAGTTCGCTCGAACCAGCCTGGCGCACCGGACACTGTCCGGTGCACCACCGGACAGTCCGGTGCTCCCCGACTCAGCAGATTCTTGGCTGCTCAAGCCAAGACATTTCCAATTGGATTTTTCCTGTTTCCAGCACTTAGACACAATACATTAGTCCATAAAACAATGTACTAAGTCTGAGAAACATACCTTTATCCTTGATTTGTACTTTGTCCACCTCTTTACACTTAGGCACTTGTGTTGGACACTAAATCACCAAAACACTTAGAAATGGCCCGAGGGCACATTTCCCTTTCAGGACGACATAGTCGTCGCCAGCAGGAGCAAGGAGGACCATCTCGCTGACCTCGCCGAGACATTCGCGAACATGCGAGACGCACGACTTCGCCTCAACCCGGAGAAGTGCGTCTTCGGCGTTCGCCAAGGGAAAATATTGGGCTACCTGGTATCACACCGTGGCATCGAGGCCAACCCAACTAAAATCCAGGCCATCGTCAACATGACGCCCCCGCAGTCGGCAAGAGAGGTCCAGCGTCTGACAGGCAGATTGGCCGCCCTCAACAGATTCATCTCCAAGTCCGCTGAGCGAAGTCTTCCCTTCCTCAAAACACTCCGCGGCGCAAAAGACTTCGCTTGGGGACCAGAGCAGGCGGCGGCCTTCGCATCACTAAAACAGTACCTGTTGGAGTTGGCGGTTCTTACAAGCCCCGACTCTTTGCTACCCCTATTGCTTTATGTGGCGGCCTCGCCGCACGCGGTCAGCGCGGCGCTAGTTCAGGAGCAGACAGTAGAGGGCGTGATCAGACAGTGCCCAGTTTATTACGTCTCCGAAGTGCTCACACCGTCAAAGTGTAACATGACGGAACTCGAAAAGATTGCATATGCAGTTGTTATGTCTTCGCGCAAACTGCGCCACTACTTTGAAGCATTCAAGGTCCGCATCACCTCAGATAGGGGACTCAGCGAATTATTCAGAAACCCGGAGGCATCGGTACGGATCGCCAAATGGGCGGCCGAACTCTCCGGCTACCACATCACTTTCGAGCCTAGGACGGCGATCAAGTCACAAGTTCTAGCAGACTTCGTCGTCGACTGGACCGGGCCAATAACACAGCCGGACCCGTCTGCAGAGAAAGTTTGGACAATCCACTGCGACGGCGCTTGGTGCCATGCGGGGGCAGGCGCTGCTGCAGTCATCACCTCACCCGCCGGGGTCAAGCACAAATATGCGGCACGCTTAAGCTTCGCTCTAGAATCTGACAGATGCACAAACAACATAGCAGAATACGAGGCTGTCATCCTCGGCCTCCGCAAACTAAGAGCCCTCGGTGTCACCACCTGCATAGTCCGAACAGACTCCAAAGTGGTCGCCGGCCAGGTCGAGAAAGATTATGCAGCAAAAGACCCCGCTCTTATGCAATACCTCGCAGCCATCCGAAGTCTCGAGAGACAATTCAAGGGATTCACATTGCAGCATGTGGACCGGGCCAAGAATGAAGAAGCCGACGCATTGGCTAAAGCAGCCGCCAGGGGTGAAGCCCTACCCTCCGACGTGTTCTACCACGTCATCGGCACGCCAGCCGTCCGCAGCCCCGAAGGGCTCCAAATAACCAACGACAGCGAGGGCCACCACATAATCAACCTCATCATGACCGAGGACTGGCGGGCGCCAATAACCCTGTACCTGCAGGGGTACTATCACCCAATCGACAGCAATGAGGCCAAGCGCCTCCACCACCGAAGCCGGGACTTCGCACTGATCGAGGGCCAACTTTACAAGAAGGGGGTCAGTCAACCGATGCTCAAGTGCGTCACCGAGACCGAAGACGTCCAAATCCTGCGCGAAGTCCACAAGGGGACCTGCGGCTCCCACGTGGGGCCTAGGGCCCTAGCGGCAAAGGTGATTCGCCAAGGTTTCTACTGGCCTGCCATTATCTGCGCTGCAAATCGGGTCGTCAGATCCTGCGAAGCCTGTCAGAAATTTTCCCCACGCTCGGGGCGCCCCTCGCAGTTCACGAAGCTGATCGCCCACACGTGGCCCCTTCAGCGCTGGGGCCTAGACATTGCCGGGCCCCTGCCCACGGCTCAGGGGAACCTCAAGTTCACCTTCGTCGCCGTTGAATACTTCACCAAATGGATTGAAGCGAGGGCAGTATCCACCATCACATCGAAGACAGCCCAGAAATTCTTCTGGCAAAACATTGTTTGCCGCTTCGGAGTACCGTCCGAACTCACGGTCGACGACGGCAAGCAGTTCGACAACCAAGATTTCAAAGACTTCTGTTTCTCCATCGGCACCAAGCTTGCCTTCGCCTCCGTGTACCACCCCCAGTCCAATGGAGTCGTGGAGCGCGCCAACGGCAAAATTTTCACAGTCGTCAAGAAAATACTCCTCGACGACAAAAAAGGCAAGTGGCCTGACCTGTTACCCGAAGTGGTCTGGGCACTGAATACAACCGAGTGCAGGGCGACTGGGTTCACCCCCTTCCGCCTATTATACGGATCGGAGGCCATGACTCCGCAAGAAATAAAGCATGGGTCGCCTCGGACAGCCGCGTCGGCCGTCCCAGACGTAGACAAGCCGACTTCGAAGGACCTCATCGACGGAGACCGCGTCTTCGCCCTACAAGCCCTGGACAAATACCAAGCCCAGACAAAGGCATGGCGCGATCAGGCAGTCATCCCAGGGGAATTCAGCGAAGGGGACCTCGTACTCGTCCGTACAGCTCGAACAGAGTCCAGGGGCAAGCTGGAGCCTAGGTGGGAGGGCCCTTTCATTGTCAAGACGAAGGCCTCCCCCAGCGCATACAGGCTCGCCACGCCAAACGGCGAAGACCTGGAGCATTCCTGGAACATCGATAATCTCCGCAAATTTTTTGTTTGACTCATCAGGGCCAGCTCGCCCTTGTAACTCGCAAAGACAATTTTTATTCTGGCCCGCACTCTTTTCCTCCCGGGGGGTGAGGTTTTTAACGAGGCGGAGTCATGTAATATACAGTGCAAAATCCCCCGCAAAATCTACGTCGAAAAAAGACCGCGCCGACGGTCTTCGACATTCGACCAACACATAGTCACCGCGAGGCCCAGCATCAGCCACCCTCGCGTGCGACAACTCCATGCAGAAGTCGCCTAAGGGTGCAGCCAGACTAGCACAAAAAGTGCGAAAAATCGAAGTCTTCCGCGAAGACTATCCGCGCAGAAGTCGCCTAAGGGTGCAGCCGGACTAGCACAACAAGTGCGAAAAATCGAAGTCTTCCGCGAAGACTATCCGCACAGAAGTCGCCTAAGGGTGCAGCCGGACTAGCACAAACAAGTGCGAAAAATTGAAGTCTTCCGTGAAGACTATCCGTGCAGAAGTCGCCTAAGGGTGCAGCCGGGCTAGCACAACAAGTGCGAAAAATCGAAGTCTTCCACGAAGACTATCCGTACAGAAGTCGCCTAAGGGTGCAGCCGGGCTAGCACAGCAAGTGCGAAAAATCGAAGTCTTCCGCGAAGACTATCCGTGCAACGGTCGCCTAAGGGTGCAGCCGGACAAAGACTAACAAGCGCGAAAACAACTACACCAAACCGTCCGCACAAAGACCGACTACATGCGCACCAGCGCAACATAACAAACACACCAGACCAAGTACGTAATGCCTTCGTGAGCATAGCCGAAGGCACATAACTTCATCATACAAGCTATTACATACGTACAAGCGAGGGCATCACACTTTACATCGGCTCAACCTTCGGAATAATTCTCATCTCCCTATAGTTAAACAACATTATCCTCAGCTCCTCACCCGCAAAAAGACTTCGCAGCTCCCCCTCACCTGCACTCACAGCAGCCGGCAAGGACAACAGTTCCTGCCTGCCAGCCCTACTCACACGAAGCCGACCACCGTCCACCTCACTCACTCTACGCTTCGCGACCGCCCTTCGCCGCCTACGCCCAGCACTCGAACCAGGCACAACTTCAGCATCCACAGCATGCGGCGAAGCCTCCGCCGCTGCCACATCCAAGGCCGCAAAATAGTCCAAGTCCTCATCCGACGACTCTTCAGTCCACTCAACCGAGCCCCCAGAGTCACCAAAATCAGAAAACTTAGATGCAGACTCATCCGATTTATTCCCATCATCCACGGTCGAAGCCGCCAAAAAATTAGTAGTAGCGGTTGCGTGCGCAGGCCCAAAATCTTGAACCTGCGCAGCAACCAAGGTTCAGCAACATATCCAAAATTCCCTAACTACCCACACCCACTAAGCCACCTGCGAAGACCCAGCCGTCGCGGGATCCTCCACTGCCGGCTCCGCCGCCATCTCCACAGGATCCTCAGCCCTCGGCGCGGCAGTTGGCGACGGGCCTCCGCCGGCCGCAGTGGTTGCGGGAGCATCAGGAACACCTTCGACGGTTTCCGGGGTCAGCTCTGGGGCGGTCTCGGGCGCAGCCACCATCGGGTTCGCCTCTGAGTCAGGCTGCGCGCTGTTCAGAGCCCCGAAGTCATCTACCCTCTCGCCACGCGCCGCCTAAGACACAGCACACGGATTCAGCAAACCCACATTTAACCCACGTTCAACAAACACCAAACAAAAGCCAAACATTACCTGACCCCTCGCCGTCTCAGTCCGCTCCCTGACCTCCTCCCGACCGTGGGGGCCCCACAACCGGTCGTAGAGGGCTCCCGCGGATTCCTTCACCACAGGGTCCTCAACCTTGTAGATATCGCGCTCAAAATCCTCATCAGCTTGGTCGAAGACCTCATAGTGCCGGCACCCTTCGCGAGATAGCGCGTTCATCGCCCCCTCGCAGGTGACCAGGGAGGCATAGGACATAAACCCCTCCACAATGGTGGGGAGCGCCAGCAACTCCTCCTGTATCCACTCGAAGCAGCGAAGTCCGGGCTCTCGGTCCGGCACCTCGAAGTCAGCGGTCCGCGCGCCCAGCTCATGGTATGAATCCACAAGCTGTTTGCGTGTCCGCTCAGCCTCCGAGCGCGTCGAAGCCTCGGCCCTCTCCACACGGGCCTGCAGAGCGTTGAGCCGCCCCTCCAACTCCTCGGCGCGCTGCCTAGCAAGGCTGCCCTCCGCCCGCGCCAAATTGGCTTCCGCCTGCGCAGCCTGCGCCTTGGCGAGGGCCTCATTAGCTTCCTTCCTTTCCTCCGCCAGTTGGCGCCAGAGGTCAGTCCTCTCACCCTCCAGCGCGGCCACCTTATCCGCCAGCTTGCGGCATTTGCTGTCGGCGGCCGACTTTTCCCGGACGGCGTCAGCATGTTGCGTCCGAAGTCTCTCGACTTCGGCAGACACAACTGCCGTCAGGGCCCCCGACGCCGTGCGGTCAGCGAAGTCAGCCGCCTACAAGACACACATAAGACCACAGCCCCAGCAAAGCCGGTAAAAAACCGAAGTCTAGCTCAACGTACCTGACTCAGCGCCTCCTTCAGCTCCTTCAGCCGGCGGGACACAGCACCCGCCTCGTCCCTGACGGCAGCGAGTGCCGGAATCTCTCCACCGGCACTAAGAGTACTGCCCTTCGCCCTGGGCACCACGGCAGCCGCCGTGGTCGCCACGGCAGGCGGAACAACAACAAGTTGGCCTTCGTCCGACCCTGCGACATATCAATATATCAAAAAAAAACTTTCGAGCCAGCGACTCACCAACAAGATAATCCTCCACACTAATGTCGGTGGTGAAGTCGGCGACGCGCTTGCCTGGCAGCGGCAACTCTCGGGCCGCCTTCACAGCCTCCGGCACCCCGCTGGGTGCAGGGGCGGCCTTCGCAGACTTGGAACCACCGGTGGCAGGCGCCCTGCTGGATGTAGGGACGGTCGACTTCGCTGCCAGCGGCGGCTGGCTTCCGCCGGGGGCAGCAGCCTTCGCAGTCCCCCGCGGCTTCTTCGG
The DNA here is from genome assembly GCA_029449295.1 of Zea luxurians. Taxonomy (NCBI): domain Eukaryota; kingdom Viridiplantae; phylum Streptophyta; class Magnoliopsida; order Poales; family Poaceae; genus Zea; species Zea luxurians. Next base: position 68,935,390 of record JAOPSE010000019.1, on the reverse strand, counting down.
CCTGGCCTCATGAAGCCTGACGACCGCCTGGCGCTTCTGTGCAGCTCCCTGACGATCCTTGTCCATCACTGCCGACACAACAACAGCAATATTCCGCCCGTAAGGAAACACTTTCCAGTCACGAACTATGCGGGATGTAAAAAAGTCTTCGCCGGCCGCGCGGGGGACAGGAACATTCTTAGGCCACCAACCCCCGGTAACCCTCAGCATCCGCGCCGAAGACTCCCGAAGCTCGGGCGAAGACATCCTTCCCCCCGGGGCCGCGCATGTCCTCATCAATTCCCTAGCAAAACCATCAGATACACCCAGTCCTCCCACAGCAATACCTAGTTTCCTCTTCTTAGAGGATGGGGCGGCCGCCGGCGCGGGGTCGTCTCCAGTCTCTACCACCGGCTTCTTCCCACGACGATCCACATCGTCTTGGCCGGGATAACCGCCATACGACAGACGGTTCAACTCGAAAACCCTGTTCAAGCGGTCATTGGACCCACGAATATCCCAGCTACGCTGGCCCTCTGTCCTCGGCACGTACCGACCGACGATCCGCACCGCCCCATCCTCCGCCTCACGCACAAAGGCGGCTGGATCGCGGCTACGCAGATCCAGCGCGAAGGCGGGACTTCGCACCAGCTTCCCACCATGGGAAGGCATCTGGCGAGGGCATACTTCGCCCAGCGCCCAGCCATGCGCCAAAGGCCACACTCCGTACGCCACAAACTCCTCAACCAAATCGCGCCCGCTGCTCAGGCCGGCGGCGCACCGAAGGGCCCCTTCGTCCGCATCCCCCTCCGCCACTTCAAACGGCGGGTATGCTGAGTAATAATGCGAGCACATCTCGGCCACGGGGAGCCCCGGATGGTCTTCGACTGTGCCCTCCGCAACGTAGAACCAAAACTCATGCCAGTTGCCCCACTTGTTGCAGGCACAAGGAACCAACTCAACTACATCCATCGTGGTCTTGCCGGTCTTCGGCGTAAATGTACAGGACCCAAACTGGGCAACCTCATTCCCGATCATCCTTTTCTGCCAATGCAGGCAATAGTACTTCACGAAGACTTCGACCGATGGCTGTCTGCCGTACGAAGTCGTCGCCTAGACATACTTCGACAGAGCCACCACGGCATTCAGAGTCAGCTGATGAATCTGGACGTTAAATTTGCGCAGGACTTCTCCCACAAATCTGTGCGTAGGCAGGCAAAGACCAGCGGCAAAGAACGCCTCGAACACAACCAACTCGCCTTCCGGCTCGGGGACCTCCTCCGTCCCCGGGACACGAGCAACTCCGCTGCCAAAGTAACCAAACCGCTGCATATCTTGCACGCGGACCGAGGACATCCGCGACACACCGAAATCCACCGTATCGCCGGCGCGCAACTCCTCCGCCGCCACAGTGCTCAACGTCTCCTCAGACGACGCGTCGGCCGGCGGTGTAGCGGCAGCAGAAGAAGAAGAGGTCGGCATCGCTACGTACCGTCGGCGGCGGCGGGCGGTCTGCTTCACTCGGGCCAGATCTCCGGCGAACAAGAGCAAGGAAGGCGGACGAGCAGCAAGAAGGTGGAAAAAAGCGGCTAGGGTTTTCACGGAGCGCGGAAGGATAAAATTCAAAACGCGCTGCCCCCCCCCCCCGCCCCCTTTTATACACAGGGCGCGGCGCTTCGGGAAACCCGCATTCCAACAGTACGGTGTCAATCAACGGTCATGTCAAAAACCCCCGCGGAACCACTTCGAGCGAGGGCAGCGTCTCCGCCATCTAGCGACGTCTTCGGCACCAGATGACTTAGTCGAACTGGTCCCTCGGAGGGCAAATGTTGGGGCGAAGGCGAAGACGCCACCCTTCGCTCGATGCCTTCGCCGTAATCGTTGGACCAGCGGAGACAAGACAGCGGGCAGGCTCACCCTTCGTCCCATTCGTCACCGGACGAAGACCTGTGACGAGGTCGTCCTGTCTTGCGACCTCGTCCAGCACGCAGGCCCACGGCCACACGGCCCATTGTAACAGGCCCTGCGTGGCCGCTGCGCATTACAGGCCTAATTTGTAAAGGCATCCCTGTAATTACGGTCTGTAACCCCACTTTATGGGAATATTCCGGGGATAATCTAGGTGTCTGAGGGCACATGCGTCCTTAACACAGGACGCTGGGCACTCAGATACCTATAAATACCCCCGCACAGTGCCCTTGAGAGGCTAGATGAACAGAGCTTTTGCCATCACGTGCTGAAACCCTGTTTGTGCTATTACACACCCCCCCCCCCCCCGTTGGATCAACTTGCGCCAGTGAGCAAGTTCCAACAATTATGAACAACATTTCTCCTACCAACATTTCTATCATGCACATAGGAAGAACTAGAGGCAAACATGGCATGAGAATCAAAAGCATCATATGCATTACAACTCCTATGAGTATTTCTAGATTGTCTCCTATCATGGTACATAAAAGCATGATTCTTTTGCACACTACTAGCCATAGGGGCCTTCCCTTTCTCCTTGGCGGAGATGGGAGCCTTATGGCTTGTTATGTTCTTGGCTTCTCTCTTGAAGCCAAGACCATCCTTAATTGAGGGGTGTCCATCCCTTGCAAATTTTAATTTATCAAATTCACTCTTGCTAGTCTTAAGTTGAGCATTAAGACTAGCTATTTCATCATTTAGTTTAGAAATGCACTCTAGGTGTTCATTACAAGTATCAACATTAAGATCTTTACACCTAGTGCAAACATGTTCTACACAAGAGTTAAGTTTACTAACTACTTCTAGTTTAGCATTTAAATCATCATTAACACCTTTTAAAGTAGAAATGGTTTCATGACAAGTAGATAGTTCATAAGAAAGCATTTCATTTCTTTTAACTTCTAAAACATAAGATTTTTGTGCCTCTACAAATTTATCATGTTCTTCATACAACAAATCCTCTTGCTTCTCTAAAAGTCTATCCTTTTCATTCAAGCCATCAATCAATTCATTGATTTTATCAATTTTATTTCTATCCAATCCCTTGAACAAGCTAGAGTAATCTATTTCCTCATCGCTAGAATCATCATCACTTGAAGAAGCATAAGTGGTATCCCGAGTACATACCTTCTTCTCTTTCGCCATGAGGCATGTGTGATGTTCGTTGGGGAAGAGGGATGACTTGTTGAAGGCAGTGGCGGTGAGTCCTTCATTGTCGGAGTCGGAGGAGGAGCAATCCGAATCCCACTCCTTTCCGATATGTGCCTCGCCCTTGGCCTTCTTGTAATTCTTCTTCTTCTCCCTCTTGTTTCCCTTTTCCTGGTCACTATCATTATCGGGACAGTTAGCAATAAAATGACCAAGCTTACCACATTTGAAGCATGAGCGCTTCCCCTTTGTCTTGGTCTTGCTTGGCTATCCCTTGCGACCCTTAAGCGCTGTCTTGAAGCGCTTGATGATGAGGGCCATCTCTTCATCATTGAGCCCCACCGCCTCAACTTGCGCCACCTTGCTAGGTAACGCCTCCTTGCTTCTCGTTGCCTTGAGAGCAATGGGTTGAGGCTCATTGATTGGACCATTCAGTGCGTCGTCCACGTACCTCACCTCCTTGATCATCATTCGCCCGCTTACGAATTTTCCAAGGACTTCTTCGGGTGACATTTTGGTGTACCTGGGATTCTCACGAATATTATTCACCAAATGTGGATCAAGAACGCTAAAGGACCTTAGCATTAGTCGGACGATGTCGTGGTCCGTCCATCGCGTGCTTCCGTAGCTCCTTATTTTGTTGATAAGGGTCTTGAGCCGGTTGTATGTTTGGATTGGCTCCTCGCCCCTTATCATCGCGAATCGTCCAAGCTCGCCCTCCACCAACTCCATCTTGGTGAGCAAGGTGACATCGTTCCCCTCATGAGAAATCTTGAGGGTGTCCCAGATCTGCTTGGCATTGTCCAAGCCGCTCACTTTATGGTACTCGTCCCTGCACAAGGAGGCTAACAACACAGTAGTAGCTTGTGCATTTCTATGAATCTGTTCATTAATAAAAATAGGACTATCCGAGCTATCAAACTTCATTCCATTCTCAACAATCTCCCATATGCTTGGATGGAGAGAGAATAGGTGACTACACATTTTGTGGCTCCAAAATCCGTAGTCCTCCCCATCAAAGTGTGGAGGCTTGCCGAGAGGAATGGAGAGCAAATGTGAATTTGAACTTTGAGGAATACGCGAATAATCGAAAGAAAAGTTTGAGTTAACCGTCTTTCGTTTGTCGTAGTCATTGTCGTCGTTGTCCTTATGGGAAGAAGTGGACTCATCACTGTCGTCGTAGTAGACGATCTCCTTGATGCGTCTCGTCTTCTTCTTTCCATCTTTGCGTCTGTGGCCCGAGCCCGAGTCGGTAGGCTTGTCATCCTTCGGCTCGTTGACGAAGGACTCCTTCTCTTTATTGTTGATCATGATTCCCTTCCCCTTAGGATCCATCTCTTCAGGTGATTAGTCCCTTTGTGAAGAGAACGGCTCCGATACCAATTGAGAGCACCTAGAGGGGGGTGAATAGGTGATCCTGTAACACTTAAAACTTAAGCCACAAAAACTTGGTTAAGTGTTAACGCAATAACCGCCAAGTGGCTAGAGAGGAGTCTTCAACAAAACACAATAACCAACAAGAGATCAATCACAGAGATGGCACGGTGGTTATCCCGTGGTTCGGCCAAGACCAACGCTTGCCTACTCCACGTTGTGGCGTCCCAACGGACGAGGGTTGCAATCAACCCCTCTCAAGCGGTCCAAAGACCCACTTGAATACCACAGTGTTTTGCTTGCTTTTCTTAATCCCGTTCGCGAGGAATCTCCACAACCTGGAGCCTCTCGCCCTTACACTTGAAGTTCACAAAGAAGCACGGAGCAAGGGAGGGATTAGCAACTCACACAAGACACAAAGATCACAGCAAATACGCACACACAAGACCCAGACTTAAGCTCAAGAGACTAGCACACTAGAACGGAGCTCAAATCACTAGAATGTCGAACAAGTGCGCAAGAATGGAGTGTGAGTGATCAAGAGTGCTCAAGGAATGCTTGGTTTTTCTCCTCCATGCGCCTAGGGGTCCCTTTTATAGCCCCAAGGCAGCTAGGAGCCGTTGAGAGCAATCCTGGAAGGCAGATCTTGCCTTCTGTCGACTGGCGCACCGGACAGTCCGGTGCACCACCGGACACTGTCCGGTGCAGATATCCTTCCTTATTTGGCGAAGCCGACCGTTGGAGTCTGAGAGCCGTTGGCGCACCGGACACTGTCCGGTGCACACCGGACAGTCCGGTGCACCAATGTGACCGTTGGCTCGGCCACGCGTCACGCGCGGAATCCTTGGCCGACCGTTGCCCCGACTGATCATTGACTCACCGGACAGTCCGGTGCACCACCGGATAGACCGGTGAATTTTAGCCGTACGCCGTTAATCATCTCCCGAGAGCGACCAGTTCGCCTGTGAACGGCTCACCGGACAGTCCGGTGCTCCACCGGACAGACCGGTGAATTATAGCCGTACACCGCCGTCGAAGTCCCGAGAGCAGCCTGTTCGCCAGAGCCAGCCTGGCACACCGGACACTGTCCGGTGCACCACCGGACAGTCCGGTGCACCCAGACCGAGCAGACTTTGGCTAAACAAAGTCATCTCATTTCCAATTCAATCTTTCCTGTTTCCAGCACTTAGACACAATACATTAGTCCATAAAACAATGTACTAAGTCTAGAAACAAACCTTTTGACATGATTTTCACTTTGTCCACCACTTTGCATAGATTAGCACAAAAGCACTTGCGTTGGCACTCAATCACCAAAATACTTAGAAATGGCCCAAGGGCACATTTCCCTTTCACAGCCCCAATGACCTTATCTTCAGCTGCAATGTATAATCGGAATGGTACTCCTGCTCGTGGCACTTTTAATATGGGAGCCGAAGATAAGTATTTTTTGATGAGATCAAATGCTTCTTGCTGTTCTGCCCCCAAGCGAATTCGGCATCATTCTTAAGCCAAAGGATAGGGGTGAAGGCATCAATCTTCCCGGCTAGGTTAGAAATAAACCTTCGTAAATAATTCACCTTGCCGAGAAACTTCTGCACTTCGACCTTACAAGTCGGAGGTCCCACATTCCGAATAGACTTGATTCGGTTAGGGTCTATTTCTATACCATGTTCATGGATGACAAATCCTAAAAACTTACCAGCCGACACTCCAAAAGCACATTTACGTGGGTTCATTTTCAAACCATACCGACGCATTTTATCAAAGGCTTTGCGCAAATCAGCTATATGAGGACCAAACTCAGCCGATTTGACTACAATATCTTCAATGTAGACTTCCACAGTGTTTCCTAACAACTCATGGAAGATCAGATTCATAGCCCTCTGATAAGTAGCACCAGCATTTTTAAGACCGAATGTCATGACAACCCATTCAAATAAACCAATGAAGCCTAGACATATAAAGGCCGTTTTAGACGCATCCTCTTCGGCCATGAAAATCTGGTTATATCTGGCATTACCATCAAGAAAGCTAATAATTTTATTTCCTGATGCATTATTGATTAATGTGTCGGCTATGGGCATATGATATTCATCTTTAGGAGTTGCTCTATTTAAATTGCGAAAATCAATGCATACCCTAAGCTTACCTGACTCCTTCTTCTCTACCGGCACAATATTGGAGACCCACTCTGCGTATCTGTAAGGTCTAATAAAATTAGCTTCTAGCAGCCGGTGGATTTCGTCCTTGATTCGTGGGAGAAGATCTGGACGAAAGGTTCTAGCTTTCTGCTTGAAAGGTCTGAAACCGGACTTAATAGGCAGCCGATGTTCGACGATCTCTCGGCTTAGTCCAGGCATCTCAGTGTAATCCCAAGCAAAACAATCTGAATATTCCTTCAATAGACCGATCATCTCATTTCTAGGATCGGTCTCCAGGGTCTTGTTTACAAAAGTCGGCCTTGGAGTGTTACCATCTCCTATGTCAATCTCCTCCAAAGGATCGGCCGATGTAAATCCCTGTCCTAGTTTATCAAGATCTCTGAATTCCTCTATCATGTCCCCTACAGAGGAATCAGATGGTCTTTGTGTGATGGCGGACTTTCCGGTCTCGGGGACCGGATCATCCATAATACTGTCTTTTCGCTGCGGTAGATGTTCGATCTTAAAGTCCGAACTATTTTGGGAAAGACCAGACCATCCGGCTTTGGGATCCGAACTGTCCGTGACCAAAGGCTCATAAACTTTGTGTGTATTCATCATTTAAACTCTATTTAGGATTTAGCCGATTCTCCATCGGCTCTAGCATTACAGGAATGAAACCTTTCTTATCTATACTTATGAACTGATAATCAGAAAAATCTACTCCTGTGAGACATGTAGCAGTCTCATAAGTCCAGAGTACAGGGGCATCGGCCACAGCGATGCAGGCCGATACATCAGCATGTACTTGTTCTACCTCATCGCCTACCCATTGTATTAGCATTTGATGTAATGTAGAAGGTATACATTGATTGGCATGAATCCAATCTCTGTCCAGAATTAAACTGTAATTTCCTTCTACATCGGCGACGAAGAATGCAGTAGCAAGGGTCTTAGTCCCGATGGTTAATTCAACGGACATGACTCCCCTGGCCTTAATCGAACTATCCCCAACACCGCTGAGGGTCATGTTGGTCTTGACAAGTTTGTCATCTTGTTTACCTAATTTCTATATAATGAATAAGGCATTAGATTTACAGCCACCCCTCCATCTACCAACATCTTAGCAATCGGTATTCCATCAATGTGACCGCACACGAAGAGCGGCTTTAAATGATTTACCGATTCCTTTGGTTTAGTAAAGGCGACTTCTTTAGGACCGAAATCGAACTGGGCAACAACAGGTTCATCGTCGCCGATAATAGTACAATCGGCAGAAAATGTAATAACATTTACATCCATACCTGGGCGTTCTGGAGAAGCCTTGTAGTCGACCAAGTCTTCTCCCAGCAGGTCATCTTCTTCCATTGATGTTGGCGTGTCATTGGAGGCTTCCTGGTGCGGTGCGGACGGTCCGGACTCCGGGGGCGGACGGTCCGCGCCTGGTGCAGATTGCCCAGTCTTGCTGGCCAGGCCTGCCATACCTGCAGGGTGCTGTACAAGTGTTGTTTCATTTTCTATTTTTGTGGTCGTTTGATTTTCCTCAACGGCCTTTGGTCTCCATTTCTTTTGCGGTGGCGGGTACTGTGGATGTGTGTCATTGAATATCTTTTCCGCCTCCTTTTCCTGGCTCTCCTTCGCTCTTAGGCGCTGTAATTTCCGCTTTTGGGACCGTGTCAATCCCGCTGGGCACCATCGAGGCATGGAGTATTTTGGATCGGCTGTTTTTATGGTAGCCGTATCTTCTTTTTTGGTTATGTTGGCCGATTCACCAAAAATCATCGGCCCTTTATTATCTTCCTGTATGACAACGTCTGCAGTACCTATTTTGATGACGTCCTTCTTTGTTGTCCTTTTGGTTGCTGCAGGTACATGCCCCCCTGCCGGATTGGTCGGCCTTGGAGGCCGAGTAGTCCAGCAATCCTGTTGGGTCTGTGCCTGGTGACCGGATTGAGCAGTGCTCAATTGGTCTTGTACTGGTGGCGTCAACCTATCAAAAACAGATGTTTGGGGTGCCCCCCAGGCGGGGTACTGTGGCATCCCAAATGGATATGGTGGCATGCCCCACATTTGATTTGGGACATATGGTGGAGGTAAATATGTGTATGAATATGGCATAGGCGAATAAGGGGGTGGAGGTGCCCATGTCGGTATGTTAGGTCTCAATTGTATAGTATGACCTTTCATTTCTTCCTATTGGTGGGGTGGTCCAATCGGCCTGACCTGACGTTGCTCATGAATTGGTGAGCGGGGTCGCTTTGCTGGCCGGTCACTGGGGCCGGCCTTCTTTTTTACGTATTTAGACAATAATTTATCAAAAGTTGTGCCGGCTTTAACCAACCGACCAGCTGCCTTGAATGCATTTGTTTTTCACGTACCTATCTCTGGTCGTCGTGGTTTGAAAGTACGTGGCCGTTGTGAGTCCTGAGTACGGCCGGACCGTCCGCTGGAGTTCTCTGGACCGCCCGGCGGGGTCCCGGACCGTCCGTGCCTATGTGCCGGACCGTCCAGGATGCGCAGCATGGGTTCCTGCATCTGTCTCCCTGTCTGCGCTTGCCTCCCAGTGCTAGAGGCTGTGATTGTCACCTTCAGGGTCTCCCCTCCGTCAGGAGTCTTCTCGGCTACCACTTCCTGCAAGAAACTTTACGATCCCCATCGGCCTCTTTAGCATTACCGATGATTGTCTCTTTGCCATTGCCCTTATCGGCTGTGTTTGGCCGAACCAAGACTTTCTTGCCCTCGAAGTCAATCATGTTCATCGGAAAGGGCTCTGTATCCACCTGCATTTCCTGAAATTTTAACCGTCCCTCATTAATGGCCGATTGAATCTGTCGCCGAAACACATTACAATCATTAGTGGCATGAGAAAATGAGTTATGCCACTTGCAGTATGCACGACGTTTTAGCTCGTCGGCAGATGGAACAGTGTGATTTATTTTAATGTTGCCATTTTTGAGTAATTCATCAAATATTTTATCACACTTACCAACATTAAACGTAAACTTAACCTCCTCTTACCGTTTCTTTTGAACCGGCTGTAAGGAGGAACAAGCTGAAGATTTGGCCTGTTTTGGCCAAACCATTTCAGCAGCATACACTTTTGCTGATTCGTCATCTGAGCTACTTTGGTCGCATTCTACTATATGTACGTTGTGACGAACTGTTTTAGCAGTTTCTTTACTTCGGCTTTCACAAGCCAAAGCTCTCTGGTGTAACTGTGCTAGTGTAAAAAATTGGATGCCTTCTAATCTTTCTTTTAAATAATATCTTAGACCATTAAAGGCTAATCCTGCTAGCTGTTTTTCTGCTAAATGAATTTGGAAGCATCAGTTTCTTGTATCTCGGAATCTCTGGATGTAATCATTAACCGATTCATCTTTTGCTTGTCGCAATGACACTAAATCTACCAAATCCAACTCATAGTCACCAGAGAAAAAATGATCATGAAATTTTTGTTCTAGATCCCCCATGATGAAATAGAATTAGGAGGTAAAGTGGCATACCATGCAAACGCAGTTCCTGTTAAAGATAATGAGAATAAACGTACGCGAAATGCCTCTGTGTCGGCCAACTCTCCTAATTGTGCTAAAAACTGTCCTATGTGTTCGCGTGTGTTCTTTCCTTGATCACCCGAAAATTTTGCGAATTCGGGTATCCTGGTTCCCTGTGGGTATGGGTGGTGATCAAATCGGCTGTCATAAGGTTTCCGATATGATTGCCCCCCAGGGATCATGCTTACTCCGAGTTTATCTCGGAACGCCCCGGCTATTTCTTCCCTCACTATATCAATGGCAGCCGGTGCGAGACCACTAGCTCTCTGGTCAAACATAGGTGGGGTTGGCTGGATATTAGCATGTTGTCTTTCCCCCCATTGGTTTGAGCTACGTGGTGCATTGCCACTTGCCCTATATGGTTCATATGTTTGATCGTTCCTTTCCGGCCTTCTAGGTGGGGCCGAAAAGTTTTCCTAGGCTCTAGATCTCGAATTAATGGGTTGATGCATTGCATAACGCGATGGGAAATGTTGCTGGGACGGGTGAGGATTCAGGTAACAATCCTCCTCAAAAAGGTCATGCGCGGACTGTCCGGACATTGGCCCGGACCGTCCGTGATTATATGCGGACCGTCCGTCGTTGTATGCGGACGATCCGACTGGGTAGTTTAGATTCTGTGCCGTGTGTGGTGGCTCGGGCGCATATCTAGGTAACTCATTAAAAATAGGCCCGACTGTTGCTGGCCCGGACGGTCCGCGCTCACGTGCGAACGGTCCGGGCATGTGTAGATCGGCTGATTTGCTGCCGATTTGCGGTTGCTCAGGGTATGTGTCCATCGGCATCCCATAAAGGGGTTGTGACTGGTCGTGACAACCTATAGCCGATGTATTACGCGTGTTACCCCCTAACTCAACCTCGTGCGAAGGAAAATTTGCGATATTAGGTTTATCAAATGCACGTACTAGTCTCTTAAAATCGCTTTGCATACCCCCTATGATGTTCTGCATTTGTTCACGTTGCTCTTCTACATAATTTCTAAGAGATTGTAGCTCGTTGGTATTACTTACATTGGGGATATCTGGTGTGGGTTGGAGCGAAGCCGGATCCGTCGCCCGATGTCGGACGACCTTGTTGTTCCTGTCCACTTTGAAGTTGGCCAAGAATTTTGCTTTTGCCTCCTGGGTCATACGCTCCTTGTGCTCCTCAAATTGGAGCTGTTCGTCAGCCGGCAAGGTTTCCCAAGTCGGCTCTATGATGTTGTTTGGGGAAATATCAGAGCTATCCCTTGAACCGGCCATTGAGGGCCGATTTGATGCGTCTATATTTGTCTTCCCCAGCGGAGTCGCCAAAAAGTATGTTGACACCTTTTTGGAGGCGCCAATTACTCAAGAGAACCAGCGGCTGTGCTCTCTGGTCAGGCGCGGATGGTCCGCGGCACAGGGCCGGACGGTCCGCGACCTGGCGCGAGGCGGCGGTGCTCTCTGGTCAGGCGCGGATGGTCCGTGACACAGGGCCGAACGGTCCGCGACCTGGTGCAGGAGCTCGGGTTCCCTGCCTGACAGTCGGACGGTCCGCGCGTGCGCAGGGGCGGCGGAAGATCGTCGGCGGCTCCTGGATCTCGCTCCCGGGAGGGACCCCGTCGGGGAGGAGAGATCCTAGGAGTTGTCTAGGCTCGGGTAGACCGACCTAGACTCCTCTAATCGACGTAGAGTCGAAGAGAAGCGGAGGATTTGGGGATTGAAAGACTAAACCTAAACTAGACTAGAATTACTCCTAATTGTACAGAAAATAAATGCGAAATAGAAGTTGTATTGATTCGATTGATGATTGCAAATCGGTCGTATACCTCTCTATTTATAGAGGAGGGGGGCTGGACCCTTTACACAACTGAATTCCGAGCTAATTCCGCGGATCTAGCTAACAAACATAGCACAAAACTCGGAACCCTATTCTACTCTGCGTACGCGCGGACCGTCTGGCCCACAGGCGCGGACTGTCCGGACCGCGGACTGTCCGGCCTCAGGGCCGGACCGTCCGCGTGCTCCTTTTAGTGCCAAACAGGTTGTTGCCTTGAACTAAGTCTAGATGAGTTGCCTTCTGAATTTGTTCCTGATCTAAAAATGGGCCGGTAACTAAAAATTTGTGACAATATATGTTTCACTTAATCTTGGTCTGGTTTAGATGTCGGCCTACCGAACGAAGAGCAGACGATAAGACTATTTTCAGCAGATTTTTTATTTCAATCTCTATCTCACTTTATTTTTCAAATTGTACTCTATAAATATAGTAATACACAGTACAAAACAATATAAATATAATAATATATAGTGTGGGGGATAGATATCCCCCGGGTCCACTAAAAGAGTAAAGGACCTCACGAAAGGCCCAAGGGCCCAATAAATCGTAAGGTCATTCTTTCGTGGGCCTAGGGAGAAACAGCCAGCGAAGCAGAACGACATGGGGCCGGATTGGTACAAGCCCGGACGGCCCGCAGCATCGAGCGAATGACCGCAACGGAGATCCGACTTTCCCGCGCCGGAGCCTCCATGCAATGAAGCCACGCGGGGATAAGTCGGCGAGGGTTACGTAGGGATAATCTCAAGAGGTTCACTATCTTTTAGCTACTCGTTGCTATCTTATCCACGTGTACTGCCCCACGGTCGAGTATATAAGGCCTAGGGGGCACCCCTTCAGAACGATCGACCCTTTACTTAGCCACCCACATCAACTCTCTGTATTCTCGATCCAGAGAGCTCTCTTGTAGCCACATCCACCAAGCATACTTATCAGGACGTAGGGTGTTACGCATCTCTAAGCGGCCCGAACCTGTAAAACTTGTCCACTGTCCCTCGTGCGATCAGCGCGAACCATTTTGCTACAGTTGTCGACACCGTCCTACTCCTAAAACACCTTGAGGGGCAACCCCGGGTGTGCGGTCGGACCCAAAACACCGACAGCTGGCGCGCCAGGTAGGGGGTGTGTCGACAATCCAAGCTAGCTCAATGGCCATCTCCTTCTACAGCAAGATCACCCTGCGTCCTGGATCCATGCTCTGCTTCGGAACAATCTCATTTGTAGCGGATGAAGAAGGAATTCTGCACCGTATCGCGGATCCGCCGGAAAAGAGGTCTCCACCAACAAACTCCGAAAATACCGGAAAAGCACAACCTCCAGCTCTCCGGATGAGGATCGTCTCCGGAAAGCCGGGAGCCGAGAGCTCGCTGACCCGGAGAACTCCGCTGCCTACTTCTCCGACAAAAGAGTGGACACAGATCGCAAGAAAAAAGGTAACCGGGGGGAAGCAAGTTGCTCTTTCCGTCCCTCATGCCTCAAAGGGGGACGGGAAGAAGATCACCACGACAGCAGCACCGTTCTACCCCGACGTCATCTTCATCGGGAGAGCGGAGTCGCCCATTATCTCCGACGACGAGCCGACTGTACCCGGGGAGGAACCGCCTCAACGAGAGTCCCGTCGACGGAGGAACCGGTGCAGGAACGTTCGACGACATCACGCAGCCGGAGAGCGGAATCCAGAACAGCCTGTCTCGCGAGACGAGGTCTCGGAGGTAGGAGAAACTCCGGAAGAACGCGTCTTCAGAGAACGAAGGAACTCCCGACGACATGATCGCCGACGAGCTCAGGAACAGGCTGAGCAGGATGCAAGGCAGCGTCGGGAGAATCCATTCTTCGGGCGCAACCTGAATCCTGACTTCGCCCGAGCTATGAACACGCCGAGCGAAGTCGGAGGGGTACTGGCTCGGATAGCTGAGGGACTTCCACGGACTCCTGACGCCGATGGCTACCGACGACTGTTCACCCAGGCGGCCAACCATCTTCTACCGCTTGCTCACCCGCCGAACGATCTACGACACGCCATCAACAGTCGCCGAGACGCGCGAAGCTCCATCAATGCTTCACGCGAGCGGCGGCATGAGAACGAGATTCGCCGTCGGGCGGAGTATGACCGGGATCACGGCATCCCGACTCAGAGCCAAGCTACCAGAACTGAGTCGGCAACGGCCTCAACTAGCGGAATCACCCGGGGGTGGTCGAGGAACCACAATCACAACTCCCCTCCCCGGGACAGACATCGTCCCCGACGACAGGAGGACACGTGCGGAGTGTCCGCTCTTACTCCGCGCCTCAGGGCCATTCAATGGCCTCCCAACTTCAAGGTATCCAATGTTGACAAATATGAACCTAAGCAGGATCCATGGGGTTGGCTAGCCGTCTACACCACCGCTGCTCGAGCTGCCGGGGCGTCCGAAGACGTGATGACCGCGTACTTACCCATTGTCCTTGGGCAAGACGCGCTGCAATGGCTGCGACATCTACCCCGACACTGCATCGACGTCTGGGGCGACTTCAGTCGACGCTTCACCGCCAACTTCCAGTCCCTCTCCGACAAGCCGGCGCAACCGTGGGACCTCAAATCCATCAAGCGCCGGGGGGACGAGACTCTCCGGTCGTACCTCAAAAGGTTTCAGACCATGAGAAATCGTATCCCCGAGGTCACGGAGGCGGATGTGATCGAGGACTTCTACAGAGGATCCAATGACTCGGCTTTCGTCCGAGCCATACTACAGAAGGCACCGACTACCTCCGAGGAGCTATTCCGGGAAGCCGACCTCTACATCACCGCCGACGAGCGAGCCCAGGACCTCATCGGAGGAGCAAAACCCGCGCCGGCAGCACCACGACGCGACACGAACCAGCAGCCCGACAAACGATGGGAAAAAAGGCCTCGCGAAGAAGTGCACGCCACCGGACCACCTGCCTCTCGCGCCCGAGGAGGACCTCGTGGAGGCGAACGCACGTTGGACGACATCCTCGACGCCCAGTGCCCGTACCACAAGGACATGCGCCACACTCTTCGTAACTGCCGAGACTTCAAGCACTCCGTTGGACACGGCCGACCCTTCCAACCTCTACCTCCTCCTCCGCCGAGGGGAGGACCAGATGAACCACGACAACCCCATCGGCAGGAGGAGGGAGGAGGAGGAGGAGCTTTTCCACGCGTTGACAGGGAGGTCAACGTCATCTTCGGCGGACACGGATCGCAGGAGAACAGAAGACAGCAAAAGCTCAACGATCGCCAGATACTGGTGGCGACCACCGGCCCTCCCGCCCCATACCGGTGGTCGGAACACCCGATCACCTTCACTCGGGCAGATCAATGGCTCAACTTCGACCATCCGGGCAAATACCCGCTTCTCGTCGATCCGGTGATCCGAGAGAGCCGGGTGAAGAAGGTGTTAGTGGACGGGGGGAGCAGCATCAACGTCACCTTCCCCCGGACACTCCAAGGCTTGGGAGTTCACCTCAAAGAGCTCCACGAGTCGGACACTCCTTTCTTCGGCATCGTGCCGACGGAAGGGGAATACCCGCTGGGCTACATCTACATGCCAGTCACCTTCGGAACTCCGGAGAACTACAGAACCGAGTTCCTGAGGTTTGAAGTGGCGAACTTCGACTGCGGGTACAACGCCATCATCGGGAGGCCTGGATTGGCCAAGTTCATGGCCATTCCGCATTACACATACATGATACTGAAGATGCCAGGACCGCAAGGGATCATAACTGTGCGCGCCGACTTCCAAGGCGCCGCAGAGTGTTTCCGAGTGGCTATTCAAGCAGCCCTCACCGCCAAGCCATCGACAGCTCCCTCCACAATGGTGAACTCTAAGCCTGAGGAGGACCTCACAGTACCGGCAAGCGAAGCTCAGACCGCGACCTCTATGCGGCCGACTGAAGAAACCAAGAGAATCAACCTGGGGTTCGCTGATGAGCGCAAGACGGCTATCATCAGCTCCAGTTTGGATGACAAATAGGAAAGCGCGCTCGTCCGGTTTCTGCAAGATAACCGAGATGTATTCGCATGGCAACCTGCGGATATGCCGGGAGTCCCAAGAGAACTGGCCGAGCACAAACTGAAGGTTTACCCCCAGGCAAGGCCGATCCGGCAAAAACTACGTCGTTTCACGCCTGACAAGAGAGAGGCCATTCGCGCCGAGTTAGCTCGCTTGGTCGCAGCTGGATTCATTAGAGAAGTATTACATCCCGAGTGGTTAGCCAACCCTGTTCTTGTACTCAAAAAGAATAAAGTGGATTGGCGCATGTGTGTTGATTATACTGATCTCAACAAACACTGTCCGAAGGATCCTTTCGGGCTCCCGAGGGTAGATCAGGTGGTGGACTCCACCGCTGGATGTTCTATGCTGTCTTTCCTGGATTGTTATTCTGGATACCATCAGATTAGTCTGGCAAAGGAAGATGAAGAAAAAACGGCATTCATTACTCCGTTTGGTGCTTTCTGTTATACCTCCATGCCGTTTGGCCTCAAAAACGCTGGAGCAACTTACCAGAGAGCCATTCAAACATGCTTAGCCGATCACTGGGGCAAGCGTGTGGAAGCCTATGTGGATGATGTGGTAATCAAAACACAGGACTCAAAAGACTTCATCGAAGACTTGCAACTGGTTTTCAACAGTCTGAGGCGGTATAGATGGAAGCTTAATCCCGAGAAATGTGTTTTCGGAGTACCAGCCGGAAAGTTGCTCGGGTTTATTGTCAGCCACCGGGGAATTGAAGCTAATCCAGATAAGATTGAAGCTATCATGAAGATGGAAGCACCTCGATCGCAGAAGAAGGTTCAGCGACTTACTGGATGCATGGCAGCTTTAAGCAGATTTATATCCAGGCTGGGGGAAAAAGGTCTGCCATTTTATAAGTTACTCAAGAAGGTGGATAAATTTCAATGGACTTCAGAAGTGCAAGAAGCTCTGGATGCTCTGAAAAAATTCTTGACAACACCACCAGTACTGAAACCACCCCGGCGAGCTACGTCAACTCAACCAGCTGAAGATTTGCTACTGTATATCTCTTGCACGACTCACGTGGTAAGCACCGCGTTAGTAGTCGAGCGAGTAGAAGAAGGACATGCCTATCCAATACAGCATCCTATCTACTTCATTAGTGAAGTCCTAGGCCCCTCAAAGAAAAAGTACCCTCAAGTTCAGAAGCTATTGTACGCAGTACTTCTAACTGCCCGCAAGCTGCGTCACTACTTTGACGACCACAAAGTCATAGTAGTCACAAGTTTTCCAATAGGGGATATTCTTCACAACAAGGAAGCCATCGGTCGAATAACCAAGTGGGCTTGTGAGCTGGGATCTCATGACATCGAGTTCCGACCTCGCACTGCCATCAAAACTCAAGCACTGGTTGATTTCGTATAAGAATGGACTGAACAACAAGTACCAGACAATCCGGAGACTGCAGAAGTATGGCGAATGTATTTTGATGGCTCACTAAAGCTGCAGGGAGCAGGAGCGGGGATTCTCTTCACTGCGCCTGGAGGCGAACACCTCAAGTATGCCCTCCAGTTGCTATTCCCAGCCTCCAACAATGCAGCCGAGTATGAAGCTTTGATCCATGGATTGAACATTGCCATATCGTTGGGCGTCAAAAGATTAATGGTATACGGGGACTCTCTGGTAGTCATCAGCCAGATAAACAAGGAGTGGGATTGCTCAAGCGATTCAATGGGAAAATACTGCACTGCCGTCCGAAAGCTGGAAGATAAATTCGAGGGTCTGGAATTCCATCATGTAGAAAGAGATCGGAACACAGCAGCCGATGTACTATCCAAACTGGGGTCCGGTCGAACTCAGGTCCCACCCGGGGTTTTCGTGCAAGAAATTCTGCAGCCAAGTATCTCAATGGATCAAACAGAAGAGTGCAACATCATAGATCAACCCGAGTCAGACCCTGATGACTGGAGAAGGCCGATCATTAAGTATATCAAGAATGAAGAAGAACCAGACGACAAGAATTTGGCAGAGCGTATTGCAAGACAGTCGTCTCACTATACACTTATTGGGGAGACATTATACAGAAGGGGTGCATCAGGCGTCCTCATGAGGTGCATTCTCCCGTCCACTGGGAAACAACTTCTGGAGGAGGTCCATGCTGGGCAATGTGGAATACATGCAGCCTCCAGAACACTAGTCGGGAAGGTCTTCAGGTCAGGATTCTATTGGCCAACAGCAAAGAACGATGCAGCCGAGTTAGTTCAGAGGTGCGAAGCCTGCCAATACTTGTCAAGGCAACAACACATGCCAGCATAGCAACTGCAGACCATACCAGTAACTTGGCCTTTCGCATGCTGGGGACTGGATATGATTGGACCTTTCAAGAAAGCTCAAGGGGGATACACTCATGTATTGGTAGCAATCGACAAATTCACTAAATGGATAGAGTTCAAGCCCATTGCCTCCTTAACCTCTGCTAAGGCCATGGAATTCATACAAGACATAATATTCAGATTCGGGATACCAAACAGCATCATAACTGATTTAGGATCCAACTTCACAAGTTCAGAATTCTTTGACTTCTGCGAGCAAAAGAGCATTCAGATCAAGTATGCATCCGTAGCCCATCCAAGAGCCAACGGGCAAGTTGAGCGAGCCAACGGGATGATATTGGATGCACTCAGGAAAAAGATCTTCGATAAGAATGAAAAATTCGCAGGAAAGTGGATAAGGGAATTACCCTATGTTGTTTGGAGCCTAAGAACCCAACCTAGCCGAGCTTTGCATGGAAACACTCCTTTCTTCATGGTCTATGGGTCGGAGGCAGTGCTACCTGCTGATCTCAAGTTTGGGGCGCCAAGGCTGATCTTTGAAAGCATAGCAGAAGCTGAGACCACCAGGCTGGAGGACATAGATATACTCGAGGAAGAACGGTTAAACGCAGTAATCCAATCAGCAAGGTACTAGCAGACTCTAAGGCGCTATCACGACAAGGCTGTGCGACAACGATTCTTCTCAGTAGGAGATCTCGTCCTCCGCCGAATTCTAACGGGGGAGGGACGACACAAGTTATCACCCTTATGGGAAGGACCCTTCGTGGTAGCAGAAGTCACTCGGCCCGGATCGTATCGCCTCACTCAGATGGATGGCACAGAAGTTGGGAACTCCTGGAACATAGAACACCTCAGAAAGTTTTATCCCTAGCTGTACCTCAAAACTGCTGGGACGATGATGATGTACTCTGTAAAGTGGAAATATGTCATCAATAAAAAAGAGGTCTCAAGGATACTCAATTCATTCACGATTGACTTGCATTCTTACTTAACTCAGGGTGACCACTATGCCCTGCTAACGGAGCAATCGACTTAAGTCGGCAACGACTTAAGGCGGTGCAACATGCTCACGCTTACTTAACTTAGGGTGACCACTATGCCCTGCTAACGGAGCAATCGACTTAAGTCGGCAACGACTTAAGGCAGTGCAACATGCTCACGCTTACTTAACTCGGGGTGACCACTATGCCCTGCTAACGGAGCAATCGACTTAAGTCGGCAACGACTTAAGGCGGTGCAACATGCTCACGCTTACTTAACTTAGGGTGACCACTATGCCCTACAAACGCAGCGATCGACTTAAGTTGGCAGCAACTTAAGACCGGTGCAACATGCTCGCGCCTATATAATTCAAGGGATGACTTCCATATCCCGCAAACAAATTTCATAATCATCATGCGTCATTACTGCCAACTCATTAACTAACAAATTCTGATACAATGAGAGAGTAACTATGTCATTCGAATGGAAAACTGGTGTCCTCTAACAAATACTCGATCATGCAAACTGCGCGCTTGGAGCACGCAAAATGTTTTTCTATTTTGCAACGTCTTTCTCAGGAGCGACCGACGAAGAAGGGCGACTCGAGGAATCAGGAGCGGCGTTCACGTCAGCCCTTATGTCTTCAGGAACAACCACGCCGGGTCTCCTCATCAAGATTCGTCCCGCCCGAATAGCCTTGTCCAGGGCTTTGTCGCGTTGGGCCTTGAGAGTAACAGAAGTTTCTTCAGCAGTTTTAGCAGCCAGTCGAGCGCTCTCTAACTCCTGGGCAATGGATTTTTTGGAAGCTCGGAGCCCTTTGATAGTAGCATCCTTCGCTGATATCAACTGCTTAAGCCGGGTTACCTCCTCCATGGATTCCTGCAGCTTACGACGTTGGAGGTCTAATTCTTCCATGGTGAAGCGATGACTTCTTTCCAAGATGGTCAGCGAATTGCTAGAATCTCGATACAACCTGTCAAGATTGTCACGAGAAGCAGCAAGGATACGTTTTTCTTCCTGCAAGCACAAGTCAGTTCCTTCAAAAAACCAAGCAAGTAATAGGAGCACAGCAAGGCAAAGCACAGTTTCGTGTATCACCTTTTTAGAGTCGAGCTGAGCATGAAGAGAAGAACTCAGTGCATTGGCATCATCTAAGGCAGCGGAGACCTGACTCAGCTCAATCTGACTTTGAGAGTACTTTTCCTCAAAATCAGTGCATCGCTGGGCCAATTCAGCCTGATCTCGAGAATGTTTTTCCTCAAGAATTGCAATCTGCCGAGTCATTCCTAGCAAGAGGTAATCAAACAAAACGAGGTCAGAAGGTAAAACAGTCCACAACAAAGGCGAAGAAAAGAAAAAGGGCACTAACTAGTGTTAGTCGCCTCCAACTCGGATACACGACGATGAAGTGACACTGGATTCCAACACGTAAGAGACGAAGCCACTTCTGGGACGGAAGCACCCTGCGATCTCAGCTGGCTGGCCATCCCATCCACCAAAACCTGATGAGAAGAACAGATGAGCATAATGACAAAAGCTCATGCAATGTAAAGATAAAGCTAAAAACAGCACAGTACCTGGAGGTTGGAAAAGAACGAAGGGATCCCCAAATCAGGAGAAATCAGCTGATAATCAGGCGCAAGGCCACCACCCGAAGCAGCTTGCAACGGACCAGTAGGAATCAGCTTAGCGCCTTCAACAGAGCCGAACGCCCGATCAGTGGGGACGCTGCCCTCTAAAGCGACCCCCTGGTCCAAAGTTTGGGCTACCACCATGCAGCCAGAGTGTGGAGGTGATCCCGCGTGAACGTCCATGGAAGTGCAGGAAGGAGACCCTGCTTGGGCACCCTCGGGGGCTGGGTCATAGTTGGCACTGCCCACTTGAGCCGGATCATCCCCGGCAGCACCCTCGGGGGCTGGGCAGTGGCTTACACTCTTCATCCGAGCTAAGTCATTCCCGGCGACATCCTCGGGGGCTGGGCATGTGTCAGCACCATTCTTGAGGTCCAGACTCCCCGCAGTAACCACCTCTAAGGTTGACGGGCCCTCAGCCACTTCCATGGAACCAGAACAATCCAAGTTAGCATCCTGACCCTCGAGATCGCGCTCTAAGGTCGACGAGGCACGGGATGACCTCAACCCAGCATCAGGCACGGCAACGCAAGCCTCCATCGCATCATCATCCACTGGCTCTAATAACAAGTCCTCTGGGACCATATCCTCAAGAGTCTGATCAAAGTTGGCCAGGGACAGTTCTTGCAGACCAATGAGGGCAGACAAAGCAGGAGAGGGAACTCCACTACTTTCACCACTGGCAAGGAATTGCCGACTGTTCTTCCGAGTCAGAGGGACCTCATTCTCTTCCTCCCTGTCGTCTTCATCAGCAACACAGGCAACACCCCCATTGGGATCAACAACAGACATACCACACCCATTGGGGTCAGCATCAGTAAATTCAGGCACGGGAACCTCCTCAGCAGCAGGAACCGATGGACCAGCGCCCCGATCCAAACTAGATACTTGCTGAAGACGTCTCTTTTTCTTTTTCTGCTCATCAGCAGAAAGATCAGTTTGATTGGCTCGGCAAGGACGTCTCGGGCGAACACGGACAGGTCTCTGAACATCCAAGGATGTACCAGCTTCGGGGAGAGGCGCCACCGCCAATGTCCCAGCAGGAGCAGCATCAGAAGAATCTTCAGCCAGCATATCAAGCATGGCACTTATTTCTGCATCATTAGGATCCAAAGGCACTTCAAAATGGACTTGTCGTTCGTCATCAGGAATCTCCCCAAGCGAGGCAACCAAAGCACTGACTTCTTCATCAGAGGGTCGCGTTCTAAGGCCCAAATTGCCATCAGTCGCAGGTGGATTTGACACGAAAAGAGTGAAGACTTTGGCAGGAGGCAAATTCCAGGCCGAGTACGCCACCGGAGCACCAACATTGGACACCTTGCCCCTGAGAATCATTTCCAGTCGGCTCACCAAGTCTGCAGAAGGGATTCTCCTGTTGGTAACCCGAGTTGAGTCGGCTAGCCCTCGATACAGATAAGCTGGGTGGACCCTATCTTTCAGTGGCTGAATGTTCTTGAAAACGAAGTCAGCAACCACAGCTTCAGCAGTTAGACCTCTCTCTTTCAGCAGTCCAACTTCAGCTAGCAACACACCGGCTTCAGCTACCTCCTCATATGTGGGAGACTCGGTCCAGCTTGGGGTGCAAACGTCTGGCTGTCTTCCCGACCGGGGGGAGAGAATTTCCATAATTATCAACTATAAACCACTCCAGACGCCATCCCTTAATGCTGTCTTTAAGGGGAATCTCAAGATATTCAGTCTTCCGTCCCCGGCGCATCTCCAAACTGGCACCTCCGACCAACTGATGTTGTCCCCCGGCCATCCCAGGGCGACAATGATACAGGTATTTCCATAAACCGAAGTGCGGCAGCACGCCAAGAAAGGCTTCGCATAAGTGAACGAAGATGGAGATTTGCAGAATTGAGTTAGGGTTCAGATGGGTCAGGTTAATGTGGTAGAAATCAAGGAGACCACGGAAAAAGGGAGAGATGGGAAGGCCAAGGCCGCGGAGAAGAAAAGGAGCGTAAACTACAGACTCGTGGGTATCCTCTGTCGGGACAGTAGTCCCGTGGCAAATCCGCCAAGAACAGAGTTCCCGCGGAGGAAGAACCCCGATGGACATGAGGTGGAGGAGTTCAGCTTCGGAAATGATAGACATGTGGTTACCTGCAAAAGGCAACTGGCTGTTGGGATCGATTCGAGGAATCACCACAGCGGACGAGCTCGCGATTTTCCTCTTGGGAGCCATCTCGATTCTACCAGTGAGCAGATTGGAGGCGAGCAGCAGAGAGGATTCGGAAGCGGGAATGCAAGAACTAGGGCGCGGAAAGCAAAGGCGGCTAAAAGCGCAGCTCTTATAGGATATTCTCGAGCCAGATACCGTTTCAAAAAGTGCCCAGTCATCACCCGGCGGTTATTTCCAAAACCCCAGCATGCCACGTGGTCATTCGGCAGTTATTTCCAAAAAGCCGATGGGCCACCTCATCACTCGGTTATCATCCTCAAAATAGCTCATGCGGCCTGCTATCACTCGGCGTTGCCTCTAAAACGATGATCTCGTGTTCAATCGCTCGGCATTACCTCTAAAGTGCCGACGGCGACCTTCAATCACTCGGCGTTGCCTCTGAAACGCTGATCTCGTGTTCAATCGCTCGGCATTACCTCTAAAGTGCCGACGGCGACCTTCAATCACTCGGCGTTGCCTCTGAAACGCTGATCTCGTGTTCAATCGCTCGGCATTACTGATAGTCGCCTAGAGGGGGGGTGAATAGGGCGAAACTGAAATTTACAAAAAAAATCACAACTACAAGCCGGGTTAGCGTTAGTAGTAAAGAAACGAGTCCGCGAGAGAGGGCGCAAAACAAATCGCAAGCAAATAAGAGTGTGACACGAGGATTTGTTTTACCGAGGTTCGGTTCTCGCAAACCTACTCCCCGTTGAGGAGGCCACAAAGGCCGGGTCTTTTTCAACCCTTCCCTCTCTCAAACGATCCCACGGATCGAGTGAGCTTTCTCTTCTTCTCAATCAACCGGGAACAAAACTTCCCCGCAAGGCCCACCACACAATTGGTGCCTCTTGCCTTGGTTACAATTGAGTGATGATCTCAAGAACAAATGAGAAAGAAAGAAAGCAATCCAAGCGCAAGAGCTCAAAAGAACACGGCAAATCTCTCTCGCTAGTCACTAAGGGTTTGAGTGGAATTGGAGAGGATTTGATCTCTTTGTATGTGTCTAGAATTGAATGCCTAGCTCTTGTAAGTGGTTGAGAGTTGGAAAACTTGGATAGCAATGAATGTGGGGTGGTTGGGGTATTTATAGCCCCAACCACCAAAAGTGACCGTTGCTGGAACTCCTCTGTTCGATGGCGCACCGGACAGTCCGGTGCACACCGGACAGTCCGGTGCCCCTGCCACGTCACCATTGCCGTTGGATTCTGACCGTTGGAGCTTCTGACTTGTGGGCCCTCCTGGGTGTCCGGTGCACACCGGACATGTACTGTTTGATGTCCGGTGCACCGGCATGGGCGTGCCTGACGACTGCGCGCGCTGCGCGCGCATTTAATGCACCGCAGGGAGCCGTTGGCGCCGCAGAGAGCCGTTGCTCCGCTGGTATACCGGACAGTCCGGTGCACACCGGACAGTCCGGTGAATTTTAGCGGAGCGGCTGCCGAGCGAACCCGAGGCTGGCGAGTTCCGGAGGCCGCGTTTCCTTGGAGCACCGGACATGTCCGGTGCACACCGGACAGTCCGGTGAATTATAGCGCGCCGGCTTCCGAGAAATCCCGAGGGTGAAGAGTTTGAAGTCGAAGTCCTCTGGCCGCACCGGACAGTCCGGTGCACACCGGACAGTCCGGTGCCTCCGGCCAGAGGAGCCCTCGGTTGCCTTGCTGCTCCTTTGTTGAATCCAACACTTGGTCTTTTTATTGGCTGATTGTGAACCTTTTGCACCTGTATAACTTATGCACTAGAGTAAACTAGTTAGTCCAATGTTTGTGTTGGGCAATTCAACCACCAAAATTATTTAGGAACTAGGTCTAAGCCTAATTCCCTTTCAATCTCCCCCTTTTTGGTGATTGATGCCAACACAAACCAAAGCAAATATAGAAGTGCATAATTGAACTAGTTTACATAATGTAAGTGCAAAGGTTGCTTGGAATTGAGCCAATATAAACTTATATGATGCGCATGGATGGTTTCTTTGTTTTTGACATATTGGACCATATTTGCACCACGAGTTTTGTTTTTGCAAATTCTTTTGTAAATTCTTTTCAAAGTACTTTTGCAAGATAGTCAAAGGTAAATGAAAAAGATTTTGTAAAGCATTTTCAAGATATGGAATTTTCTCCCCCTATTTCCAAAGCTTTTCCTTTGACTAAGCAAAACTCCCCCTCAAATAAGGTCTCCTCTTAGTGTTCAAGAGGGTTTTAAGACATCAATTTTGAAAATACTCGTTACTCCCCTCTTAGAACACAAAGAGATACCAATTTTGAAATTTACCAATATAAATTTATCAAATTTATGAAATTAGGTGGTGCGGTCCTTTTGCTTTGGGCTCACGCTTTCTCCCCCTTTGGCATGAATTGCCAAAAACGGAATCATTAGAGCCCATAAGTACTTTCTCCTCCTTTGGTCATGAAATGGATGAGTGAAGATTATACCAAAGTTGGAGAGGTGATGTGGAGCGACGACGAAGGATAAGTAGTAGAGTGGAGTGGAAGCCTTTGTCTTCGCCGAAGACTCCAATTTCCTTTCAATATACCTATGACTTGGTTTGAAATACACTTGAAAACACATTAGTCATAGCATATATAAAAGAGACATGATCAAAGGTATATTGATGAGCTATGTGTGCAAGACTAGCAAAAGAAATTCCTAGAATCGAGAATATTAAGCTCATGCCTAAGTCGGGTAAAAGATTGTTCATCAAGTGGCTTGGTAAAGATATCGGCTAATTGATCTTTAGTATTAATATAAGAAATCTCGATATCCCCCTTTTGTTGGTGATCCCGAAGAAAATGATACCGAATGGCTATGTGCTTAGTGCGGCTGTGCTCGACGGGATTGTCGGCCATTTTGATTGCACTCTCATTGTCACATAGCAAAGGAACTTTGGTTAATTTGTAACCGTAGTCCCGCAGGGTTTGCCTCATCCAAAGCAATTGCGCGCAACAATGGCCTGCGGCAATATACTCGGCTTCGGCGGTAGAAAGAGCGACCGAATTTTGCTTCTTTGAAGCCCATGACACCAAGGATCTTCCCAAGAACTGGCAAGTCCCCGATGTGCTCTTCCTGTTAATTCTACACCCCGCCCAATCGGCATCCGAATACCCAATCAAATCAAAAGTGGATC
Source organism: Zea luxurians (assembly GCA_029449295.1). Taxonomy (NCBI): domain Eukaryota; kingdom Viridiplantae; phylum Streptophyta; class Magnoliopsida; order Poales; family Poaceae; genus Zea; species Zea luxurians. Next base: position 68,909,236 of record JAOPSE010000019.1, on the reverse strand, counting down.
CCCGAGGGTACCAAAGCCCAAACTTAGGAGTAAAAGCCAAATATCTCAAGATTCGTTTCACGGCCGTAAGGTGTGATTCCTTAGGGTCGGCTTGGAATCTTGCACACATGCAAACGGAAAGCATAATGTCCGGTCGAGATGCACATAAATAAAGCAATGATCCAATCATCGACCGGTATACCTTTTGATCCACGGACTTACCTCCCGTGTCGAGGTCGAGATGTCCGTTAGTTCCCATGGGTGTCTTGATGGGCTTGGCATCCTTCATTCCAAATTTGCTTAGAATGTCTTGAGTATACTTCGTTTGGCTAATGAAGGTGCCCTCTTGGAGTTGCTTGACTTGAAATCCTAAGAAATATTTCAACTCCCCCATCATCGACATCTCGAATTTCTGTGTCATGATCCTACTAAATTCTTCACATGTAGATTTGTTAGTAGACCCATATATAATATCATCAACATAAATTTGGCATACGAACAAATCGTTGTCAAGAGTTTTAGTGAATAAAGTAGGATCGGCCTTGCCGACTTTGAAACCATTTGCAATAAGGAAATCTCTAAGGCATTCATACCATGCTCTCGGGGCTTGCTTGAGCCCATAAAGCGCCTTAGAGAGCCTATAAACATGGTTAGGATACTTACTGTCTTCAAAGCCGGGAGGTTGCTCAACATAGACCTCCTCCTTGATTGGTCCATTGAGGAAGGCACTCTTCACGTCCATTTGGTAGAGCTTGAAGCCATGGTAAGTAGCATAGGCTAATAATATACGAATTGACTCAAGCCTAGCTACGGGTGCATAGGTTTCACCAAAATCCAAACCTTCGACTTGTGAATACCCCTTGGCCACGAGTCGAGCTTTGTTCCTAGTCACCACACCATGCTCGTCTTGCTTGTTGCGGAAGACCCACTTGGTTCCTACAACATTTTGGTTAGGACGTGGAACTAAGTGCCATACCTCATTCCTCGTGAAATTGTTGAGCTCCTCTTGCATCGCCATCACCCAATCCGAATCTTGTAGTGCTTCCTCTACCCTGGTTGGCTCAATAGAGGAAACAAACGAGTAATGTTCACAAAAATGAGCAACACGAGATCGAGTAGTTACCCCCTTATGAATGTCGCCGAGGATGGTGTCGACGGGGTGATCTCGTTGTATTGCTTGGTGGACTCTTGGGTGTGGCGGCCTTGGTTGTTCATCCTCCTTGTCTTCATCATTTGCATCTCCCCCTTGATCATTGCCGTCATTTTGAGGTGGCTCATCTTCTTGATCTTCTTGTTCAACATTTTGAGCCTCATCCTCAACTTGAGTTGGTGGAGATGCTTGCATGGAGGAGGATGGTTGATCTTGTGCATTTGGAGGCTCTTCGGATTCCTTAGGATACACATCCCCGATGGACATGTTCCTTAGCGCTATGCATGGAGCCTGTTCTTCTCCTACATCATCAAGATCAACTTGCTCTACTTGAGAGCCGTTAGTCTCATCAAACACAACGTCACAAGAAACTTCAACGAGTCCTGAGGACTTGTTAAAGACTCTATATGCCCTTGTGTTTGAGTCATATCCTAGTAAAAAGCCTTCTACAGTTTTCGGAGCAAATTTAGATTTTCTACCTCTTTTGACAAGAATAAAACATTTGCTACCAAAAACTCTAAAATATGAAATGTTGGGCTTTTTACCGGTTAGGAGTTCATAAGATGTCTTCTTGAGGATTCGATGAAGATATAACCGGTTAATGGCGTAGCAGGCGGTGTTGACCGCCTCGGCCCAAAACCGATCCGGTGTCTTGTACTCATCAAGCATGGTTCTTGCCATGTCCAATAGAGTTCGATTCTTCCTCTCCACTACACCATTTTGTTGTGGAGTGTAGGGAGAAGAGAACTCATGCTTGATGCCCTCCTCCTCAAGAAAGCCTTCAATTTGAGAGTTCTTGAACTCCGTTCCATTGTCGCTTCTAATTTTCTTGATCCTTAAGCCGAACTCATTTTGAGCCCGTCTCAAGAATCCCTTTAAGGTCTCTTGGGTTTGTGATTTTTCCTGCAAAAAGAATACCCAAGTGAAGCGAGAATAGTCATCCACAATTACAAGGCAATACTTACTACCGCCGATGCTTATGTAAGCGATCGGGCCGAACAAATCCATGTGAAGGAGCTCCAGTGGCCTGTCGGTAGTCATGATGTTTTTGTGTGGATGATGGACACCAACTTGCTTCCCAGCTTGGCAAGCGCTACAAATCCTGTCTTTCTCAAAATGAACATCGGTTAGTCCCAAAATGTGTTCTCCCTTTAGAAGCTTGTGAAGATTCTTCATTCCAACATGGGCTAGTCGGCGGTGCCAGAGCCAACCCAAGTTAGTCTTAGCAATCAAGCAAGTGTTGAGCTCAGCTCTATGAAAATCTACTAAGTATAGCTGACCCTCTAACACTCCCTTAAATGCTACTGAATCATCACTTCTTCTAAAGACAGTAACACCAGTATCAGTAAAAAGACAGTTGTAGCCCATTTGACATAATTGGGATACGGAAAGCAAATTGTAATCTAAAGAATCTACAAGAAAAACATTGGAAATAGAATGGTCAGGAGATATAGCAATTTTACCCAAACCTTTGACCAAACCTTGATTTCCATCCCCGAATGTGATAGCTCGTTGGGGATCTTGGTTTTTCTCATAGGAGGAGAACATCCTTTTCTCCCCTGTCATATGGTTTGTGCACCCGCTGTCGAGTATCCAACTTGAGCCCCCGGATGCATAAACCTACAAAACAAGTTTAGTTCTTTGTTTTAGGTACCCAAACGGTTTTGGGTCCTTTGGCATTAGATACAAGAACTTTGGGTACCCAAACACAAGTCTTGGAGCCCTTGTGTTTGCCCCCAACAATCTTGGCAACTACCTTGCCGGATTTGTTAGTTAAAACATAAGATGCATCAAAAGTTTTAAATGAAATGCTATGATCATTTGATGCATTAAGAGTTTTCTTTCTAGGCAACTTGGCATGGGTTGGTTGCCTAGATCTAGATGTCTCACCCTTATACATAAAAGCATGATTAGGGCCAGAGTGAGACTTCCTAGAATGAATTTTCTTAATTTTACTCTCAGGATACCCGGCAGGGTACAAAATGTAACCCTCGTTATCCTGAGGCATGGGAGCCTTGCCCTTAACAAAGTTAGACAAGTTCTTAGGAGGGGCATTAATTTTGACATTGTCTCCCCTTTGGAAGCCAATGCCGTCCTTAATGCCCGGGCGTCTCCCATTATAGAGCATGCTTCTAGCCAATTTAAATTTTTCATTTTCTAAGTCATGCTCTCTAATTTTAGCATTAAGTTGTGCTATGTGATCATTTTGTTTTTTAATTAAGGCAAGGTGATCATGGATAGCATCAACATTAATATCTCTACATCTAGTGCAAATGGACACATGCTCAATAGTAGATGTAGAGGGTTTGCAAGACTTTAATTCAATAACCTTAGCATGCAACAAATCATTCTTAGTTCTAAGGTCAGAAATAGTAGTATTGCAAACATCAAAATCCTTAGCCTTAGCAATTAATTTCTCATTCTCATTTCTAAGGCTAGCAAGAGAAATGTTCAATTTTTCAATCCTAGCAAGCAAATCATTATTATCATTTCTAGGAATTGAAATATTGCAAATAGGAGAATCAACCTTAGCTAACAAATTGGCATTTTCATTTCTAAGGTTGTCTAAAGTTTCATGGCAAATACTTAGCTCACTAGACAATTTTTCACATTTTTCTCTTTCTAGAGCATAAGCATTTTTAACCTTAACATGCTTTTTATTTTCTTTAATAAGGAAGTCCTCTTGAGAATCCAAGAGATCATCCTTCTCATGTATAGCACTAATCAATTCATTTAATTTTTCTTTTTGTTCCATGTTAAGGTTGGCAAAAAGAATACGCAAATTATCCTCTTCATTTTTAACATCATCCTCATCACTAGATGTTTCATATTTAGTGGAGGACTTTGATTTTACCTTCTTTTTGCCGTCCTTGGCCATGAGGCACTTGTGGCCGACGTTGGGGAAGAGGAGGCCCTTGGTGACGGCGATGTTGGCGGCGTCCTCGTCGTCGGAGGAGTCGCTTGAGCTTTCGTCGGAGTCCCACTCCCGACAAACATGGGCATCGCCGCCCTTCTTCTTGTAGTACTTCTTCTTTTCCTTCCTCTTGCCCTTCTTGTCGTCACCCCTGTCACTATCACTTGATAATAGACATTTAGCAATAAAGTGACCGGGCTTACCACACTTGTAGCAAACCTTCTTGGAACGGGATTTGTAGTCCTTCCCCTTCCGTTGCTTGAGGATTTGCCGGAAGCTTTTGATGATTAGGGCCATCTCCTCGTTGTCGAGCTTGGAGGCGTCAATTGGTTGTCTACTTGGTGTAGACTCCTCCTTCTTCTCCTCCGTTGCCTTGAAGGCCACGGGTTGCGCCTCGGATGTGGAAGGCTCATCAAGCTCGTTGATCTTCTTGGAGCCCTTAATCATGCATTCAAAACTAACAAAATTCCCGATGACTTCCTCGGGGGTCATTTGTGTATATCTAGGATTGCCACGAATTAATTGTACTTGAGTAGGGTTAAGGAAAATAAGGGCTCTTAGAATAACCTTAACCACCTCGTGGTCATCCCATTTTGCGCTCCCGAGGTTGCGCACTTGGTTCACCAAGGTCTTGAGCCGGTTGTACATGTCTTGTGGCTCCTCCCCTTGGCGAAGACGGAAGCGACCGAGCTCCCCCTCGATCGTTTCCCGCTTGGTGATCTTTGTGAGTTCATCACCCTCGTGCGCCGTCTTGAGTAGGTCCCAAATCTCCTTGGCGTTCTTCAACCCTTGTACTTTGTTGTATTCCTCCTTGCTTAGTGAGGCAAGGAGAATGGTTGTGGCCTGGGAGTTGAAGTGCTCGATTTGGGCCACTTCGTCCGTGTCGTAGTCTTCATCCCCTACGGATGGCACCTGTACACCATACTCAACAACATCCCATAATCTTTTGTGGAGAGAGGTTAGATGAAATCGCATCAAATTACTCCACATAGCATAATCTTCACCATTAAAAGTTGGTGGTTTGCCTAATGGGACGGAAAGTAAAGGTGTATGTTTAGGAACGCGAGGGTAGCGTAGGGGGATCTTACTATACTTCTTACGCTCTTGGCGTTTAGAAGTGACGGACGCCGCGTCGGAGCCGGAGGTGGAGGTCGATGAAGTGTCGGTCTCGTAGAAGACCACCTTCCTCATCCTTTTGTGCTTGTCCCCACTCCGATGCGGCTTGTGAGAAGAAGATTTTTCCTTCTTCTCCTTGTGGTGAGAAGAGGAAGATCTTTTCTCCTTCCGCTTGGAGGATCTCTTCTTCTTCTCCCTTCTCTTGGTGCGGGACTCTTCCGATGAAGATGAGGTGCTCCCTTGGCTTGTAGTGGGCTTGTCATCGCCGGTCTCCATCTCCCTCTTGGTGTGATCTCCCGACATCACTTCGAGCGGTTAGGCTCTAATGAAGCACCGGGTTCTGATACCAATTGATAGTCGCCTAGAGGGGGGGTGAATAGGGCGAAACTGAAATTTACAAAAAAAATCACAACTACAAGCCGGGTTAGCGTTAGTAGTAAAGAAACGAGTCCGCGAGAGAGGGCGCAAAACAAATCGCAAGCAAATAAGAGTGTGACACGAGGATTTGTTTTACCGAGGTTCGGTTCTCGCAAACCTACTCCCCGTTGAGGAGGCCACAAAGGCCGGGTCTTTTTCAACCCTTCCCTCTCTCAAACGATCCCACGGATCGAGTGAGCTTTCTCTTCTTCTCAATCAACCGGGAACAAAACTTCCCCGCAAGACCCACCACACAATTGGTGCCTCTTGCCTTGGTTACAATTGAGTGATGATCTCAAGAACAAATGAGAAAGAAAGAAAGCAATCCAAGCGCAAGAGCTCAAAAGAACACGGCAAATCTCTCTCGCTAGTCACTAAGGGTTTGAGTGGAATTGGAGAGGATTTGATCTCTTTGTATGTGTCTAGAATTGAATGCCTAGCTCTTGTAAGTGGTTGAGAGTTGGAAAACTTGGATAGCAATGAATGTGGGGTGGTTGGGGTATTTATAGCCCCAACCACCAAAAGTGACCGTTGCTGGAACTCCTCTGTTCGATGGCGCACCGGACAGTCCGGTGCACACCGGACAGTCCGGTGCCCCTGCCACGTCACCATTGCCGTTGGATTCTGACCGTTGGAGCTTCTGACTTGTGGGCCCTCCTGGGTGTCCGGTGCACACCGGACATGTACTGTTTGATGTCCGGTGCACCGGCATGGGCGTGCCTGACGACTGCGCGCGCTGCGCGCGCATTTAATGCACCGCAGGGAGCCGTTGGCGCCGCAGAGAGCCGTTGCTCCGCTGGTATACCGGACAGTCCGGTGCACACCGGACAGTCCGGTGAATTTTAGCGGAGCGGCTGCCGAGCGAACCCGAGGCTGGCGAGTTCCGGAGGCCGCGTTTCCTTGGAGCACCGGACATGTCCGGTGCACACCGGACAGTCCGGTGAATTATAGCGCGCCGGCTTCCGAGAAATCCCGAGGGTGAAGAGTTTGAAGTCGAAGTCCTCTGGCCGCACCGGACAGTCCGGTGCACACCGGACAGTCCGGTGCCTCCGGCCAGAGGAGCCCTCGGTTGCCTTGCTGCTCCTTTGTTGAATCCAACACTTGGTCTTTTTATTGGCTGATTGTGAACCTTTTGCACCTGTATAACTTATGCACTAGAGTAAACTAGTTAGTCTAATGTTTGTGTTGGGCAATTCAACCACCAAAATTATTTAGGAACTAGGTCTAAGCCTAATTCCCTTTCAATTACCTCTAAAGTGCCGACGGCGACCTTCAATCACTCGGCGTTGCCTCTGAAACGCTGATCTCGCGTTCAATCGCTCGGCATTGCCTCTAAAATGCCGGCGGCGACCTTTAATCACTCGGCGTTGCCTCTAAAACGCTGATCTCGCGTTCAATCGCTCGGCATTACTTCCAAAATGCCGACGGCGACCTTCAATCACTCGGCGTTGCCTCTAAAACGCTGATCTCACGTTCAGTCGCCCGACATTACTTCTAAAACATCGATACAGACTACAAGATTACTCGGCAGCTACTTCTGGAAGCGTCAGTATGATGTCCAAGTTATTCGTCTACTGTCTCAAAAAGAATCAGTTTTATAATCAAGCAAAGCAAGTCATCAAGAAGAAGCCAACGTCATTCTTTCATTAAGGGAAGACAATAAGCTTACAAATCAACTCTTTGCGAGTTGATGCTTCCCTACTATTACTACATTACATTACTACTACTACTACACTACACTATACTACTCTACATTACTACTACATTATTCTAACTATACTAAACTATACTAATATCTAAGAAGACCAGTGGCGTCTAGCCACTGGCCCTGCCCCTGCCGCCGCCGCCGCCCTTGGTGTTGCCCCTGCTGCTGCCGCCCTTGGTGCTGCCCTTGCCGCTGCCGCCTTTGGTGCTGCCCCTGCTGTCGTCGCCGTCGCCGCTGCTCCTGCCGCTGCCGTCGCCGTCGCCACCGTCGTCGCCGTCGTCGTCGTCGTCGTCCTCGCCGCCGCCGTCCGAGTCCTCCTCATCCGAGGAGTACTCCGACTCATCCGAGCCCTCGATCCCGGAGCGCTCGACGGCCCGGATGTATGTCCAGACTTCCGCGGCTATCCCCTGGGAGTCGTCCGAGTCATCGGACGACGCCGGGGGAGAGACGGGAGCCGGAGATCCCTCGGACTCGGAGGAGAACTCCTCCTCCGAGTATTCCGAGTCACCGAAATCCTCCGATGGAGGAGTCGGTTCGCGCTTGCGCTTGTTGCTCTTGCCCATGGTGGAAGCAAACGGGAGAGAAGAGAAGGAAGCAGTAAAGAACAGCGAAGAGATGTGAAAAAACCAGAGGGGCAACAGCCTTATTTATAGAAGGGAAAGGCAACCGCTCACCTCCAACCGCGGTCACTAAACAGTCGCAAAGCATTCAATAAGCACTTCCACCCGTCTGGAGACACGTCAGGCGGCTGACGCCGTTTCATGCAACACTACACCCATTGGGACTCCAGTCAACAGCGCAAAGGATATGATTACACTCGCCGTCCCATCACATTACAACTCAGAAGCAGCCGGCTAAAACACTCAGCGTACCAAGCCATCCCTTGCCCACACCCATTGGGGGGGGGGACGCCCAGGAATTGTTAGTATATTTTTCAAAATGGTCACATCTGTGCAGAGCATGCAGTGAATGCCTCAAGACAAAAATGAGATATCAACAAGAGTTAGAGGGAAGCCAAATATAGCCAGCAGAGTGCAAAATATGGTCGACAGACACGACTTGAAGACTAGACAGAGAACGTCCATCAAATGTCCAATCAGTCACAGAGCAAATAAATTACACTACCTAGCAAGATACGGATGGATTGCAAACTCGGCTGCAAAAGACAAAATACATGCTGACCTCTGAAGCATAATATTGATGACATAGCACGGATGACATCATGCCAACTTTTTTACAAGCAGAAAGGGTAATCTTCAGCAAAAGGACATAAAAAGAAGACCTTCGAGTGAATTATCCTCAAAAATCCACTTGAAGGTCGGGGGCTACATCCATTGGGTGCACCTCCGGTGCACCCTATGGATTATCATTCCAAGCCGAGATAGTGCCGATTTCTAAAGCATGGGACAAGATTAAAAAAGCCAACCCTCAACCAAAATGAGCGAACACAAATGGAAATGATCTCTACTGAAGACCTTCGAGTAGATTATTTTCTAAAATCTACTCGAAGCTCGGGGGCTACAACCACGGTGCACCCAATGAAGTTCGGAATCCTACAAATTGGAATGCCGACCTCTAAGGCACAGGCGCGAAGCCAGGTTTTGGTCAACGAGTGATCGGAGCAGGAGAAGACAACAGGAAGCCACCTTTCTTCAAATTACCTGCAAGCTGGACCTGAGATCTTCGGGTTGATTATCTCTAAATTAACCCAAAGATCGGGGGCTTGTGGGGGATAGATATCCCCGGGTCCACTAAAAGAGTAAAGGACCTCACGAAAGGCCCAAGGACCCAATAAATCGTAAGGTCATTCTTTCGTGGGCCTAGGGAGAAACAGCCAGCGAAGCAGAACGACATGGGGCCGGATTGGTACAAGCCCGGACGGCCCGCAGCATCGAGCGAATGACCGCAACGGAGATCCGACTTTCCCGCGCCGGAGCCTCCATGCAACGAAGCCACGCGGGGATAAGTCGGCGAGGGTTACGTAGGGATAATCTCAAGAGGTTCACTATCTTTTAGCTACTCGTTGCTATCTTATCCACGTGTACTGCCCCACGGTCGAGTATATAAGGCCTAGGGGGCACCCCTTCAGAACGATCGACCCTTTACTTAGCCACCCACATCAACTCTCTGTATTCTCGATCCAGAGAGCTCTCTTGTAGCCACATCCACCAAGCATACTTATCAGGACGTAGGGTGTTACGCATCTCTAAGCGGCCCGAACCTGTAAAACTTGTCCACTGTCCCTCGTGCGATCAGCGCGAACCATTTTGCTACAGTTGTCGACACCGTCCTACTCCTAAAACACCTTGAGGGGCAACCCCGGATGTGCGGTCGGACCCAAAACACCGACATATAGTGCAAAATAATATTTTACACGGCGTACGGACCGGAGATGTCGTAATGAACACTGCCAATCCGGCATTGCATCTAGCCAAAGCTGTCACGTGCTTATGGCCCACAATATCAATTAAGCTTGTTCGCTGCGGCTTGCTGCGGCTGCGGCTGCGGCTGCGGCTGCGGCTTCTACAGTATTTTTCTCTCTATGGATTGCAGCTGCAGCAGTCCAAACAGCTGCAACAGTGCCGGCTTGCAGCCAGCCGAACAGGGCCAATGGGTAGTTGGGTCCAGCAGAAGCAGTCCCTCTCTCGAGATCAGATCTGTGTGTGTGACCATTCGTGCCACAGACATCGAGGCCCCACCTTACCGTTGCCGGCCTGCCCTTCCCAGCCCGGCAATCCACACCGTCCCCGTCCTCCCACTCCCCCCTCGCAACCATTTCAAATCGCTCTCTCGACCCAACTGTACTCGCCGTCGTCAATTCATCATCCATCCCCATCCCCCCATCGACTCCCAGATCTCTATCCCCCTCTCCCTGTCCTCACTCTCTCTCGAGCGCGTTGTGGCGGATGTCCTCGTCGGCGCGTTTCGATCTCCGGGTAAACCCTACCCCCAGCCGGCTAGCCCCAGATCCGCCGTCCTCCCTTGGCCGCCTCTAACTTCCTCCTTCCAATGCAGGCCTCGTCGCAGCAGTTGCAGCCGCCGCCGTCGCACGGCAGCATGAGGTGAGCGCCAATTTCCCTCTTGGGTTCGAGTTCCAGGGGGTTTGATTCTGATGTCGGTGGTTTGCGGCGTGGCTGCTTGTGCAGCAGCGACGGGGGCGCGTTCGCAAACTCGGAGAACCTGGAGCACTGCGCCCGGTACCTGAACCAGACGCTCGTCACCTTCGGATTCCCGGCATCTCTCGACCTCTTCGCCACCGATCCGGTCCTTCCTTTTCCCTCTCTCCCCCGGCTCGCAGCTGCTTCACGTTTATGTATTCATTTCGGTCGCGGGGGTTTGTTTGCTTATGATTTTCGGGGTTTAAGGGATTTATTCATCTTGTCGCCATTCCTTAAAAAACAATTTTGCGAGGCCAATTCGTCGATCGTTCTGTTATACTCGTACCTGCTTAATTTTCCCCCTCTCTACCTGTCTATTTACATCTTCCATTGTCTTTATCTGGGTTGCCATTTGCGTTTTGTCCGTGTTTTTTTTTCCAGCAACCATTTTGTTATTTATCCAGTAGGAATGCTACTGTTATTGTTACCCTGTTCCTTGTCAGATGTTCTGATATGTTGTCACTTGTTATTTTTTTAATTACATTCCGAATTTTGTGTTCTGCGCGCACTGGTAGTGCAGGTCAACTTCTTTTGAAATTTGGGGATCAATATATGCGGAGGGCTTTAAGGTTCCTCGTGCTTTTTTTAAAACTTACCACACCTTTTTTTGGGTTCTGTTATGCAGGTCTCGATTGCAAGAACTTGTAACTGCATCTATGCGCTGCTGCAGCAGCGGCAGAGGGACATTGAGTTCAGGGAGTCTACAAATGACCAGCGGCAGCGGTGCGTGCCATTTCTTCCCTCTCTGTTTCATGTTGTAATCCCGATGTTGTTAGCCAGTGTCAATTTGTTAGCTGTGAATTTTCACCTGATCTGGAGAGTAGCACTGATTAGTGACACACTCCTAGACATATAGCTGCATCACTAAACTTGGTACTGGTTGGTAGTGATAGATTCTGGTTATGCTTCTCACATGACATTATTGTTGCCATTCATGTTTGTTTTTTCACCAAGGGCATGATGATGGTAGTTGATTGAATCACAATCACCTATCTGTATTAATTAGCAATAAGAGTATAAGTTAGAGGCTCATGTTATGAAACCTTAAATATGCCTAGTCCAAAAGAATTGCATGTTGAAGAATCTTGCCAAATTTCAGTGTCATAACCTCATAGGGTATAGACTTGTAAGGAGGAAAGCCCTGAGAAATTGAGGTAATTTTTTGTTGTCCACTCAGCTAAAGTGCTAAGTAATAATACATTTGATTAAATTATCCATTTCAGGTTTATCATATTTTGTACCCGATGGTCTTATTCTTTTCCTACCGAGCCAACCCACTATTCTATCTCAGACATAGTGAAATGCGGCTTAACTATATTAATAATTTTGAGTTAATATAACATTATTGTTAGTACTTTCTTTCAGTGTTTGTTGCTGGTTGAGTCTTGATTTTGCTTGCCTGTGAAGTTTAACTTTCAGAGTGCAATTCTTTGGCTCTACCTTTCGATCAAAAGTAGACCAGACAATTATGGAATACTGTTTTCCTTGACATCACGCAATCACTTTGTACCATGAGCCAACCCTGTCACCACCAACAGGTAACATGGGCCAACCCTCCCACTTTGTGCCATGAGCCAACCCTTTGTCCTTTTTCATCTACCTTCCTTTTTTGCCCTTTCAACATTTCTGTTTCCTCTACGGTCCTGTTGGTGGAATTTTATCACTCGTGCGTCCTATTAAGTTAAGAAGATAGAGAAGGGTCCAAAATAGACCAGTACAAATCTGCAGACTTGTGAAATATGTCTATCTTGTAATTAGGTGCACCTAACATCTAAATGAGTTGTTCTATATGTCATCATTAGTTGCACCTGCATGGTACTATTTGTCCAGAGCCCATTCCTTCACAGTGCTGATGTGCTGCAGGGCATTGTTTGCTTGCCATGAGTCAGTATTAGATAATCATACCCATGATTTTGTTATTGGCTCTTTCCTATGTTCATGCATGCTGTATCAGTTTAGGTGAGGAGGTCAATTCAGTTGATTGCAGCATTTGGACAGTTCTGCCAGAATATTTTTGGGTTTTGGTGTAAATGAACAGAAGTCAGTTGTTTGCTTCATTCCATTATATGTTCATGCCATTCAATTGAGTAGATACATTAATGCAATTGACTGCATCGTTTCGAGAATTTACCATTGCTGCTTGTGATTGACTAATGGCTGCTTGATTAATGTTATGCAATGTTCAGGATGCAATCTGATATCTCACGGCTGGAAGCTAAGATTGAGAGAATGGATGCTCAATTAGCAGCGAAAGATCGAGAGCTAGCCACTCTTACTCGAACGGTTTGTCCTTGTATCAACTCTTTGGTTTCTTCACCATTTTTTGGATTCTAAATTTTTTTCAATTACCAGGAGGCCAAAAACACTGCTGCTCTGAAGTCTCAGATTGATAAGCTGCAACAAGAACGTGATGAATTTCAGAAAATGGTTATAGGAAATCAGGTTAGACTGCCTTATTTTATTCCTTCGAGTATCATCCTAACCCTAGCATGTTTATTTTGTTATTGCATTGATGTTTGGTGATGAGGTATGTTGAACCTGTCCTGACATTCTTTGGTTCTTCTGCAAGCAAGTACGCACCCAGCAAATTCATGAAATGAAGAAGAAAGAGAAAGAATACATAAAGTTGCAGGTATGTATTTATACCTTTAGGCCTTGTTTGGGTATTCTAGTATTCACCCCAATTCACATGTATTGAGGTGGATTGGGGTCCCAATCCACCTCAATACATATGTATTGGGGTGAATACTAGAGTATCCAAACAAAGCCTTAATGGGTGGCTCTGTAGCAGAAACAGCATTGAAATGGCACTGAAAGTACCCTATCCTAATTTGCAGGAAAAGCTAAATCAGGTATTGATGGAGAAGAAAAAGGAATCATCCCGTTCTGGAATGGAGATAATGAACTTGTTGCAGGTGATATGCCTGTGAATCTTCTTGAATGTTAGGTCTTAATACTATATTGTTTTGTTTTTGGATCTTATTTGGTTACTGAACTTATCAGAAAGAAGGACGACAACGCGGAACATGGAATGGAAAAAAGAACGACAATGATTATTACAAAATGATTGTAAGCAGTAACACAATTTTGAAATGCAGATCTGATTGAGTTTATTCTGATGTATAGTATATTATGTATTCAGGTTGATGCATATGAAGTGAAGAAACAAGAGCTGATGCAAGAGAATGCAGATTTACGGGCACTGTTACGTTCAATGCAGGTAAAAGAAATGTGGTGTTAAGTTTTACCCCTTCTTTTGTATCTTATAATGCATGCTCGGAAGTCAGAACTGGATTCATATTGCTTGTATTGTCTGCATGGAAAACTAGTGCTCTCACTGTTCCAAATTACATTTCACTTTAGCTCTGTCTAAAGTCAAATTTCTCTAATTTATATCACGTTTATAGAAAAATGCACCAACATCAAATTAGTTTCATTAAATTATTCATGGAATATGTCTTGACAAAGCATTTATTTGAATTTGTAGATGTTAATATGTATCATTTTTAAAACATGGTCAAAGTAAGAAAAGTTTGACTTAAGATAAAATTAAATTCAAATGCAATTTGAAATGGAAGGACCAAAGGAGTAACTGTTTTATAGTTTTTACTTTTGTCAAAACCTCCAGTTACTGTATTTGATAGGCTGAGAAACCACCGTGGTAACATTTGCGAGCATCAGTTTCATATCTAATCAGAAAGTGTCAAACAGTGTGTTGAATCAAATGATAATGTTTTACCTCAGATGGACATGCGTGACTTTCTCAATGCCCCGAATGGGTCATCACAGTCTAATGTTACTGATAATGGAAGACAGGAGTCAGGGTCTCCTCAGTCTCCACTTGGTGGCAAGACGGTATGAATGCTGGATCTTTACATGCCACAGTGCTAGTTTTCTCTTTTTTTCTTCCCTTTTGAATTCACATGGTTCTCTGCAGGTATCAAGTCACACTTTCTCTTTATTTATGTCGGTAACTTCTGTATAGTTGGAGTCACATGATCACCTTTTGTTTCCACTTTGGCAGGATGTCTTTGACTTGCCCTTTCATATGGCCAGAGATCAGATAGAAGAGAGTTTGCGCACAAAAATGACTTCAATCAAGGTAGGAGCCACTGGATTGAGACTATAAGCATCGTACAATTGCTGTTTCTCCCATACACACTTGTTTTCATTACATGATGGTAATTATTTCTGATAACAACCAGGCACGAATGACACAACTTCAAGATGCTCAGAAAGGTGCAGAAGTGACTTCTGAGGCAACTGACCGGGAGCTTGAGCTTGAAGCTCAACTGGTTGAAGCAAGAAGCATCATCCAAGAGCAGGTTTGTGCATCTTATATTTTGTTTATCATTTCTGAATGGAAGTGCTCCCTCCATATGAAACGGTAAGTTGTTTTGCTTTTTAGAGTTTCATAGACAGTGTATATCCAAGTGCATATCAAAAGGTATGTCCATGGAAAAGGCAAAACAGCTTACAGTTAGGAGAGCAGGTAGTAGTTCCCAACATGATGGTAATTGCCAACATTGTACTATATGGAATCCTGTTTATAGTTGACAACTTGGGATGAATAAATTTAGGATGGTGATTGACAACAATGTACTATAAGGAATCCTGTTTATAACTGAGAGCTTGACGTGAATAAATTTAGCTGTATATGCTTGGATAACTAATAGTTTGGTCCTGAGGAACCTTATATTTTAAAACTAAATTTGCAGGCCTGCATCATGTCCAAGCACTTCAAGTCTGATAAGCCAAGGTGATCCAATATTTCTTGTTTCCCTTCGCCTCTCTTCAGACTCCAACTAGACCTTCAATTCATGGATTCCGTCACAGTGGCAGGAGGCATAGCGGTCTGGATGGCGAGCGTGAGGCATCTGCCGAGGTGTAGCAAGGATATATCTGTTCTGCAAGACCTCCTGATTTTAGTAAGTACCGAGGTAGTATGTTGCAGGATATAACATGATCCTGTGCTGTTGTAGCCCGAGTTTAGGTGCTGTCTATGCAGTATGATGTGCAGGAGCATATCCTCCAGCACATGGCTAACCCGATCACATCTAAGTCACATACATGTAGCGTAACTGTAATCCTATTCATACTATATCAAGAATGTCAGTGTAGCAACCCTAGAAAAAAATGGACCTTTCGGACCTTACATCTTGAAGCTCTGTTCGCATGATTTTTTTTTTAGTTTATTCTATCAGCGGTGACAGCACGTTGTGACCCTTGTTCCCTGCTGAAACATGCAAGTTGGTTGCCACCTGGGCATAATCTGGTAGTAGATTATTAGCCCAGCTTTAGGATGTTGAGAAGATCCTTCTCCAATGTACTGTCACACGGATCCTTTTTTTGTTTTGTTTTGAAAGCCAACCGCTTGGCATTGTGTACTGCTGTCCTGTTTCCCCCAAATAAATATGACTTGTGACTATGAACCGAAAGAAAGACGCCCAAGCTCGAATCGCCTTTGTTAGGCTGAGACCCGCAGCATATGGTCAAATGATTATGCATATTCCTCGCAGAAAGAAGGAAAGCCAAATGCCCATCCACATGTTTCAGATTCAATCATGAATCATGGCCTATCATTGTGTTTTCCTTTTGCAACGATCCTCTTGTATTGGAATTTGGAATCAACTAAAGCAGGTACCTTCCTCGTGATGAAAAAAGCAAAAGGAAACATGACCATGCCCAATTTTTTATTAAAAAAACAAATAAGATATTAAGGTATACCATCATGTTATCTGACCTTATCTCGTCTAGATAAATAAGTTTCAGTAAATACTAAGAGTTAGTTTGGCAATTCTATTTTTACAATAGATTCCCTTTTTTTTAAAAAAAAATAAACTAATTTCTCTTGGGAGAATGGAAATCATTTGAAAAAATGGGGTTGCCAAATTAACCCTAAACAAAAAAAAGATCAAGGAAATGATAAGGTCAGTGAAAATTTCGTTATGCACTTCTGAATAATGCCATGTTATTTAAAGAGGCCGGTCTCCGATGTTCAGCTTTCCATGGCTTAATAAGTTAACCATAATATTAACTGTGTGATGTGCGTTGTTAGATGCAACGAAGCTTAGCTCCTCGATACTTGTTTCAACATGTCTCAGGCATGCAAACATTCTTCACCTAGTTTCCTCTATAGGTGAGCGTGCCACAATCGGTTGGGGGGGGTCTCTTGACATTGCTGTAGCACTAGGGGGTCAAGACGGCGAGGACGACAGTCCTCCCGATGGTGACTCGCTGTCGACTATGGCTCGACTAAGGTAAGTTCTACTTCTTCTCTTCAACAATATAGATTCCCTTCCTCTTCGGAGTTCTCTGATTTGGATATTCTGACTAGTTAGGGTTAGGGTTTTGATTAGGTTTTGGTTCTTTGATTTGACCATTTCTAAGTTTTGGATCTATGGTTTAGGGCTAGGAGGACTCGATCCCGAGTTCATCTATTCTAGATTTTAAGGATGAGGGTTAGGGTTCTCAACCCTAATCCCTATGTTCTTATCTAATTCTCTCTTCTCTTAGTGCTTTTCTAAGTTTGGTCCGAGGGCTAGGATGTGTTCTACCCTGAGGCACCCTCCGATCTAAATCTAGTGTAGGGTTTATGTCTCGAGAAACTCTATCCCTTTCCCCCTTACCTTTTCCCTATTCTAGCCTTGATTGGGGTCGTGATTAGGGTTGGGTTCTCAACCCAACCATCCCAACCTCTTTGAGTTCTAATGTTTTTTTCTTCGTTCTCTTCTTTGGACTAGAGTCAATATGGGATCTCAGTATGGCTCTGATACCATTGTTAGGTTTCTAGGATCCCTAGAATTTGACTGCGTCCCTATTGATCGTCCAATTCCTTAGTAGTAACTAGTAAGTGTATCCTCTAGATCTACTAACTTCGAGAAGGGGGAGTGGGGACACATGTGCCATACATTCGATGTCTAGATGCAGGGCGGTGGTAGCCGCCATAATAGAGTTTAGAGTCAAAGTAGTAGTGTCCTGGGTTCCCCTTGCTCCTCCTCCTTGTAGGTAGAGATGGCAATGGGTAAAAACCCGCTGGGTATTACTTGCCCAAACCCGTACCCGCGAAGAAAAAATACGCCCGCTAAAAAACCCATACCCATGACGGGTATAAAATTTTGCCCAAACCCATACCCATGCGGGTTTCGGGTACCCAACGGGTTTCCCATACCCACTAACATCAACATAAAAAATAATTCATCATGTAAATGATAATCAATACATTAATAAGCTAGCATAAAAGGAACAAGTGATAACTAATTTTAGCCTAAAATTTGTTACATGAAGTTTATTTCCATTAGAATATATTCAATTAATAATATTATGAGACATATTTATAAGGAATGCTGATTTTAAGGCGAGTTTTAAAAACCCATGGGTTTGCGGGTATGGGTAGTGGAAGAACAAACCCATGCCCACGTACCCGTTGGGTTTCAATTTGAACCCATTAACAAACCCATGGGTAGAGAAATTGACCCAAACCCATACCCTAATAGAGCAAAAACCCACCGGGTTTCGGGTAGCGGGTACCCATTGCCATCTCTACTTGTAGGTTAGGAACCTTGGGCAATGCGTCAGGCCCGATGCATTGGGAGCACATGGGTCTATCGATGCCATAGGGAAGTTGTAGTGACTAGGGCACTAGAAGGTGATCGAGACAGGGGCGGATCTACAGGGTATGCCGGGTGGGCCACGGCATACCCTGTAGATTAGGCCCAAACCAGCCCATATATGAAGAAAAATAAAAAAAGTCCAGCTTGTATTGGTTCCAGACGTGGGCGATAGGCGTAGGCTAGCTGCGAAGCCTGCGATCGTCCGACTTCCGTTCCGTCCGCTCGTCTTTCTGTTTCTGCCGCCGCCGAGCGCCGTGTCTGCTCATGCTAATCTGACTGCCGCCGACCGCCGCCAAGCGCCAAGTCTGCTCATCTTCATCTACTGCCCGCCGGCCGCCGGCTGCCTGCCGCCGCCGATTGGGCTCGTTGTTTGGTCTTTGCCTCTTTGGGCTTTGGCAGCCTGTCAGGTACTATACTACCGTATTATTTGATTACTTATTTCTTTATGACTTTATTGGCTTGCAAATAAATTACGTGATGCCAAAAAATAGTTTACAATTAGTTTCATGTGTGGTTCGTATATAGCATATGAGTACAGAGTACTATACGCCTATACTACTAGTACCAAATGATATATATATATATTAGAAACAAATATAATTGCTACTTTGCTAGTTAGATATTAAAGAACTGTTTGTTGATGCGCTGATTTTTTTTACAGTGGCTGAACTATGAAGAGGAATAGCGATATTGCATCACTTTTTCAAAAACATGCAGCAAAGAAGGCTGCTGCTGCTTCATCTCCTTCACCTGCGGCTCAAGAGAAAGAGACAATAGTGGAAAAAATTATGGATCCTATATCGCCTCCTATTCCTTCAGTTCCACTTGATAATGTCTCACCACCGCCACAATCAGCCCCACCAGTATATGATATTAATCGTCTTCCACAAGATCCAGGTGAAAGACAGGCTATTCAAAGCTATGATGTTAACGATCAAGATGCAATTCGAAGAGCATATATTCTCAAAGGTCCATTGCAACCATATGCACATGATTTTCCAAAGAGGAAAATTGGGAATAGAGATCGTCAATTCAATTTTGTATGGTTTGCAAATCATCATTGGCTTGAATATAGTATTAAAAAGGATGCCGTGTTTTGCTTTGTATGCTACTTGTTCAGAGATAACAAATGTAAGGGCAAGGGTGCAGATACATTCATTACAGATGGTTGGAGAAATTGGAATATAGGAAATAAAGCCTTACTGAAACATGTGGGTTCTAGTGCACACAAAGCAGCTCAAGAGAGATACAATGGCTTTGTGAATCCTACTGCAGCAATTGATTATCACATTGAGAAATGGAGTGATGAGGATCTTCGTCTTTATAAGATCAGGTTGACTTATTCACTTAAATGTTTAAAGTTTCTTTTGCATCAAGGATTGGCATTTCGTGGACATGATGAAAGTGAAGAGTCTAGCAACAGAGGTAACTTCCTTGAGCTTTTGAAATTTCTTGCAGCAAATAGTGAAGAAGTGAATAAGTATGTTTTGAAGAATGCTCCAGGTAATTGCACCCTAACTTGCCCGGATATACAAAAGCAAATTATTCAATGTTGTGCCATAGAAACTAGAAAAAAAAATATTGAAGAACTTGGTGATGAGCACTATGCAATTCTAGCTGATGAATCTAGTGATATAGCACATAAAGAACAACTAGCTCTTTGCTTGCGTTATGTTGATAAAATGGGAAGGCCATGTGAGCACTTTCTTGGAGTTGTTCATGTAGATGATACTACCTCTTTATCACTTAAGGAAGCAATTGAAGGTTTACTTGTTAGTCATGGTTTGACTATAACACAAATTCGTGGTCAAGGTTATGATGGGGCTAGCAATATGAAAGGAGAGATTAAAGGGTTGAAAACATTGATAATGAAAGAGTCACCGTCTGCTTATTATATCCATTGTTTTGCACATCAACTCCAATTAGTTCTTGTTGCTGTTGCCAAGGGAAATAATGATTGTGTGTGGTTTTTTGATCAAGTATCACTCTTGCTAAATATTGTTGGGGTTTCTTGCAAGCGCTACGGCATGCTTCGAAATGCTAGACTTGAGAATATCATGAAAGCACTTGATTGTGGTGAACTTGAAACTGGGAGTGGATTAAATCAAGAGATGGGGTTGCCTAGGCCCGGTGAGACTAGGTGGGGCTCTCATTACAAAACCATTGTCAACATTATTGCTATATATCTCTCGATCCGTGATGTGCTCATCACTCTTGGTAATGATGCTTCACAAAGGGGAGATTGGCCAAAAATACATACGATGGTTGGAGTGTTTGAGTCATTTGACTTTGTTTTCAGTGCACACTTGATGCTTGTGATTCTCGGATACACAAATGATTTATCTGAGTGTTTGCAAAGAAGAGAGCAAGATATCCTCAATGCAATCTCACTTGTTACCGTGGCAAAGAATAGAATGCAACAATTGAGGTCTGATGGTTGGAATCAATTCCTTGAAAGGGTCACTTTGTTTTGCAATAAACATGGTGTCCAAGTTCCAGATATGGATGGTAATTATGTGCCTTATGGAAGATCAACACGGTTTGCCCGAAACCAAACAAATGATGATCACTTTAGAAGAGAAGTATTTATTGCGGTCATTGATCAAGTTAAGCAAGAGCTTGATAATCGATTTGATGAGGTTAATATGGAGTTACTTTCTTGTATGTCAGCCTTCAACCCGATCAATTCATTTGCTTCCTTTGATGCCCAAAAGATACGTAGGCTTGCTGAGTTCTATCCTAATGACATCATCTCAAATGCCAATTTGCAAAAGCTTGAGTTGCAACTTGATAACTATATTGATGACATAAGACAAGATGATAGCTTCAAAAGCCTAGGGAATCTTGTTGATCTCTCAGTTAAGCTCGTTGAAACAAAGAGACATATAGTTTATGATTTGGTTTACATGCTTCTCAAATTAGTATTGCTTCTACCTGTGGCAACAGCTAGTGTTGAGAGGGTATTTTCTGCAATGAGTTTAGTCAAAAGTAAGTTAAGAAATAAGATGGGTGATAGTCTTTTGGATGATTGTCTTGTCACGTTCATTGAGAGAGATATTTTTTTCAAGATTGATGAAGATGATATAATCAAGAATTTTATGGCCATTAGAAGGCGCCGACCAAACAAGAAGGATAAGAAGTGATTATATATTGATCTACTACAGGTGTGCAATCTTATTTTATGCACGTTTTAGATTAAATATGTTCAAACTCCACTTATATTGTAATTTGTGCTGGTTTCTAGCTATTTTATATATGTGTACCGAATTGATTGGCAATTTGAAGTTATCTACCGATTTTTTATCTGTTTTTTTAAATTGTATATGAAAATATTAGCTCGGCATACTCTAACTTAAAATCCTAGATCCGCCACTGGATCGAGACCTTTAGTAAGTGTGTCAGCTAGGGTTTACAGAGGTAGGAAGTGTTAGTTTTCGTGTCGGTGCCCTACACCTATTTATTTATTTATGTGATATCCTAATCCAAGGCTTAACATGATTGACCGAATACTCATACCAACAAGGTGCACCTACTTTTTGGTTAGTCTATCTTGAAAGAACCTATATTTAGGATGAGTGATCGACTAGGAAATTTTTCTTGACAGGGGTATTAGAGGGAGTAACTGAAAGGGAAATGGCCTTAACCATTTTCTATAATCGATTTTGGTGCTTGACGCCCATCACAAATCTTATGGACTAACTAGTTTGCGTAGTTGATTATTTTTCAGGTGCATAAGTTCATCTATATCAATTCTAAGTCGACTGTCCGGAATACCGTAGATTATTCCGGACAGGAGAAGCTTTTTGGAAAATTCACCTGTGCGCGGACCGTCCGCGATACCAAGGTGAGCCTTGGATAGGAACTATGCAAAACTCGCATTTATACTGCGGACTGTCCGAAGCAGAAGAGAGCACTGTCTAGACCAAGCTCAGACCGTCTGACCTCAGGCGCGAACCGTCCACTCGTTGAAAAACTAGAAAAACCCGAAAGTGACGGGTTCGGTAAAATGCATTTTTTAGCGTCCTCGCGGATCGTCCGCGACTACTTTATCTAACATCTGACGACACATTTAATGCACTATAACTGTTACTGCTGGCCGTTGCGATTTTAGCCGTTGATGTGCAGGGACGGACCGTCCGGACCAAGGGCGCGGACCGTCCGCGGTCGGTAGAAAGGAGGCAACGACTAGGAAGTGGTTGGTGCCAATAAACACAACCCAACCACCTCCATTCATTTGATCCAAGCTTTCCATTCACTCTCATTCAATACAAGAGCAAGCACTTCATCTCAAGACACATTCAATCTTCCAAATCTCTCTAAGTGCCATAATTGTGACTAGTGATCATTAGTGATTAGTGAATTAAGAGAGTGTCATCTTATGTCTTTTCTTGTTGCTTTTGTTGCTTAGATTTTAATCGTGCTTTCTTCATCTCCCTCTAAACTCTCTAGTGACTTGTAAAGCTAACAAGAGACACCTAAGAGTGTGGTGTTCCTTGCGGGGTCTTAGTGATCCTTGAGATTAAGAAGAAGCACTCAATTGGTCTAAGTGATCGTTTGAGAGAAGGAAAGGGTTGAAAAAGGCTCGGTCTCTGTGGCCTCCTCAACGGGGGAGTAAGTTTTTCAGAACCGAACCTCGGGAACCAAATTGTTGTGTTCATTTGTGTTGACATTATCCTATGATTTGATTCTTCCTCTCCCCTCTCTAAGTTCTCTTGCTCACAATGTTTTGAGTTAGCTTCCAAATATATCCGTATTGATTGAGCAACTCATTGCAAGAAGAACTCTCTTCTGCACTCCGATTTCGTTATTATTACTTATTTCTAATCATAACTCCGGGTGAAGTTCATGTTCAAAGTTAATAATTTTCAGGTTTCGCCTATTCACCGCCCTATAGGCGACTTTCAATTGTTATCAAAGCCCAATACTTCATTAGAGTCTAACAACTTGAAGTGATGTTGGGAGAACATGCCAAAAAAGAGTTGATCACCGGGGAAAAGCCTAGATCTTTGGGGAAGAAGAATGAAGGCAAGACTCCATCAAAGGAGGCCAGCGACAAGCGCTAGGAGGACAAGGAAGAATCTGCCGGCTCCAACAAATCACACAAGAAGGGCGACAAGAAGATGAAGAAAGTGGTCTACTACGAGACCGACTCATCCATGCCCTCAACCTCCAACGCTGAGTCGACATCTTCAAAGCGCCAAGAGGGTAAGAAGTATAGTAAGATCCCTCTTCGCTATCCTTGCATTCCTAAATGTGCTCCTTTACTTTCCGTTTCCTTAGACAAACCACCATACTTTGATGGTGAAGATTATTGTATGTGGAGTGACAAAATGAAGCACCATCTAACCTCACTCCACAAAAGCATTTGAGATATTATTGAGTTTGGAGCGCAGGCACCACAAGTGGGCGATGAGGACTACGACTCTGATGAGGCCACTCAAGTGAGGCACTTCAACTTCCAAGCCACCTCCATACTCCTCGCTTCCTTGTGTAGAGAGGAGTACAACAAGGTTCAAGGATTGAAAAGTGCCAAAAAATTGGGATGTTCTTAAGACGACACATGAAGGGAATGAAGTAACCAAGATCACCAATGCAAGCGGGAAATGATTCTTGGCCGCGCCCCTGGTCGCATCCCCTAGACGCGCCGCTCCCTGGCCGCGCGCGCCCCTGGCGCCCTCCTCCGCTCTGTGCGCGCAGTCCCGTTCCCACGCGCGTATCCCTAGCGTGTAATGTTTAAAATTCAGTTTGATTAGTTTTAGTTTAATTTATGAGCTGTGTCGCGTGCTTCGTCGCGTGATGATTGATTTTAATTTTAGATTATTTAATATGTTGTGTCGCACGTTTCGTCGCGCGGCGATTTATTCTAAATTCAGATTAAGTGACATATGCTGTCGTGCGCTTCGTCGAGTGACGATTTACATTATTTTCATATTTAATTCAAGTGTTCTGTTGCGCGCTTCGTCGTGAGACGATTCGTTTAGTTTCAGTTTAGTCTAAGTGTTGTGTCGCGCAATTCGCCATGCGACGACTCATTTTATTTGCAGTTGAGCTCGTGCATGCTGTCGCGCGCTTCGTCGCCCGGCAACTTGTCCCAATTTTCAGTTTAGTTCACGCGTGCCGTCGTGCGTTTCGCCGTGCGTCAACCCCTTTTAAATTTACCTTGAATTGTTTATAATAATTAAACGCGTAGCGTAACTTTATTTTATGCATAGTGTGATTGTCAAATTTATATGGTTATGTTTAGAAAAGTACTTTAATCCATAACTGCTTAACATAATCACCTTTCGACCGTAGCCTCGACCATTGTTTTCTCTTTCTCGCTTAGTCGTAGGTGCGAGCCCTAAGCCAAGCGTCTACTTATTTGTTATATTCTACTGCATGGTGTATTGTTCTTTTATATTAAAATCGTGGAATGTATGTTTGAACTCGTATAGATAACAGTCAGTTGGAGGAGTCCGAAGGAGTTGCAGGTGAAGACCCTGAGCAGCAGGTGGTTGGTGAAGGCAAGTGTCCCTTGACCCATCTATGTCCTACTCATCTTAGAATTCACTCCCTGTATTTACACAATTTATACCTAAGGATTGACTAGATTTGTTTATCATGTCCTTGTTTACCTATGTGGGTTGGATTATTTTGGTTTAACTTTATGCTAGTGCTTCACCCTAATCAATGAACATGATGAGATTATTTATGATACGATGTCTTCCCTTTTGATTATGATGATGATATTGTGACATTTAAGGGGACTCGAGCGGTTTCTCGAGTGCCTCTCCGTAAGGACTGGTTCGTTGGATGACCGTCCAGGAAAACAGTGCAACCATGAGGGTGGTATGGAATGCCCTTAGCTGAATAATTAGGGGAACTGGGGTATAGTTTGCTTCGCCGTCGTGCTATCAATGAGGCTCGGTGTATGCGGCTCGCTCTGCCGAGGGTGGATTGCCCCTTGGGGAGGACTGCGGTACATTTAGGGAACCTAACGGGCGGCTACAGCCTCAGGGAATCTTTGTAAAGGCTACGTAGTGAAACATGCATATTCACTTGGTAGTGTTTAAGGGTTTGATCAGCCCAAGGCAAAAGGGAATCACGGCTTGTGGGTAAAGTGCGCAACCTCTGCAGAGTGTTATGAAACTGATATATCAGCCGTGCTCGGGGTTATGAGCGGCCAAGGGAGCTCCATTGATTAGAGACACATTGATCAGAGATGTTTTGTTTACAGGTGATAATGAGGATGATGGTTTTTATTATGATTATGGTAATGGTTTCTGGTATTCTTTCCGTTTGGAAGGGTGTTTTTGGGTTAACAACTTGGGTTAATGCTAAAACCTGACTCTCTACTAGTAATAATTACCTGACCAACTAAAAGCAACTGCTTGACTTTAACCCCACATAAAGCTAGTCCACTACAGCCAAATGAGACAATTGCTGAGTATGTTGATGTGTACTCACTCTTGCTTTACACACCAACCCCCTCAGGTTGTCCAAGTTGCAACCACTGCTCAGGAGAAGATGAAGTCATGGAGGAGGACTTCCAGGAGTTCTAAGAGTATGATGAGTTCTAGACGTGGGTTAGCGGCAAACCCCTAGTCGGCTGCCTGTGAAGGCCGTGTTTATCTACGTTTCATTTTCACACTTTGATAATTGTTTATGACTATGTGGATGTCTCAACATCATGATGTAATCAACTATTACCCTCTTTTATGTTATTATTCGAGCACTGTGTGATGATGTTCGATTATGTAACTGTTGTGTACGTGAATTGCTGATCCTGGCACGTACATGGTTCGCATTCGGTTTGTCTTCTAAAATCGGGTGTGACACACATGTGGGTCTAGAGTGGTCACTTGGTATGGCATATGATAACACTAGACACACAAACGTGGCCAATATGGGAGGTTCCTGGCTTAGGGTTTACCGACGAGGGCCTTAGTCTTCTAAGGGGTGGATTGTGATATAATAGTCCAAGGCTTAATAGGATCAGTAGAATAATCATATCAATAAGGTGCACATTCTTTTTTCGAAATCTTATCTCGAAAGGACTTATAGACTAAGGGTGTTTGGTTCCACCCAACTAAAATTTAGTCCCTTTCACATCGAATGTTTGAAAGATAATTATGAGTATTAAATATAGCTTAATTATAAAACTAATTATACAAATGAAGACTAAAAGATGAGACCAACTTACTAAACCTAATTAAGCATATATTTAATGCTTATAATTGATGTTCAAACATTTGATGTAACATAAACTAAACTTTAGCCAGGGGAACCAAACATCAGTTAAGTGTGCTTGGTTCTGACCAATTTTAGGATGGGTGACCGACTGAAAAGTTTTTCATGGCTGGATACCTTTGATCGGAAACCACAACTAGAGATAGGGGTTATGCCCCATTTAGAACACAAATTAGTTAGAGGGATAAACTCGAGCTCGGTCTACTTGACCAAGCAAGAGAACACACCCAATATTTACAATACTATAAGTGAAAAGGCATTAAAACTAATGTATTGTGAAACAATTCACCAAACTATCCGTTTAGGTATGATCGGTATAAATGAGTAAAATGTACGAGCTATTCTCAACTAGAAAAACAGGTGCGGTAACATGGTCGACTCATCCAAGATGGGTTCACTCAAACCCGATACTGACATGGCGTACACGTTGGAGCGTGCTAGTAAAAGTTCAGTGACCCAAGTGACATGATATGATAAGTTAGGAGACTTAAATAACACAACATATCAAGTTAGAAATCCAAGTGATTCAAATGTGGCATACCACACTGCCATCTGATTTGAGCTAATCCGGGACGGTGTACACGGTACATACAGGGATAAAATACTTCATCAATCATCACAACCATTTCAATTCCTGTTGTTATTATTTCCCAATGAGTACAGCAACAATTACAAATACACTACACTTTGTGGCAGTTTATATATTAAAGCTGTATCTGTGACCAAAACGGCGTTAGCAAGGCAGTCGAGGATGAAACAAACGTAGTGTGGCGCCGTCGCAGAAAATGCGCGACGAGCGAGAGCAGAAAGCGGCGGCCGTGCATGCCGTCGAGAATCCGATGACGGCGAGCCACCACCACCGCATTCACTCACAGGGTGTAGTGCTGCTGTACGCCTTCCATGTCCAGCCCCTTGAGCTTGACGACGGACTCCATCTGGCCCTTGAGCGTGCCGAGCTCCCGCAGCCTGGCCACCTCGGCGCGGCGCTTGGCCTGCTCGGCGATCTCGGAGAGCTCGCGGTAGCTGGTGCGATCGTTGAGGACGCCGGCCAGTTCGGGCGTCTGGAGGCCGTGCAGGGTGCGCTGCGCCGTGGCCCACTGCGCCTCCCGCTCCTCCCGCCCGTAGTCCTTCTTGGTGGTGAAGGCGATCTTGTGCTCGAACAGCGTGTCCCACGCCCTTCCGCTCAGCGCGTACCGGATGGCCAGCTTGAACGCGTCCAGCGGCAGGAAGGTGACGACGCTGTACAGCCAGATGACGCCCGCCCACCCCCACCCGACGCCGCGGATGTGCGCGAACCCGATGGTGGGGATAACCGCGACGAGGGTGGCAATCTGCAGCACACGATTGCATGCATGGATCGGCAGCAAGAACATAACAAAATGCACGACAGGACAGGACAGGACAGGACAGAGCATGTGGTGTGGGCTTACGATCTGGGCGACCACGAAGGCGACGCAGAGGAGGAAGCCGGGGCGCTCCGTGAAGCACAAGCCGCGGGAGCGCGTGACGAAGATGAGCGCCTGGCTGATGATGCTCACCTGCAGGTACAGCGCCGACATCATCTCGTCCCGGCTGCCGTGCAGCGACCTCACGCCGAACGTGTTCTGTCGACCATCGCCGGACAGCATGAATGGATGGATTTTGATATGGCGACAGCCCACAACAGAGACAGCTAGAGCTAGCCTTTTGTTTTGTTTTGTCTTTTACCGTGAAGAAATCGGTGCTGCGCATGGCCCAGAAGAAGATGACGGTCATGACGGCGAGGTAGGTGCCGTAGACGACGCCGGTGACGAAGATCTCGTTCAGCTTCCAGCTGTCTGGATGCGGAGACGGCCTTACCCTGTCCTTAGAGATGGTCATGATCGTGCCTGCATTGCAAGCAACAAGTTCGTTGCATGCTTCAGCTTGCCAATTCTGCCGGTATTAAGACACATGTTGAGTTTTTATTTCAAGCCCACCGTCGTTGAGAATGGCAATGACCAGGATCATGAACGGTGAGAAATCGAACTTCCAGATCAGCGCGATCAGCATGAACCCGAGCTGCACATTCCCATCGTCATCACCAGAGGCTGTGGTTTTTTTTTTCGCAGACAAAACCAAACAGGGGACACGAAGATGATCTTACCACAATACGGACTGTGATCGACACTGCGTAGATCTGACAAGAGAAAAGAGTTTCAGACGAACGGAACGTTTGCACTAGTGCGGTTGTCAGATGGATACGTGCTTACGGTGTAGTTCTTCATCCTCTGGAAGATGGAGCGGCTCGTGAGCACGGCGCTGATGATGACGCTGAGCCCGGGTTCGGTGAGCACGATGTCGGAGGCGCTCCTGGCCGCGTCGGTAGCGTCGGCGACGGCGATCCCGATGTCCGCCTTCTTCAGCGCCGGCGCGTCGTTCACGCCGTCCCCGGTCATCCCGCAGATGTGCTTCCTCTCCTGCAGCTTCTTGACGATCTCGTACTTGTGCTCTGACCCCAACAATATACACACATGTACTATGAGAACATTCATGGATGGAATGGAAGTCTGCCAGGGAGCTGAATGTATGTTCTGGTCTTACCTGGGAAGACGCCGGCAAAGCCATCGGCCTTCTCGATCAGATCGTCCACGGGGATGGAGGCGATGGATTCATCTTTGCTCTGCCCCAGCAGCGCCGAGGAGGGGTACATGTTGGTGCCCATCCCCAGCCTCCTGCCCGTCTCCTTGGCAATGGCGAGCTGATCACCTGCAGGTTTCATTCAGTTCACGCAGTCTCACTCAGCCACCCCCAAAGCTGCATCTACTCTCAAGTACTCTTTCAAACTGATCTTAGCTTGCAGTGATAGACATGAACAAGAAGCTGGTACCGGTGATCATCTTGACATTGACGCCCAGGTTGAGCGCCTTCCTGATGGTTTCCGCACTGTCGTGCCTCGGCGGGTCGAAAAGGGGCAGCAGGGCGACGAACTGCCATGGGCCGCCGGGGCTGTCCTTAGACTTCTCCGGCACTTCCTGTAATAATGCAAGAAGAATATGATGGTATGTTTAGAAGAAATTTTTCAAAGAAGAACATATATATATGTCCAAGACCAATGAACGAGAAAGAATAACACCTGTGTGGCGACGGCGAGAGACCTTAGGCCGCGCTCAGCGTACTTGTGGATGATGGCGTGCACCTTGTTCACGACATCCTCCTTGCAGTTGCATAGGGTCATGATCTGCTCGGGAGCACCCTTGCTGACACGGTGCCAGCTACCGTCGGCGAGGCTGACGTAGGTGAGGGCCGTGCGCTTGTCGACGGGGTTGAAGGGGAGGAAATGCACCTCCTTGATGCCTTCCCTAGCTTCCTTGGGGTCGCCGAGCATGCCGACCATGGCAGCGTCGATGGCGTCCTGGTTCTCGACCCTGGAGGCCCTGGCCGCGAGGAGGATGACCCCGTTGGCGTCGACCCCCTTGGCGAAGATCTCGATGAGGCCCCTGTCGACGCTGAGCTTGTTGACGGTGAGCGTGCCCGTCTTGTCGCTGCAGAGCACGGTCATGCCGGCCATCTCCTCGATGGCCGTCATGCGCTTGGTGATGGCGCCCTGCGTGGCGAGGCGGTGCGAGCCGATGGCCATGGTGACGGAGAGCACGGTGGGCATGGCGATGGGGATGCCGCCGATGAGGAGCACGAGGAGGTTGTCGATGCCGTCGCGGTACGCGCGGTGCTGGATGGCGTACATGACGAGGACCTCGACGGCGATGCCGATGGCGATGGTAGCGATGCAGAAGTTGCCGATGGCCTTGAGCACCTTCTGGAAGTGGCCCGTCTGGTTGGTGCTGTCCACGAGGTGCGCCGCCTTGCCGAAGAAGGTGTGCACGCCGGTGGCGATGACGACGGCCTCGAGCTCCCCCTGCTTGCAGGTGGAGCCCGAGTAGATGCTGTCGCCGGGGCCCTTGGTCACGGGCAGCGACTCGCCGGTGAGCGCCGACTGGTCGATCTTGAGCGGGTCGCCCTCGAGCAGGCGGGCGTCGGCGGGGACGATGTCGCCCAGCTTGACGCTGATGATGTCCCCCGGGGCCAGCACCGCCGCGTCCTGCTCGCTCCAGCGCCCGTCGCGCAGCACCTTGGCCTTGGGCGCCAGGTTGGCCATCAGCGCCTCCGCCGCGCTCCCGGCGTTGCTCTCCTCCCAGTAGGAGATGGACGAGTTGAGGAGCAGCAGGAACACGATCCCCACGAAGTCCTGCCAGTCCGGCGGCTTGCCGCCCCCGTTGGCGAGCGCGATCGCCATGATCGCCGCCGCCTCCATGACCCACGACAGCGGGTTCCACATGAACCCCAGGAACTTGAGGAACTTGCTCTCCTGCATTGCATTGCGTTGCGTGCGCGCGCCAAGAAAAGGTCAAGCGCGTGGTCCGCCATTGTTACATACACATACATGAGCAGAAATTAAAAGAATGGTGGAGCAACCACCTTCTTCTCCTCGAGCTTGTTGGGCCCAAAGACGGCGAGGCGCGCCTCCGCCTCCTCCGAGGACAGGCCCAGCTTGCTGCATTTGAGACTCTGGAAGACCTCCTCCACGGGGATGTTCTCCTGCCATGCGTAGCAAACACAGCATGAAAAACTAAAAAAAATCTATCCAGTCCTTGGAACAGCGACGTCTGTCTAGAAAAATTATTATTACGGATTAGCAGCGGATCGGAGCAGCATCAGCAGTGATTAATGCGAACAGCCCCAAAAGGTGCGGTGGTTGGAGATCACAGGGAGAGGCAAAAAAGCGAGAGAAAAAAAAACGCAAACCGCAAGCTTGTAACCCGTGAATCAAGCAACGGTACACAAAACAAAGCAGCGTCTGAGGCAACTTTATCACATGAGCGAAAGAAGATCACTAATGAACGGTTTACACTCGTATCAGCGGCGTTGAGCTGGGTGACGACTGGAGGCCAGGTATATGTTCTTTCCCCGCCAAAAAACGAAGCAAAACACACACACACACACACAAATACAGATCATTAGCAAGGGATCATAAGTGAGACGTACTTGTTCGCAGCATTTTTTTTTCTTTCCGAGAAAAAAAAAGAAAAGCGGTTTCTGGTTATTACCAATGCTGGTCATCTAATTATCCACGGAAAGAGCACGTAGATTTTGTAAAATTAACAGAGTAAACGGACAAAGTATATATATATATATATATATATATATATATATATATATATATATATATATATATATATATATATATATATATATATATATATATATATATATATATATATATATATATATATATATATATATATATATATATATATTAGCTTTGAGGGAGAGGTATTAGCTGACACACGTAGTAGAGTGGAGGTTGGGACGAGAAGAAGACATGGCAATAATACTGCAAATTAGAGAGCTTGAAGAAGCATGTGTGTTGCTGGTACCAGATCGATTGCCTCATTCTTGATCTCCTCGAGCCCCGCCATACCGGCCGTTGGCAGCCGCGGCCGACGCAGCTGCCGCCGGAAGGAGAGGGACGAAACGGAAGGGAGCAGCTCCGGCGCGGCCCGGTGAGATGTGGTAGGAACTTAAGCGAGGCCCGACCCAGGCAGGCAGGCAGCTTTTATATGTCGGGGCGCGGTGGGGCCAAGCCTCAACGACATCCTATATATTGGAATTATATTTTTTAACACATCGCGGCGATAACCACCGTACGTGCATATCACGTATATTTGTTACACTAACGGAGCCGAGAAACTAGGAGGTTGTGGCGCGAGTCTAGCTCACACCGGCAAACCTAACTTAGGAGGTGTTTGAATGCACTGGAACTAATAATTAGTTAGCTAAAAATTGTTAATAGAATTAGCTAGCTAACAAATAACTACATAACTATTAACTAATTTACCAAAAATAGCTAATAGCTAAACTATTAGCTATAGTGTTTAGATGTCTCAACTAATTTTAGCTACTAACTATTAGTTTTAGTGGATTCAAAAACCCCTTTAAAAGATTAAAGTCCATCCTATTTTTTCTTGCATGTATTAGGTAAAATGCAGAAGGAGGAACACGCACGCTGGCTCGACTCGTCGGATGGGCAAAAGTCGTGGGCACACAACATGAGCGTAAATGGTCCGCTGAATTCGGAGTCTAAAGTTTTACGCGTCTGTGGCTTCCTTTACAGTTTTGTTTTACCGTTTATTCCAAAATCCTTATTTGATAAGTTTATTCCGGAAACCTTATCAGGTGTAAATCGGATCAACTGGTCTTTATCTTGTACGATACTTGTCGGGTACCATAATTAGGGGTACCCCCAAGACTCCTAAACTCGGCTGGTAATCACCATCAGCGCAAACTGCAGAGGCTGATGGGCGCAATTCAGGTCAAGACTTCGTCTACTCAAGGGACGCGATCTTGCCTCGCCCGAGCCTAGCCTCGGGCGGGAACAGTAGTCCCAGACGGATTCACGCCTCGCTCGAGGGCCTCCTCAAGCAACGGGCGCACTGAAGCAACCTTGGCCAGATCGCCTCGCCAACCGATCGTATCGCAGGAGCATTCAATGCGAGGATCGTCTGACACCTTATCCTAACGCACGGTCCTCAGTCGACAGGGCCGAAGTGACCGCAGTCACTTCGCCCCTCCACTGACTGACCTGACAGGAAAACAGCGCCGCCTGCCCCGCTCCGACTGCTGTGCCACCCGTCAGGGCAGGGCTAACAACAGCTAAGTCCAGCCTCAGGCGCAACAAGAAGCTCCGCCTCGCCCGACCTTGGGCCTCGGTCTCAGAAGGAGGTCTCCGCCTCGCCCGACCTCAGGGTTCGGCCCCCGCCTCGACCTCGGAAGGTGGTCTCCGCCTCGCCCGACCCCAGGGCTCAGCCTCAACCTCGACCTCGGAGGATGGTCTCCGCCTCGCCTGACCCCAGGGCTCGGCCCCAACCTCGACCTCAGAGGATGGTCTCCGCCTCGCCTGACCCTAGGGCTCGGCCTCAACCTCGACCTCAGAGGATGGTCTCCGCCTCGCCCGACCTTGGGCTCGGACCGACCACGCCACAGGGGGGTACATCATTACCCTACCCCTAGCTAGCTCAGGCTACGGGGAACAAGACCGGTGTCCCATCTGGCTCGCCCCGGTAAACAAGTAATGATGGCACCCCGCGTGCGCCCATGATGACGGCGGTTCTCAGCCCCTTACGGAAGTAAGGAGACGTCAGCAAGGTCCCAGCAGCCCCGACAGCTGTGCTTCTACAGGGCTCAAGCGCTCCTCCGACGGCCACGACATCGCATGCACAGGCTTCTAGCACCTCTCCAACAGCCACGTTGGCATGTACATAGGGCTCTGGCTCCTCTCTGCCGGACACGTTAGCATATTGCTACACCCCCATTGTACACCAGGACCCTCTCCTTACATCTATAAAAGGAAGGTCTAGGCCCTCATACGAGGGGTGGTCGCGCGGGAGGACGGGCTGATGAACAGGCTCTCTCTCTCTCCCTCGCGAACGCTTGTAACCCCCTACTATAAGCGCATCCGCCCTGGGCGCAGGATAACACGAGCTACGGTTCTCTTTCCCCCTTGTGTTCCATCTCGCGCCGACCCATCTGGGCTGGG
This sequence comes from Zea luxurians, assembly GCA_029449295.1. Classification (NCBI taxonomy): domain Eukaryota; kingdom Viridiplantae; phylum Streptophyta; class Magnoliopsida; order Poales; family Poaceae; genus Zea; species Zea luxurians. Next base: position 68,875,403 of record JAOPSE010000019.1, on the reverse strand, counting down.
AAACGCAGCGACAATTTACTCGTCGGTCCAGGGACCCCCCGGGGTCGAAACGCCGACAGTTGGCGCGCCAGGTAGGGGTCTGCTGTGTGTTGACGAAGAACTTCCCGTCAGGCTCCAGATGGGTAGTCTCCAGCAACCTCTTCAGCCTGGGACACTACTCCGTTTTGGGAGTCTCGAGTTCATGTCCCTCGACGGCGGCTACGACATGGTACTCCGTCCTCCGCCGCGCGACTGCGACAACGACGGCCGTCAGCCCGCTCGGCGGCGGCGGACTCGGCGATGTCTTCCCCCCATGGCGGAAGAGCAGCATCCGGGTTTGTCCCGTCGCCTTCCTCGCCGCAGGAGAAGGAGGCGGGGCAACCATGGCCAAGCAGGAGGCGGCACCTCGTTGGCTGTCGAGAGAGTCGACGACGCCGGCGCCCCAGCGGGGGACACGTCGGGCGTTGACCTCGCGCCTGAGACGACGACGAGCGTTGTTTCCCCGCAACACGCCAACCCCAAGCGGACAGATGACGCCAGCGCGCTCGCGAAGGGCTTGCTGGGCGTTAGCCTCGTACCGGAGATAACGGTGTCGTCCGTCCCCGACGTGACTTTGTCACCGTCCATCGATCGAGAGGTACCGTCCGTTTTCCACCCTGTGCCTTTTAGATTCAGCTTCGACCCACCAAGCGATCCCGCTTCGGTGGACGCTTTCATAAAGGCATATCCTAACCTTCCGGGGTACCATATGTGGTCAACCTGGGACCGACTGACGGCTGTCTCGACCTACGGGCCCCCGAGTTCCGAGGAAGATGACGAGCCCGACTCTGGTTGGGATTTCTCCGGGCTCGGTAATCCTAGTGCCATGCGAGACTTCATGACCGCATGTGACTACTGCCTCTCCGATTACTCCGATGATGGCCACAGCCTTGACGACAAGGACTGTGGCCCAAGTCGCGGATGTTTCCACATTGATCTAGGGGGTCTCGATGAAGGCAACCACCTTGGTATGTCGGATGACGACGATCCCCCTAGGCCTGCGCCTCGCATTGACATCCTGTGGGAGCTAGCTGTAGTCCTAGTCCCTGCGGGGGGTCAGGACACATAGCTCGAGCAAATCCGCGAGATGCAGGCCAAGCTCGACGAGGAAGCAGGAAAACTTGTGCAGCTCCGGCAAAACATCGGGCAGGAGTGGGCAGGCCGAGCACTAGCCGGAGAAGCGCGTCATCAGGCCCAGGACGTCTAGCACCGCATCGCTGACGATGCCAGGGCAAGGCTGCCCCCGGCTTCCAGTGGGGTCGGCCAGAATCTGGCTGCAGCGGCAATTCTACTCCGAGCGATGCCGGAGCCATCCACCACCGAGGGGCGGCGTATCCAGGGAGAACTCAAGAATCTCCTGGAGGATGCCGCGGTCCGACGGGCCAAGAGCTCTGCCTCCCGAAGGCAAGGGTACCCCCGGAGCATCGCGCCGCGACTTCCCAATTCATGCGGGAAGCCTCGGTCCACACCGGGCGCACACGGGACGCAACGCCTGCAGCCTCGGGTCGCCTCGGTAACGAGCACCACCGCCGCGACCGTCGAGCCCACCTCGACGAGAAGGTGCGCTGAGGCTATCGCCCTAGGCGTGGGGGACGCTACAACAACGGGGAGGATCGGAGCCCCTCGCCCGAACCACCCGGTCCGCAAGCTTTCAGCCGGGCCATACAACGGGCACCGTTCCCGACCCGGTTCCGAGCCCCAACTACCATCACCAAGTACTCGGGGGAAACAAGGCCGGAACTGTGGCTCACGGACTACCGGCTGGCCTGCCAGCTAGGTGGAATGGACGATGACAACCTCATCATCCGCAACCTCCCCCTGTTCCTCTCCGACGCCGCCCGAGCCTGGCTGGAGCATCTGCCTCCTGCGCAGATCTCCAACTGGGACGACCTGGTCAAAGCCTTCGCTGGAAACTTCCAGGGCACATACGTGCGCCCTGGGAACTCTTGGGATCTCCAAAGCTGCCACCAGCAGCCAGGGGAATCCCTGTGGGACTACTTCTGGCGATTTTCGAGGCAGCGCACCGAGCTGCCCAACATCACCGACTCAGATGTCATTGGCGCGTTCCTCGCCGGCACCACCTGCCGCGACTTGGTGAGCAAGCTGGGTCGCAAGACTCCCACCAAGGCGAGCGAGTTGATGGACATCGCCACCAAATTCGCCTCTGGTCAGGAGGCGACCGAAGCCATCTTCCGGAAGGACAAATAGCCTCAGGGACGCCAGCAGGAAGACGTCCCTGAGGCGTCCGCCCAGCGCGGCACGAAGAAGAAAGGCAAGAAGAAGTCGCAAGCGAAACACGACGCCGTCGAAGCAGATCTTGTCGTCGTCGCCAAGCACAGGAACCCTCGGAAGCCTCCCGGAGGGGCCAACCTGTTCGACAAGATGCTCAAGGAGTCGTGTCCCTATCACTAGGGTCCCGTCAAGCACACCCTTGAGGAATGCGTCATGCTTCGGCGCTACTTCCATAAGGCCAGGCCCCCGGCGGAAGGTGGCAAAGGCCAGGACAACGACAAGAAGGAGGGCAACAAGGCAGAGGAGTTCCCCGAGGTCCACGACTACTTCATGATCTACGGTGGGCAAGTGGCGAACGCTTCGGCTCGGCACCGCAAGCAGGAGCACCGGGAGGTCTGCTCGGTGAAGGTGGCGGCGCCAGTCTACCTAGACTGGTCCGACAAGCCCATCACCTTCGACCAAGGCGACCACCCCGACCGCGTACTGAGCCCAGGAAAGTACCCGCTCGTTGTCGATCCCGTCATCGGCAACGTCAGGCTCACCAAGGTCCTCATGGACGGTGGCAGCAACCTCAACATCATCTACGCCGAGACCCTTGGGCTCTTGCAGATCGTTCTGCCCACGATCCGGGCCGGTGCGGCGCCCTTTCACGGGATCATCCCCGGGAAGCACGTCCAGCCCCTTGGGCAACTCGATCTGCCCGTCTGCTTCGGGACTCCCTCCAACTTCCGAGAGGAAACCCTCACGTTCGAGGTGGTCGTGTTCCGAGGAACCTACCATGCGGTGTTGGGGAGGCCATGCTACGCCAAGTTCATGGCCGTCCCCAACTACACCTACCTCAAGCTCAAGATGCCGGGCCCCAACGGGGTCATCACCGTCGGATCCACGTACCGACACGCGTACGAATGCGACGTGGAGTGCATGGAGTACGCTGAGGCCCTCGCCGAATCCGAGGCCCTCATCACCGACCTGGAGTGCCTCTCCAAGGAGGTGCCTGATGCGAAGCGCCACGCCGGCAACTTCGAACCAGCGGAGGCGGTTAAGTCCGTCCCCCTCGATCCCAGCAACGACGCCTGCAAGCAAGTCCGGATCAGCTCCAATCTTGACCCCAAATAGGAAGCAGTGCTCGTCGACTTTCTCCGTGCAAACGCTGAGGTGTTTGCATGGAGTCCCTCGGACATGCCTGGCATACCGAGGGATGTCACCGAGCACTTGCTGGATATCCGAGCTGGAGCCCGACCCGTGAAGCAGCCTCTACGCTGTTTCGACGAAGAAAAGCGTAGAGCCATAGGCGAGGATATCCACAAGCTGATGGCTGCAGGGTTCATCAAAGAGGTATTCCATCTCGAATGGCTAGCCAACCCTGTGCTTGTGAAAAAGAAAGGTGGGAAATGGAGGATGTGTGTAGACTACATTGGTCTAAACAAAGCATGTCCGAAGGTTCCCTACCCTCTGCCTCACATCGATCAAATCGTGGATTCCACTGCTGGGTGCGAAACCCTGTCATTCCTCGATGCCTACTTAGGGTATCACCAAATCAAGATGAAAGAGTCCGACTAGCTCGCGACTTCTTTCATCACACCTTTTGGCATGTACTGCTATATTACTATGCCATTTGGTTTAAGGAATTCAGGCGCAATATACCAAAGGTGCATGAACCACGTGTTCAGAGAACACATCGGCTGAACGGTCGAGGCTTACGTCAATGACATCGTAGTCAAGACGAGGAAAGCCTTCGACCTCCTCTCTGACCTTGAAACGACATTCAAGTGTCTGAAGGCGAAAGGCGTAAAACTCAATCCCGAGAAGTGTGCCTTTGGAGTCCCCCGAGGCATGCTCCTGGGGTTCATCGTCTCTGAGCGGGGCATCGAGGCCAACCCGGAGAAAATCGCGGCCATCACCAACATGGGGCCTATCAATGACTTGAAAGGAGTACAGAGGGTCATGGGATGCCTTGCGGCTCTGAGCCGCTTTATCTCGCGACTCGGCGAAAGAGGCCTACCCTTGTACCGCCTCTTAAGGAAGACCGAGCGCTTCACTTGGACCCCCGAGGCCGAGGAAGCCCTCGAGAACTTAAAGGCGCTCCTTACAAGCGCGCCCATCTTGGTGCCCCCCGCTGCAGGAGAAGCCCTCTTGATCTACGTAGCCGCAACCACTCAGGTGGTCAGCACCGCGATCATGGTCGAGAGACGAGAAGAAGGGCATGCATTGCTCCTCCAGAGGCCGGTCTACTTCATCAGCGAAGTGCTATCCGAGACCAAGATTCGCTACCCGCAAATTCAGAAGCTACTGTACGCGGTAATTCTGACGCGGCGAAAGTTGCGACACTACTTCGAGTCTCATCCGGTGACTGTGGTGTCATCCTTCCCCCTGGGGGAGATCATCCAGTGCCGAGAGGCCTCAGGTAGGATTGCAAAGTGGGCGGTGGAGATCATGGGCGAGACAATCTCGTTCGCTCCTTGGAAGGCCATCAAGTCCCAAGTCTTGGTGGACTTTGTGGCTGAATGGGTCGACACCCAGCTTCCAACAGCTCCGATCCAGCCGGAACTCTGGACCATGTATTTCGACGGGTCGCTGATGAAAACAAGAGCGGGAGCGGGCCTGCTCTTAATCTCACCCCTCGGGAAGCACCTCCGCTACGTGCTGCGCCTCCATTTCCCGACGTCAAACAATGTGGCCAAGTATGAGGCTCTGGTTAACGGGTTGCGCATCGCCATCGAGCTAGGGGTTTGGCGCCTCGACGCTCGTGGCGACTCGCAGCTTGTCATCGACCAAGTCATGAAGAACTCCCACTGCCGCTACCCGAAGATGGAGGCCTACTGCGACGAGGTTCGGCGTCTGGAAGACAAGTTCTACAGGCTCGAGCTCAACCACGTCGCTCGACAGTACAACGAGACCGCGGATGAGCTGGCTAAAATAGCCTCGGGGCGGACAACGGTTCCCCCGGACGTCTTCTCCCGAGACCTACATCAACCCTCCGTCAAGACCGACGACACGCCCGAGCCCGAGGAGGCCTCGGCCCAGCCCGAGGCACCCTCGGCCGTCGAGGGTGAGGCACTGCGCGTCGAGGAAGAGCGGAATGGGGTCACGCCTAATCAAAACTGGTAGACCCCGTACCTGCAATATCTCCACCAAGGAGAGCTACCCCTCGACAGAGCCAAAGCTCGGCGACTGGCGTGGCACGCCAAGTCGTTCGTCTTGCTGGGTGACGAAAAGGAGCTCTACCACCGCAGCCCCTCAGGCATCCTCCAACGATGCATATCCATCACCGAAGGTCAGGAGCTATTGCAAGAAATACACTCGAGGGCTTGCGGTCATCACGCAGCACCTCGAGCCCTCGTTGGAAACGCCTTCCGACAAGGTTTCTACTGGCCGACCGCGGTGGCTGACACCACTAGGATTGTACGCTCCTGACAGGGGTGTCAATTCTATGCAAGACAGACACACCTGCCCGCTCAGGCCCTGCAAACAATACCCATCACCTGGCCATTTGCTGTGTGGGGTCTGGACCTCGTCAGTCCCTTACAGAAGGCACCCGGGGGCTTCACGCACCTACTGGTCGCTATCGACAAATTCTCCAAGTGGATCGAGGTTTGACCCCTAAACAACATCAGGTCCGAGCAGGCGGTGGCGTTCTTCACCAACATCATCCATCGCTTTGGGGTCCCGAACTCCATCATCACCGACAACGGCACCCAGTTCACTGGCAGGAAGTTCCTGGACTTCTGCGAGGACCACCACATCCGTGTGGACTGGGCCGTCGTAGCTCACCCCATGACGAATGGGCAGGTAGAGCGTGCCAACGGTATGCTCCTGCAAGGACTAAAGCCGAGGATCTACAACGACCTCAACAAGTTCGGCAAGCGATGGATGAAGGAACTACCCTCGGTGGTCTGGAGTCTGAGGACGACGCCAAGCCGAGCCACGGGCTTCACGCCGTTCTTTCTAGTCTATGGGGCCGAGGCTATCTTGCCCACAGACTTAGAATACGGTTCCCCGAGGACAAGGGCGTACGACGACCGAAGCAACCAGACCAGCCAAGAAGACTCACTTGACCAGCTGGAAGAGGCTCGGGACATGGTCTTACTACACTCGGCACGGTATCAGTAGTCTCTGTGACGCTACCACGCTCGAGGGGTTCGGTCCCGAGACCTCCAGGTGGGGGACTTGGTACTTCGGCTGCGGCAAGACGCCCAAGGGCGCCACAAGCTCACTCCTCCCTGGAAAGGGCCGTTCATCATCGCCAAGATTTTGAAGCCCGGAAAATACAAGCCGGCCAACAGCCAAGGCGAGGTCTACAGCAACGCTTGGAACATTCGACAGCTACGTCGTTTTTACCCTTAAGATGTTTTCAAGTCGTTCATATACCTCGTTCTCTTTACATACACAAATATAGTCTAACCGTCAAGGAAGGGTTAGCCTTGCCTTGGCAAAGCCCGACCCTCCCTCAGGGGCTAGAAGGGTGGAACCCCCTCTGCGTCAAAATTTTCCTCGGAAAAAGTCTTTCTGCCAGAACATCTTTCGCGCTTTTCGACTGCTTCGATAGCGGGATCCTGAAAACGACGGAGTACACGTAAGCGGCAAGGCCGACCGAGCCGAGGGACTCCTACGCCTCCGGGATACGGATACCTCACTCATCACCTTCTGTGATAAGTAACTCACGCTCGGATAAGCGATTCTGCTATCCGAACAAGTCTTAATTCTCGAAAACTTTTCTGCCAGAACAATTTTTCGTGCCTTCTCGACTATATCGGTAACAGAATCCTGCGGACGAGTAAGAGTACACGTAAGCGGCGAGGCCGACCGAGCCGAGGGACTCCTACGCCTCCGGGATACGGATACCTCACTCATCACCTTCCGCGATAAGTAACTCTCGCTCGGATAAGTGATTCTGCTACCGACAAACAAGTCCTGATACTCGAAACAAGAGGAAAAGAAACGCAGCTTTATAACACGACAATGATATGTTTGGGCCTCGACGGCCGCAAAAAACATACGCATACTACAGACAAACTGTTCCTGCAGGTTTAGACATCAACAGAGGGAACAGCAGCACCCTCGGCGTTGTTTCCACCTTCGGCGGGATCTGGCCCGGCCTCGGATGGCGACACAGGCGGAAGGATCTCCACCTCGAAGGAAGATGTCAGCACCGCGCCTGGGCCATTGCAGCCAGGGTCTCCTCCAGGAACCCGGCCCGAGCAGACGGCTCAGCTGGCCGCTCCGTAGCCTCAGCCAGCTGTCCCCCGAGGACATCAGCCCGGCTCACGGTCTCGGAAGCGTAACTCCAAAGATGGTCTCGCTCACGGATGACCCGGCCAGGCTCCGGCCGCCGCTGCTGCACCTCCTCGGCCTGGGAAGCCACCTGGTCCTGGGCCAACGAAGCCCCTTTTCGAGCCGACTCCACCTCTGTCCATGCTGACACCGCTGCCTCCGGCTCCGGCTCATCGCAGAGCAGCCGAGGTTTCCTTAACTGAGCAAGAGAAGCCTTGAGTGGCAAGGCCGACCGAGCCGATGGACTCCTACGCCTCCGGGATATGGATACCTCACTCGTCACCTTCCGCGCAAAGCAACTCACACTCGGTTAAGCGGTTCAGCTAGTCGACAGGCGAGTCCCAATGCTTGAAATAAGGGGAAAACACGGCTTCACGCCCAAATACACGGATGTTCAGGCCCCGACAGCCACAATGAACATACACCGGCACTCCAGGTGCCATTACAAACGGAACTCCGGTTCCACTCCCGTGGGTATGAACAACCTCCACATCGGAGGACCCGCGGAACGACAAACTCCGGGTGGCTCGCCGGCGACCTCTGCAGCAGCAGTGATGGCCCTAGGGCGAACGCTACCGCTGGAAGGCTCTCGTTCGTGTCCCCTCGCGGGGGACGAGAACCAGCCATTAAAGCCAAAGAGCCGAAGGCCCAGAGCGCAGGTGACACCGACGATCTCATCGACGGAGAAACCTTCTCCGGCTGCCACCACCTCAGCACCGACGGCGGCGTCCACCTGCCCACCAACACCGCACCAACGAGCGTCGGCCGCCCCAAAGCGCACCGGCAGGTCCTCACTCCCGTCCTCGCCACGAAAATGAGAATGGGACCGTCCTAGAACACGAGTACCGCCCTCGCGGCGTACGACGTGTTGTGAGACCCTCCGGTGCGGCCGGCCACAGTCGCCCGGACAGAGGACAGAATGCTGCACCCTGGCCAGGTAGCAGCAATTCGCCTTCCCCCGCATGGCTGAAGGGTGCCAACCTCCGTGAAGTTGCGCTCCTCCAACAGCAGCAAGACGAAAGCAACGCGGGTGCTCCCCATCCGGGGGCTCGGAAGGAGGAAGGGTGCAATGCATGAGGGGAGTGCGAAGGTGTGGCTACCGCCCAGGGGGTCGATCCCTTTTTAAAGGCGGCTCTCCCTCAAGCGTCACAGACTAAGTCTTCACCAACATGCTCTAGGGTCCTCCCCCTGCAACACGGGGGCTGGGTCCCACACGTCACGCAAGCTGGCCCGGGACAAAAGAAACCAAACCGCCGCGCGTGGAGCGTGTAACCGCCCCGCGGTTACAGGCACTCCTCCATCCTCGCCGAAACCAGCGGGTGAAGGGGCGAACCGCCATGCAGGTGGCATGCAACTGCACCACGGGGACACAGCCCTTCGACTTCGACGCATCCAGCATGGTGGCCCAGGCCCACACGTCATGTAACCGGCGCGCCGGTTACTACGTGTGAAAAACTGCACCGCCATTTGCGCCAATGCCGTGCCATCTCGACTGCGGAACCGGTGCCGCGACTCAAGGCGACCCTGCGCATGGCCCAACAGTGCCAACCGAGCACATCGGTCATAGGTCAGTCAGCCGCGGGAGAAGACACGACGGTCGATATGGCCAAAAGTGGGCCGGCAGTAATGGCGGTAGCAGGCGAGCGGAAGCGGCGGTCAAATCGTCTGCAAGCTCACGTCCCCTCCTGGAGCAGCAGGAGAGCCCTCTCCCACGGCGTGAAGACGACGCGCCCATGTTCCGTTCCTCGAACGACTCGTGCAACGACCGCTCTACGAACCACCCGTCCCGTCGCATTAACTTCGCGGCAGGGCAAGCGACACCTTTGGCAGGCGAAGCGGGCGACGTTTCACCTCTGCCATAATGACTGCGTCAAAAAAGGTGCGCCACGCTGTTCGAATTCATATCCTTTTCCTTCTCCCCTTTCTCTCTCTTGCTACAGGGACCGGGAAAGGGGATACTCTGAAAGGGATCCTTCTCCGCGAAGGAAGCGGGCCCCGAGCCCTCCTACTGATCAGGGGTTCGAAGGCTAGCCCCTCGGAAGGGTTCGACAGCCGCCCCAGAGCACTCGAGCTTCAGGCTCATTACTGATCAGAGGTTCGAAGGCTGGCCCCTCGGAAGGGTTCGACAGCCACCTCAGAGCACTCGGGCTCCGTGCCCAAAACTGATCAGGGGTTCGAAGGCTGGCCCCTCGAAGGGTTCGACAGCCGCCCAGAGCATGCAGAGCGAGGGATGACTCTGGGTACGTCCGATACATGGCCGAGGCTCGGGCTATGCTCCCAAGGTACCCTAGGACATTTCCGAGACCAACAGGAGCGATTTTGTAACGGAATCCCATCAGAGGGAGGCATCGAGCCCTCGGATCCTATCAAACGGTACCGGGTCTGGCAAATCACCTGCAGGTACTTTTGGAGCACGCCTCTGGGCCACTAGCCGACCCTTATCGAACGGGGCACGGGCGTTCACTCGGATCACCCGTTAGCAACTCACTGGAGACACCATGTTCAGCGCCCTCCGAGGGCAACATGGCACTTTCTCCCCCTCCTCCTTGCGGAAAGGTGACGAAGGGGCGTATGATAAAAGCCGAGACAGTCCTTGATCGTCCTCTCGCTCTGTGCAGAGGCTCGGGGGCTGCTCTCGCAAACCCGGCTCCGGCCAAACCGTTGACAGCGTCAACAAACCAGCCCGAGAACTTGGAACCCGACCATGCACTCGGGCTACCATCAGATTGCATGAGGGAACAACCAGACCTGCCAAGGCATCGCGAAAAGCATTAAGACCTCAGAGGAGTCAAACCACTCCTCCAAGGCCTCGGGGGCTACACCCGGCGGGTGCGCTCGCGCGCACCCACCGGAACAAAATGTAACCGAGAAAGGCCGGTCCCCTTGCAAAAAAGTGCGACAAAGCCTCCAAGCGAGTACCAACACTCCCTTTGAGGCTCGGGGGCTACTGTCGGGTACCATAATTAGGGGTACCCCAAGACTCCTAAACTCGGCTGGTAATCACCATCAGCGCAAACTGGAGAGGCTGATGGGCGCAATTCAGGTCAAGGCTTCCTCTACTCAAGGGACGCGATCTTGCCTCGCCCGAGCCCAGCCTCGGGCGGGAATAGTAGTCCCAGACGGATTCACGCCTCGCCCGAGGGCCTCCTCAAGCAACGGGCACACCCTCGACTCGCCCGAGGCCCAGCTCGGGCAGGCTTCGCTCTGAAGCAACCTTGGCCAGATCGCCTCGCCAACCGACCGTATCGTAGGAGCATTCAATGCGAGGATCGTCTGACACCTTATCCTAACGCACGGTTCTCAGTCGACAGGGCCGAAGTGACCGCAGTCACTTTGCCCCTCCACTGACTGACCTGACAGGAAAACAGCACCGCCTGCCCCGCTCTGACTGCTGTGCCACCTGTCAGGGCAGGGCTAACAACAGCTAAGTCCAGCCTTAGGCGCAACAAGAAGCTCCGCCTCGCCCGACCTTGGGCCTTGGTCTCAGAAGGAGGTCTCTGCCTCGCCCGACCTCAGGGTTCGGCCCCTGCCTCAGCCTCGGAAGGTGGTCTCCACCTCGCCCGATCCCAAGGCTTGGCCTCAACCTCGACCTCGGAGGATGGTCTCCGCCTCGCCCGACCCTAGGGCTCGGCCTCAACCTCGACCTCGGAGGATGGTCTCTGCCTCGCCCGACCCCAGGGCTCGGCCTCAACCTCGACCTCGGAGGATGGTCTCCGTCTCGCCCGACCTTGGGCTCGGACTGACCACGCCACAGGGGGGTACATCATTACCCTACCCCTAGCTAGCTCAGGCTACGGGGAATAAGACCGCCGTCCCATCTGGCTCGCCCCGGTAAACAAGTAATGATGGCACCCCGCGTGCGCCCATGACGACGGCGGTTCTCAACCCCTTACGGAAGCAAGGAGACGTCATCAAGGTCCCAGCAGCCCCGACAGCTGTGCTTCTACAGGGCTCAAGCGCTCCTCCGATGGCCACGACATCGCATGCACATGCTTCTAGCACCTCTCCAACAGCCACGTTGGCATGTACATAGGGCTCTGGCTCCTCTCTGCCGGACACGTTAGCATATTGCTACACCCCCATTGTACACCTGGACCCTCTCCTTACATCTATAAAAGGAAGGTCCAGGGCCCTCATACGAGGGGGTGGTCACGTGGGAGGACGGGCTGACGAACAGGCTCTCTCTCTCTCTCTCCCTCGCGAACGCTTGTAACCCCCTACTGCAAGCGCATCCGCCCTGGGCGCAGGATAACACGAGCCACGGTTCTCTTTCCCCCTTGTGTTCCATCTCGCGCCGACCCATCTGGGCTGGGACATGCAGCGACAATTTACTCGTCGGTCCAGGGACCCCCCCGGGTCGAAACGCCGACAATACTTATCTAATATGGATTCGTGGATTTCTACTGGTTACTATTTTTATGGAATTAAATGTGGTATTCTCCTATAAATACCTAGCTATGGGTGCTACCATCAAAAACACCAGCAGCCAATGCATCTAACCTCGTCTCTTCCTACCTACTAGGCCGTCGTGTACGCTACTTCATCCCTATCGTTAGAACGTCGATGTCGTCTGCTCTACGCTCTCGTCAGCAAGAAACATACAACCATCTCCTTCTCTTCATGTTTTTCATACTGTTCTATCTAATATCTTTAGACATGGTTCTGCTAGATCAAGTTTTAATCTTAGTTGGCATGATGCACATATTTAGATATTTGTTCGCTTTCTATACACGTTTGTTATCATGGTCATGATTTATTTTCTGATTAAATTAAAATCAAATGTTCTAACTATTTAGAAACTTTATTCTAGGAACTTTGATTTTATGGCTGAATTTGTCGATGCTTGGAGGCTTGAGAGATTCTCTGAACACTTTAAAAGATGGCAAACGAGAATGATACTATGGCTCTCTACCATGCATGTCCTTTGGATATCCAACGGTAAACCTGAGGGTAATCTTACCCAAAGTAGAAAAAGACTTATATAGACACCAACACTATCTTTGTGGCAGTGTGGTTGCTACACTTATAGATCCCCTATAGGATGTGTACCTTCATTACCTAAACATTAAGGAGTTGTAGGACACTCTAGAAGTTGAATAAGGCAGCATAGATGGTGGTGCATGATATGGTCATGAATATGGCAACATAAACGCTAAAGTGTAGTGTGGAATGGTCATGAATTTTGCATAACCCGACCTCTGAGCAGGGCATGATATGTGAATGGGAAATCCACCACCTCGAAGGTGAGCTTATCCCGGTAGCAGTTACCCCCCAACCATAATGGGAAATTGATTGCTCTCAAGGGGTATGACTTGCAAACTACGAATGATCTTGTATAAGGGAGCCTCACTTGGGCAAAGATTGCTTTGGAATCCCCATCCAATCGAGGATGTTGGTGTATGGGATGTTCACCATGTTGTCGTCGTCCATGATCATGCTTAAGAGGCTTGTGTGCTCGACGATTGAGCTATCAATGAGATTGAAGCAACTCTGGCTTGGCATGTCGTTGTGGTACTCATCTCAGTTCAAGGTGATTCACACCTTATACTATTTTAGGCAATTAGGCACTACAAGCTCGGCAACACTTATCTCCCACTCGACAAGCTTACACTATCACTAGTACTTGAGAGCCTCTTCCACATGAATATCATTTGGTTATTGCCTCTCTTGGTAGAGTTCACTCTCCTCCTTGGAGCCACACTAAGGCAGGCCACAATAGCTAGGCGGGTGGTGTTACTTCTTGAGTCCTAGCTGGCGACATCCACAAGCTAGCATTATTCTCGTGTGTACTTCTTGAGTCCTACCTAGCGACATCCAAAAGCCAGCATTGTTCTCGGGTGCAATGCCATGGGCCTTGTCGGGGAGGTCATGGGGGATAGGTTAGACACAGCGAGGTAATGAATCTTCCCCCCTTGTCACAAGCTAGATATCACTACCGGAATCAGCTTCTTTGCCGTGTGTCTGAGACACACGGCAAAGGCTATTTTACACTCGGCAAATGCTTTGCCGAGTGTAACACTCGGCAAAGAACGCTCGGCGAACTGTACATCGGCAACAGCATCTTTGCCGAGTACTTTTTGTCGGGCACTCAGCAAAGACTTTGCCGAGTGCCATTTGGCACTCGGCAAAGAAAAGTCACCGTCACGGCGCCAAGTGACGGTGACGGATCCTTCGCCGAGTGCCTACGGCGACACTCGGCAAAGGAGGTTTATTTGCCGAGTGTCTGGTGGACTGGCACTCGGCAAAGAACCCTCCAGTGGGCCCCTTTGCTAGTCCCTTTGCCGAGTGCCTTGGCAATGGCACTCGGCAAAGATGTCTTTGCCGGTTCCCAGGTTTCCTTCTTTGCCGAGTGCCATTTTCAGCACTCGGCAAAGATGGCTTTACCGGTTCCCAGGTTTCCTTCTTTGCCGAGTGCCATAGTCATAGCACTCGGCAAAGCGACCTTTGCCGAGTGTTACACTCGGCAAAGTGACCAGGATGTCCCTTTTTTATTTGTTTTTGCTGTTCCATCCAAACAAACAAAAGATATATATCATTCACATCACATTATATATCAATCGCATCACAGAATGAACACATTTATCATCAACACCATATATATCACAAAGTGTCACTAATATAAGTCTCACAAATATGTCAGGTTCATCACAAAACAGATATAAGTCTGGATCATCACTAACATCACCAAGTATCTCACAAGACCAAGTCTAGCCAAACATCACCAACACTCACAAGACCAAGTCTGGATCATCAACGAGGTGGGCATCTGGACTGGTTCGGCGAAGGGCTGGACGAAGCATGAGGGTTGTTCGACGCCGCCGATTGACCCTGCATAGAGAATAGATTGTATGTGTGAGAACATATGAATATATATCATGCAGTACTAAAATTTTGATACTCACAGGAGTAGTGAACTCAGCAGGGTCAGTTGCAGGGAACAACGAAGGTGGTGGAGCATGACCCTGTGCGACGCCAAGGCTCTGCATGTACGCGAACATCTCCGCCATCCTCTTCTCCAGCTCCTCACATTGCCTCCTCTCATCATCTAGCTGAGTCTGTAATATTTCGCCCTAATGTTACGATAATGCAAAGAGAAGATATATAAAAATTAATGAACGATGAATAGATAAGGAATAACCTGGAGTTGCTGGATACGATGCTGTGAGGTGTCCTGCCGAGGTCGTATGGCTGGGCTCGCGCTCGTGCTCCTTGCTCACACTTGAGAGAGAGTGGGAGTGGAGGACGAGTCGATTGCCCCGTCGGCAATCCAGTACCGCCCATGCCTCTTGCCTCCTCCGACCCTCATGAGGACATCTCCGTCGATGTCCTCGGTCCTCGGATCGTAATCTGGCCCATGGACCTCCTTGGCCATTGCGGTGTACTCACTGAGTCGGCTGTGGATGGCGGGGTTGGTGTACGCCTCGGGCCCGTCATCCGGGTTGTAGGTGACGTCGGACGTCGCCTTCCCCTTGTGGGCCATGGCATATGCCGAGAACGTGGAGCAAGGCGCGCCACCATGTGCCGCCGACTGCGAGAAAACCAACGATATGGTTAGAAATCATGTCTAATCGAAAGTTATATACCTAAATAAAAAAGAGCGCGTACCCATGCTTCCGCGTATTTGCCCAGGCTGCGGCTGCCTTGATGGTGGGAGGGACCTTGCATCAGCAAACGCCGTTCCCGGCTAGCGTTGTGCGCCTCGTCCCACTCAGCCGAGCACCACCTCTGCACCATCTTCTCCCAGCACTCAGGATGCGCGGCGCACCAATGAGGAATCATCTAAAAAAATATAAGTACACCGCATATCAGAAGATAAGAATAAGCATATTTAGTACCAATAATAAAGTTTTGTATTTACCTGCAAGTACTGGTCCGCAGTCAATGACATGGTTCGGGCGTCCTTCTTGTTCACCTTCTCCCCAAGGACGGAGCCGTGGTAAGTGACGATGGCCTGGATGCGCGCCTCGTAGTGCATGTCCACGACGAGCTTCTTACAGCACGTCGTAGACACCACATCCGCCCTAGCCTCGTATCCAGCATCGCACCTGAAGAAATCCTACATACAAAGACGATGTATCCATACATTATTTCAAGAATATGCAACAAATGCGACTTATTAAACAATATAGTGCGAGGAAGACTTACCCACAGCTCTTGCTTCACCCGCTCCGCCTTGTTGTTGAATTGTCTGCCGTCCCGATCTACTGCATCGGGGGCGACGGCGTAGTGGTCGAAGGTGTATGCTGGGCTCGTCACTCCGGCGTACTCGACAAGTCCAGGAAAGTGTTCCCGGCATAGAAGGCCGAGGATGCCATTGGGGTTGCGGTCGTGACCCCCTGCAGTCTCCAAAACCATCCAAGACCTGTCGAAGTGATTAAGATGAAGTATTAGTTTCTATTATTAATTTGAACATATAATATGAAAAAGCAGCAACAACATCTAAAGTTACCTACCTCTCTCCATCGGGTCGTATGAGCGGACGTCTGTCACGAAGTATGGGTCGCTTAGGTAGGCTCGCGGGACCTCGCAGGTAGATACTCCTCGAACCTGAGGAGCCAGAACCTGAGACGTCCTGCTGAGCGGCGTCGTCGTCGTCATCGTCCTGCTGCGCCGCATCGTCGTCGTCCTGCTGTGCCGCATCGACAGCGGCTTGCTGCTCCACCTGCTGCTGTACGGCGTCGTCCTGCTGCGCCTCCTCCTCCGTCCTACGGGTGCTCCTCCTCCCCCTCCCCCTCCCCCTCCTCGTCCTCGTCCCACCGCCCACCATCTTTGTCCAACAACCTGCAATTAAGAGTAAACAATTAAGCACAGATAAAAAAATATGTATTTAGAAACATATGCAAAATAAATGAAATATAGCATTACATCGATTAAAAATAATCTTCATATGTGTCCGGGTTAGCGGGATCATAAGTGTCATCATCACTATCAACCATTTCATAGTCAACATCATCTGAAGGCGCAACTTCGAAATTGGCATTGCCTTCAAGTATTTCTAAGTCATTCTCATTTTGCACCTCATCATCCTCGTCATCAACAACCATTTCAATATCTACTTCCATTCCGATCGCTTCGGTTAAGTCTATCTCAAATTGCCCTTCGAGCCCATCTTCTTGGAAGAACTCTCCGTCATATGTGTCCGGGTCTAAGTTATAATCTTCATCGTTTGGAACAGGTAATTTAGCGTGCGGTGATACCTTATACACAACATCCCAACCCTTAAGATGTTGTTTCGTTTGGCACGCATATGGAAGATAATACACTTGTGTGGCCTGTTGGGCCACAATGTAGACATCGTCTCCTGTTAAGGTGGAATCCTGTCGAATTTCGACTATCCCAAGATTAGAATGTGTCCGTCTCGTAACTTCAGGGTCAAACCAATGACATTTGAATATCACTGGAGTAAGAGGTTTGGAACCATAAAAATTGAGTTCATATATTTCTTCAATTCTTCCATAATACTCGACCTCGTCAAGCCCGGGCGTAAAGACTCCAGAACACGTGGTTTTTCGATTGGGCCGACTTTGGTCGTAGCTTGTTGTGCAAAAACGGTATCCATTGATGTCATACCCAGAAAATTTCCTGACCCTATAGGCAAAGCCATTGGCTACTTGTCTCAACTCGGCACTCATAGACGGCTCTCTTTGGCCCTGCAAGTTCAAACACGCTAGATTGTTATATTATTCGCACGTAAGAGCAACTTGGAATAACAAACTAAGCACGTACCTTATGTTTAAACCAGGAAATGAAATCGGGCAATCCATTTCCCGCACCCTTTCTAAGAAGGGTATCATATTCCTGTGGAGTTGGGTCCCTTGATCGACGCCAGAATTCATGAAGAAATTGCTCCATGTATGGCGTCACCTCTTCAAGGTTGGTCAATACATATAGCATGATATGGCGCCACTCTTCATGTCTCAGGGTCTTGGTGGTCGAACCACTCGCGCTTCCGAGTTGCCCTCGAAAAATGCTGAGGTTCGATTCATTGCCGCCATCATTGTAACGAGGGGGTGGATTATGCACGCTCGGCAGTTTGTCACCATAGTAAGTTGTTGTGAAGTTTGACACCTCCTCCAGTATGTATGCCTCTGCAATGGAAGCCTCGATTTTGCATTTATTTCTACATTTCTTTCGGATACTCTTTAGACATCTCTCGATTGGATAGCACCAACGTCCCTGCACGGGCCCCCCCATTCGTGCCTCATATGGGAGATGAATAATCAAATGCTGCATCGGATTGAAGAAGCCGGGTGGAAAGATCTTCTCCAGCTTACACAGTAACACGGGTGCCATCCTTTCCAAGTCTGCAATCATGGTCCGAGCTAACTCTTTTGCACAAAGCTGGCGGAAGAAATAGCTCAACTCTGCAAGCGCTAGCCAGACATGCTCAGGGACATAGCCTCGAACCATCGCCGGAAGAATTCGTTCAATCCATATGTGGAAGTCATGACTCTTCATCCCTAAGACTCACAGAGTAGACAAGTTCACCCCCCTACTAAGGTTAGCTGCATACCCATCAGGGAACATTAACATCTTGATCCACTGTAGTACTTCCTTCCTCTGGGCCCTGCTCAGGACGAAATCAGCCTTAGGCCTTCTCCATGTCTTACCACCACTAGGCGGCTTCATCTCTTGGTTTGGTCTATCACATAACTCTGCCAGATCCACTCTTGCCTTTACGTTATCCTTTGACTTATCAGGAATCTCCATAATTGTTGCCCAAAGTGCCTCAGCGACATTCTTTTCAGTGTGCATCACGTCAATGTTGTGTGGAAGGAGCAGGTCATCATAATAGGGGAGCCGAGTCAAGCCCGACTTATGTGTCCACATATGTTGCTCACCATATCCCACAAAACCACCTTCTGGGTTGGCCACGAGACCATCTATCTGTTCGCGAACTTCGGCACCAGTCATCATTGCAGGTGGGCGGTCTGTCACCATGACACCTTTCGTAAAGTTCTTGATGTCTAGTCGGAATGCATGGTCAGGAGGGAGAAATTGTCGATGTTTATCGAATGACGAATATTTGCCACCCTTCTTCAACCAAATGAACCTAAGAGCTTCCTTGCAAACTGGGCATGGGAACTTACCGTGAACACACCAGGCGCAAAAAAGCCCATACGCCGGAAAGTCATGCATGGAGTACTGGTACCAAACATGCATTTTGAAGTTTGTCTTCGTAGCTCGGTCGTACGTCCATACCCCTTCCTCCCAAGCACGGACCAATTCATCAATCAAAGGCTCCATGTACACGCCCATTTTATTCCCCGGGTGTCCAGGAATTATCAACGACACGAATATGTTCTGTCTTTGAAAGCATACGCCGGGGGGGAGATTGATGGGGATAACGAACACGGGCCAACATGTGTATGGGGCAGCGGTCATTCCATAGGGATTGAACCCATCTGTGGCCAGCGCAACACGAACATGTCGAGCCTCTTTGGCTTTCTCATGGTGAATGGCATCAAAGTGGGTCCATGCTTCACCATCGGATGCGTGAACCATCTTGTCAGGATTGTATCGTTTGCCTTTTTTGTGCCATGTCATCTGTTTCGCGGATTCCTCTGTCATGTATAGACGCTGGATCCTCGGTATGAACGGAAGGTGGCGTAGGATTGTCACGGGGATGTCGAGCTGCCTCTTCTGTCCATCACCAGAGTCTACCTCCATGAACCTAGACGATTTACACTTCGGACAGTACTTTGCCTCAGTGTGTTCTTTCCTAAATAGGACGCAGCCCTTCGGACAAGCATGTATCTGCTCATACGTCATCTTGAGTGCACGAAGGAGTTTCTGTGCCTCGTACATGCTCTTTGGCAGAACGTGATCCTCCGGAAGCAGGCTGCCAATAACTGTCAACAAACCATCGAAGGCGTCTCGACTCATGCTATACTGCGACTTGAACGCCATTATACGCCCAATGGCATCCAGTTGAGAAACCTTTGTCTTGCCGTGAAGGGGTTTCTGTGCCGCGTCAAACATGTCGTAGAATGCCTTTGCGGTCGCCTCTGGCTCGTCCTCCGTACGTCCTTCGGCGAACTGTGCCTCGTGATAGTCGTTCAACATGTCCGCTACCCCGGCATCAGCATCGTAATCCTCGACGCGTTGTCTCACCACCTCCTCTCTCGTGCGATGCGCTTCACCATGGAAGATCCACCGAGTATAGTCCGGCGTAAATCCATTCTTCCAAATATGTTCTACCATGGCCTTCTTTGGTTTTCTTTTCCGGTTGTCACATTTGCTGCACGGACAAGGGACTAGGCTAGCTCCTTTAGCAGCTTCGCCATATGCCCGTTCCACGAAAGCATCGGTCTTCCTAATCCATTCTGGGGTGACATCATTACGTCGAACGCGGCCCGTGTACATCCACTCACGGTCCTCCATCCTCTAACATATATAACCGAGTATAGTTTAATATAGACATGTAATGCATGTACACTACGTTCCTACCTTCTAATAGGTGATGATAGGTCCTAATCCCACCCGCGGTTGCGTAGATGGAGTTAGTTTCCATGCTCTACTCCGATCCAAGATAAAATTTCGGCAGCACCTACCCGCTGTTCTCCGGATACACGTCCTGACAGGGAGAGTGTACTGTCCGGAGAACAACAGGGAGGTGACGCCGAAACTCTATCTCGGACCGGAGTAGACCATGGAAACTAACACCATCTACGCAACCGCAGGCTGTCCAAAAAACGTGGACAATTCGAAACTGATACATTTGTAGATATGCAAAGATCTGCATATCTACACCGTATCTCTTTCGAACGGGAGACGCCTAACAGGGTTACGTGATCTACGACCATTATGCGGATGTAGAGGTTATACCTAGGGTGGCGGTGGAGTCAGGCTAGTGGGGCTGTGGCGGGTCGGTGCAGTGGCGACGCGAGGCAGACCCGCAACGGCTAGGAAGACCTCTGCAAAAAAAATAAACAAGTATGTCAACAAAAAAATTCGGCAGCACCTCCCCTGCACGGGGAGGTTTCCAAAACCTGCAAATAAAATTAACAGCACGATGGCTGACATTCACACATATATCAACGGCACGATGGCCGACAATCACATTTAATCGACATTCATATCCACTTTGAGCCTTTTTCTACTAGTGACTTTTGCAGATTGGTTGCAACAAAATCTAATAGCTGACGAGTCTATTGATAATCAATTGACATAGTTGGCTAAGGGTCCATCTTCCTCGATCTTGATATTCTAAGGATACAAGATAAATAGATACATATTTTACATAAGAGTATAAGACAACAAGAGCGCTAACCAAAACATCAGCTTTCATATTAATGCAAAGACATTGATGAAAATAAGAACTCAAACTATGGTTACATACTGAAGATCTAGGAACTAGAGTATGGATCTTATTTGAAGATCCCTCTATTTTGTTGCTAATGGGTGAAGCTAAAAGCAGGAAACGTAATTGTTGATCTAGAGTGTAGAATGATCACCATTGATATCAACATGACTGGATATAGAAATAAATCGTTCGTCCTAGCCAAGGATGCCACTTAAGTTTTTTATGTGATAGATATGTATATGGGACCAAAGCAGAAGCTAACAACGGAAAATGTTATTTAGGAGACTTTGTTCCTAGATCTTGTCTATGTTATTATATGGTGCCTAAGTGCCTAACTTACAATGTGGTCATAATGAAGGGGGACTTATAAAGAAGAAGTATAATTCTAGGAACAAAAGCTGTAATAATAGGAGACTTTGTTGAATTATAGATTTCACATAATACTTTTTATATCTTGGCGGACGGCGGGCGCGACGGCGGGCTGCTCGAGCGCCGCGACGGCGGGCGACGGCGGTGGCGCCGCGACGGCGGCCGACGGCGGGTGGCGCCGCGACGGCGGGCTCGACGGCGGGCGCGACGGCGGGCGCGACGGCGGTCGCGACGGCGGGCTCCGGCGGGCGACGGCGGGTGCGGGCGCTGAGAGTGAGAGAGAGTGAGAGTGAGAGAGAGTGAGAGAGAGACAGGGAGTGCGGGCGCGGTATGGCTATTAAAACGTTCTTTGCCGAGTGCCCGCGATCCGGCACTCGGCAAAGATTTTTTAAAAATTAAAAAATAAACTTTGCCGAGTGCTGGATCTCGGGCACTCGGTAAAGTCGCCTTTGCCGAGTGCTGGATCTCAGGCACTCGGCAAAGTCACCTTTGCCGAGTGCTGGCTGTAGAGCACTCGGCAAAGATGTGTTGTACAGACTTTGCCGAGTGCCCAAGGACAGACACTCGGCAAAGTTGTCTTTGCCGAGTGTGAACTGGACAGCACTCGGCAAAGTATTTTTTATTTTTTTTATTTTTGGCAACCAAACTTTTTGTGGTGTGTTCCTACACTATGTAGACCTACATGTATCATTTGTGGACAATTTTAACAGAGTTTTCAATCGTTAGTAGATTTAGTTCGTTTATTTGAATTTCTTCGGAAAATTTAGATTTGAACTGTAGGTCACTCGAAACTTGGAAAACCGTGCATACAAAAATGATATTCATGTTACTTAGCATAAGTTACGACCGATTCCAGGAGCGGACCGGAAAATTCGAGCAACATGCTCACTAAACATGGCCGTGAACTTGCCATACACATGTTTAAAAATTGTATAAAACACAAACAAAGTCAGAAAATCCTAAAACTTGTCCACGTGTCATGATATCATATGTACAGGCTGCGATAAAAATTTTAGAATGTTTGGAGAAAGTTGTGGGACACTATGTGTAGAAACCTAGGAGAACTACATTGAAACTCTATGATTTCATGTGTAGTTCTCCTAGGTTTCTACACATAGTGTCCCACAACTTTCTCCAAACATTCTAAAATTTTTATCGCAGCCTGTACATATGATATCATGACACGTGGACAAGTTTCAGGATTTTTTGACTTTGTTTGTGTTTTATACAATTTTTAAACATGTGTATGGCAAGTTCACGGCCATGTTTAGTGAGCATGTTGCTCGAAGTTTCCGGTCCGCTCCTGGAATCGGTCGTAACTAATGCTAAGTAACATGAATATCATTTTTGCATGCACGGTTTTCCAAGTTTCGAGTGACCTACAGTTCAAATTTAAATTTTCCAAAGAAATTCAAATAAACGAACTAAATCTACTAACGATTGAAAACTCTGTTAAAATTGTCCACAAATGATACATGTAGGTCTACATAGTTTAGGAACATACCACAAAAATTTCGAGAGACAAAATAAAAAAAAATAAAAATATACTTTGCCGAGTGTCCAGAGATGACACTCGGCAAAGTATGCTTTGCCGAGTGCCTACTATGTGGCACTCGGCACAGAACCTCTTTGCCGAGAGCCAATGGATGACACTCGGCAAAGACTAACGGCCGTCAGCTTTGGGACGGCCGCTGACGGCCGTTTGCCGAGAGCCCCCTTTGCCGAGTGTTTGACACTCGGCAAAGTTGTCTTTGCCGAGTGCCGTTCTGTGCCGAGTGTTCAGCTCTCGGCAAAGCACGGTTTGCCGAGTGCCTAACTTTACCGAGTGCAGCACTCGGCAAAGCTTTCTTTGCCGAGTGCCCGACAAAAGGCACTCGGCAAAGAAGCCAACACTCGGCAAAGCCTCAGATTCCGGTAGTGTATGGACACTCGTTGGCACATAGAGCATCTGATGGTGCTATGACATGGTGAGGTTTAATCCCCAACTCAGTTGAATCTATCGTGCCAGCACCTTCGAGTCAAACCACAAGATGCCTAGTGGCGGGTACACCATTGGGAACTCACTATCCTGATCCAACGAAGTTACCTCAAAGAGGTATAGCTCGCTGTAATGGTTGGCGATGTAGTCTAGACTCCCAAATCTCAAAACCTAGTTGGGGCTGAAGAGTGTATCGATAGAGAGGATCTTCTTAGAGAAGCATGTGACACCCTTTGGTGCATCGCCTCTAGCTATGATGGTGGGGTTGGTGGTTCTGTCACCAAGTGGTCACACATGACGCACTCCTACCTAGCATGCTAGCTGTCTTTATCACCACAACAAGCATCATATTGTTCATTAGAAGTTGATGTGTGTATCTTTGGTGGCTCAAACACTCAAAACACATATAAACACAAGATATTTATCCTAGTTTAGGCCTCTTACCACTAGTTCTAGCAGTATGGTATTCTTTGTGTAGAATAACCAATTTAGGAGTTTATTACATCATCCGAGATGAAATGTTTTGTAGGAAATCAGACAGTGCTATTCTAAAATTATTGGAGAACCGATTGATTGATCCTTTGTGCTTGTTCTCTCTTTCTATAGGAACCATACCTCCCCTATTGATGTAATACCTAAATTTGTAACTCATATGAAGAGAGAATATTTCCTTTATCTATATGTGTGTACCATCTCTAGTTAATACCACATGTGAATAAACACCATCAAAAGGGGATTGAATAACCAATAACACCTAAATAAATCATGCATCATGCTGAGTTTTACTTGATTGTGCATTTGTGGCTAATAAAATAAAGGTATTGTTAATATATTAATAGACACATGGATTTAAATTCTATTTTTGGAAAGCAAAATTCTAAAGAAATGTGGAGAAGGGGGAAAAGCATTAGTCACCACTAAATAAACTTCTTAAAAATAAATCAATTCATATCATGTCATAATTAAGTGGAATATTTAATTTGAACACAGGTTTGCCACGGAATTCGAATTCAAATTCAAATTAGAGTTTGAATTGGGAAAGGGAGAGAAGAAAGTAGGAAATAAAAAGAAAAAGACCAAAACTCTGTTTTGGGCCAGCAGCTAACAAACCCGGCCCACTCCACGTCCCCTCTCCCGCCAGCCCAACGGCTCCATGCCCACCGAACTCACAGGCGCGCCTGCTGTGTGGGACCTGCTTGTCAGCGTTCTCCTCTCAACCGAAACCACGCGCGAAATCCTCGCCTCGGCGTGAATTCCGGCTGGATTCCGTTCCTTCGCGATCGGCGGCTCTGGGATAAATACTCAGGCGCCTGCGGCTCTTTTCCCTCCCCACATTGCGCATCCACTAGACCACGAGGTCTACACCGCGGTAGAGTCAGTCGTTGCCGAGAGCGCGGAGGAGGGAGAGTGTGAGTGCAACGCCGATCAAAGACACCCGCTCGCCTTCAGTTCGGGAGGCCTTGAATAGTCCGGGCGTGGCACGACATCCTGGTGCGACGGCCAAAGCGGCTTGGCGGCGCGGCGTTTGGAGCCTGGTGCTTCCCTCACGTGCGGGCTCGGGAATCTGCGCGTCGACCTCGCTTTCGTCTGGTTGGTGGTAAGTGCCGATTCTTCCTCTATAGCGACTGGTGGCGTGAAAGGTTTTGGCTAGGCGTGAGCTGGGTGCTGCGTAGGTTGTTTACCGTCACGGCGGCGAGCTCGCCGTTGGCTGGCAGGACCGGTCACCTGCGCGTTGCGGTGGCGCCACTGTAAAAGTGTAGCGCGCCGTGGACAGAGCCCTGTGCTCGACGACGGTAGAAATTGGTAGGGAGGGTGAGTTCGTAACATCGTCGATTGGGCGAGGAGCGAAGGAATTTGGAGATGGAGGTCAGGTTGGCCGGAATCGCCGCGCGCTGGTGGAGAGCCACCGCGGGCCTCTTCTCCACCTTCCCTGGTCATTGGAGGTGGAAGGGTGTAAACGCGCCGTCGGATTGCGAGCGAGCAGTGGAGATTAGAATCACCCATACCCTTTCGTTCTAGTTAATCGTAGCCGCAGATCTCGAAACCGAGGGTTAGGTATTGTGGGGTGTGCTGGCCGTTGATCTAAGATCCGAGGATCACGGTTACATACCCTTTCATTTAAAACGCGATCTAATCTCGGCCTTCAGATTTGATCCAACGGCCGAGATCCAAGAATACCCCTTCGGGTGTGTAGTTATTCACAAGAGCCCTCATAGTGTTTAAGAATCAACCCGCGATCCAAGGCAGTGTTAGCCTGAGTCTTAGGTCATTTTCCGTGGAAGCCCCTGCACTTTCCATAATTTGAGGCCCAGTCCAGATAAATTAATAAAACCAGGAAAATAGTTTAGAAAATAGTTTTTAGTGCATATTTAAATGCAGAAACTTGTTTAATTTGCAGAAAATGCATATGAACTCCAAATTGGTCCATTCCAGTTCCTAAATTTTCATAATATTATTATCTATCCATTTGTGCCACTGTTTTTTACATGAAATACACATTAAAATTTATTTCTCACTTAACCCTATATTAAATGCATAAAATCTTTGGAAATTCATAGCTTAAAATATATAACTCCAAATTTAATGGTTCCAGTTCCTATGATCTTATTTTAATGCCTAGATTATTATTGTGTATTTTATTTACTTGTTTGTTGTAATGTTAATTTTTTGCTATACCATGTATGTATTGTGTTGATGCGAGTAGACGAGCAAGCTACACAGGATCCTGAGGTTCAGCTGGTAGAGACAGCTGAGCAGGAGCTCATTGAAGGCAAGTTGTGCCCTTGATCACCTCTTTTACCCATTCATGTTCTTATTATTCATAATGGTCTGCATAGGTTAATTTTGATGGGACCCAATAGGACACCCTAGATTTTGACTATCTTTAAACCTTCTTTCACCCCTGGTTTTACTACTAAAGTTTTGCGTAGTTCATGCTATTGCTTTATGTGGATTTGGGTATAGAGATATTCATCACTCATTGTTATACTTTTTATTATCTGTTTTATTCTTTACTATTCATGTTAAGATCATTATGTTAATTGGAACATGGAGAACCACCCGGGAAAACAGCGCTACCACAAGGGTTTAATGGGACGCCCTTGGCTGATTAACTAGGAAAGCTAGTGGATGGCTATCTTACCCGAAAGGGGCAAGGGCAGTAAGGGAGTGGTCAGTGTAGGGAGGTCCTTGGGTTGATTTTGCTGCGATGGCGGTCAGGCGAGGGATTCCTGCACTGGAGCTTCCTATAAACTGTAGCGGGTAGTCTGAAGCTAGTGGAACTTTGTAAAGGCCTCGTAGTGGTACCCTGCCTCGCTTCCTTGGTAGAGGTTTATGGGGTCTGATCAACTCCATGGCAAATGGGTAACACGACTTGTGGGTAAAGATGTGCAACCTCTGCAGAGTGTAAAACTGGTATACTAGCCGTGCTCACGGTCATGAGCGGCTCGGACACTCACATGATTAATTTATGGAACTTAAACTTAATTTGTCATCTCATTGCATTTGGGATTATTTTATTATTACTTTTACTTATTATTACTATGGTTTGGTATTCACTTACACTTAGTAACTGCTAATAAAATTTTGACCAACTTATAAAAGCAATGCTCAGCTTCAGCCTTCATTTCATTAATCAGCCATACACTTCATGAACTCCCACCTTTGGCGAGTTCATGCCACATTATTCCCCACGACTTGTTGAGCTATGAACGTATGTGAGCTCACTCTTGCTGTCTCACACCCCCCACAGGAGAAGTGCAGGATGAGAGGGATTCATATACGGTTGCCCACAATGCTGCTGACACTATTACTTGGGCAGAGTTCAGTACACAGTTCAGGAACTACCATATTCCAGCTGGTATGATAAAGATCAAGAAGAAAGAGTTTCTGTCATTGAAGCAAGGCAACATGTCGGTCAGCGAGTACAGAGATAAGTTTATTCAGCTGTCAAGATATGCTCCGGAGGAAGTTGCTGAGGATGAGAGGAAGCAGGAGCATTTTATTGAAGGACTTAATGGACCCCTACAGTATGCACTGGTTGCACACACATTCCCATCATTTCAGAGGCTACTGGATAAGGCTCTTGCTATTGAACACAAGCGTGTTCAACTGGGTGATTTGAAGAGGAAGGCTATCTCGCAGGGACAGGGTAGCAACAGTGTTCGTCCCCGCTACATCTCACCACAGGGTACACCGACACGACCAGGAGGACCACACCCAGTTCAGTATGCTCCACAGGGATCTCCACGGACACCTTCTACTCGTCAGGCTACTCCCATTGGCACCCCGACGAGGCCTACAGGACAGAAGACCGGCCCTACATGCTTCAAGTGCAGTTAGATTGGGCACTTTGCTAATGCTTGTCCGATGGGAAATTCTGGTACACCAGCTAAGAACAAGCAACAGACTCCTGGCAAGGGATATTCTATAGCCAGGGTGAATCAAGTCAGTGTTGACGCTACTCCAGATGGTGCGGACATCGTACTTGGTATGTTTTATGTTAATGCAATTCCTGCAACCATATTATTTGATTCTGGTGCTACACATTCATTCATGTCTGCTCGATATGCCAACACAAATGAAATACCACTGCTAAATATGAGAAAACCAATGATAGTAATTACACCAAAAGGGCCTATTAAAGCAAATCAAATGACACGTAGATTGACATTAACCATTATGGGGAGAGAATTTGGAGCTACAGCTATAATATTAGAGGCCAGCAGTATAGATCTGATCCTTGGTATGTCCTGGTTAAGGAAGGCAAAGGCCATTATAGCATGTCGTAGAGGTACTATAGAACTCACTAGCCCTAAAGGAGAAACATTTCAAGTTAATATTGTGGTAACCACCTCATCCAAACGTGTTATGTTCTTTATACCTGAGGAGTTCGTTGGTGACAAGATCCGGGTGGGTAGGGATTTTCCGGATGTCTTTCCAGAGGAGTTACCAGGGATGCCACCTGATAGAGAAGTTGAGTTTGTGATTGATCTTCTACCTGGAACTGCCCCTATATCTAAGCGACCATACAGGATGTCGGTAGAAGAGTTAAAGGAACTGAAGAAGCAGTTGACAGAGTTACAAGAGGCTGGTTACATTCGTCCGAGTTCCTCACCTTGGGGAGCACCAGTGCTGTTTGTGAAGAAGAAGGATGGTTTGCAACGGATGTGCGTGGACTATAGATCTCTTAATGATGTTACAGTGAAGAACAAGTATCCGTTACCCCGCATTGAGGATTTGTTTGATCAGATGAGAGGAGCCAGGGTATTCTCGAAGATTGATCTCTGATCGGGATACCATCAGATGAAGATTAGACCATCAGATATTCCTAAGACGGCTTTCTCCACCCGATATGGATTATATGAGTTCACTGTTATGTCATTTGGATTAACCAATGCACCAGCTTATTTCATGAATTTGATGAATAAGGTGTTTATGGAGTATTTGGACAGATTTGTCGTGGTGTTCATCGACGATATTCTTATCTATTCTAAGAGTGGAAGTGATCATGAACAACATCTAAGGTTGGTGCTACAGAAGCTACGGGATAATCAGCTCTATGCCAAGTTCAGTAAGTGTGAGTTTTGGATTGATAAGGTGCCATTTCTTGGACATATTATTTCTAATGGAGGAATAGGAGTGGATCCTGCTAAGGTCGAGGAGATAATGGAGTGGAGAGTACCCACTACAGTTACCGAGATTCGTAGTTTCTTAGGGCTTGCAGGATATTATCGGAGATTTATTGAAGGATTTTCTAAGATTGCCAAGCTTATGACCTCGCTTCTAGAGAAGGGCAGAGAATTTAAGTGGGATGATAAATGTCAAGAAAGCTTTGATCAATTGAAGAAAAGATTGATGTCACCTCCAGTGTTGGTTATGCCAGATCTGCAGAAGGGATTTGACATTTATTGTGATGCATGTGGCCAAGGATTGGGATGTGTGCTTATGCAAGAAGGACATGTGATCGCCTATGCATCTCGTCAGTTGCGAAAACATGAATTGAATTACCCTACTCATGACTTGGAACTGGCAGCAGTTGTGCATGCACTTAAGATTTGGAGACACTACATCATGGGAACTAAGTGCCAAGTATACACAAATCATAAGAGTTTGAAGTATATATTCACTCAAAAGGATCTCAACCTCAGGCAATGCCGTTGGTTGGAGCTTATTAAGGATTATGATTTGGAGATTCACTATCACCCGGGCAAGGCGAATTTGGTTGCAGATGCCTTGAGTCGGAAAGAGCATGTTCACTCCGCTTTTGTTGTCCAGCTACCCGATGAATTAGCAAAAGATTTTGAGAGGCTCAACCTGGGGATTGTTACACACACAGAAGGAGTTACCATTGAATTGGAGCCTACCTTGGAGCAAGAGATTCATAAAGGTCAGGTTGGTGATGCTAAAATTCAAGAGATTAAGGATCTGATTACGGAAGGTCGAGTTCCGGAATTCATGGAGGATGAGCAAGGTACTATATGGTTCAAAGATCGGATATGTGTTCT
This sequence comes from Zea luxurians, assembly GCA_029449295.1. Taxonomy (NCBI): domain Eukaryota; kingdom Viridiplantae; phylum Streptophyta; class Magnoliopsida; order Poales; family Poaceae; genus Zea; species Zea luxurians. The sequence goes on along the minus strand of JAOPSE010000019.1, from coordinate 68,845,723 downwards.
AGAGATTGATAGCCTTCGTGAGACTATAGTGAAAGAAGCTCATGATTCTGATTATTCTATCCACCCTGGTAGCACTAAGATGTATCAAGATTTGAAGCAAAAGTATTGGTGGTATTGACTGAAAAGAGATGTTGCTGCTCATGTGGCTAAGTGTGATGTGTGTCAAAGAGTTAAGGCCGAACATCAAAGACCAGCTGGATTATTGCACCCATTGAAGATACCCGAGTGGAAATGGGAAGAAATTGGTATGGATTTCATTGTTGGACTACCCCGCACCCCTGCTGGTTATGACTCTATTTGGGTAATTGTGGATAGATTGACAAAAGTGGCTCATTTCATACCTGTGAGGACTAATTACACAGGAGCCAAGCTAGCAGAATTGTATATGACTCGGATAGTTTGTCTACATGGAGTGCCTAAGAAGATCGTGTCTGATCGAGGATCACAGTTTACTTCTCGATTTTGGAAGAAGTTGCATGAGAGCTTGGATACAAAGTTGAATTTTAGTTTAGCCTACCATCCTCAGACTGATGGACAGACCGAGAGGACAAATCAAGTACTGGAGGATATGTTAAGAGCTTGTGCTCTTAAACATGGTGGAAGTTGGGATAAGAGCTTACCATATGCTGAGTTTTCTTATAATAATAGCTACCAGGCCAGTCTGAAGATGTCACCGTTTGAGGTTTTATATGGCAGAAAGTGCAGGACTCCTCTGTATTGGGATCAGACTGGAGAAAGACAATTCTTTGGGCCTGAGCTTATTCAAGAGGCAGAAGAACAAGTTCGAATGATAAGAGAGAATTTGAGAATTGCGCAATCAAGGCAAAAGAGCTATGCTGATAATAGAAGACTACTGGAGTTTAAGGAGGGTGATCATGTGTATCTGAAGGTGTCACCGATCCGGGGTATGAGGAGATTTAAAGTTAAAGGAAAGTTGTCCCCTCGCTTCATTGGACCCTTCTTGATCTTAAAGCGAGTGGGAGAAGTTGCATATCAACTGGAGTTACCCGATCATCTGTCAGATGTACATGATGTATTCCATGTATCTCAGCTGAAGAAATGTCTCAGGGCACCTAAGGAGCAGTTGCCAATGGAGGACCTTAGTGTTCAAGATGATCTGACTTATGCTGAGTACCCTATCAAGATTCTAGACACTTTGACTCGAGTTACAAGAAATAAGGTGATAAAGATGTGCAAGGTACAATGGAGTCACCATGGTGAAGATGAAGCCACTTGGGAGAGAGAAGAAGAGCTTCGCATAGACTTCCCCCATCTTTTCCCTAGATCATCTTAAATCTCGAGGACGAGATTATTTTTAAGGAGGGTAGGATTTGTAATACCTAAATTTGTAACTCATATGAAGAGAGAATATTTCCTTTATCTATATGTGTGTACCATCTCTAGTTAATACCACATGTGAATAAACACCATCAAAAGGGGATTGAATAACCAATAACACCTAAATAAATCATGCATCATGCTGAGTTTTACTTGATTGTGCATTTGTGGCTAATAAAATAAAGGTATTGTTAATATATTAATAGACACATGGATTTAAATTCTATTTTTGGAAAGCAAAATTCTAAAGAAATGTGGAGAAGGGGGAAAAGCATTAGTCACCACTAAATAAACTTCTTAAAAATAAATCAATTCATATCATGTCATAATTAAGTGGAATATTTAATTTGAAGACAGGTTTGCCACGGAATTCAAATTCAAATTCAAATTAGAGTTTGAATTGGGAAAGGGAGAGAAGAAAGTAGGAAATAAAAAGAAAAAGACCAAAACTCTGTTTTGGGCCAGCAGCTAACAAACCCGGCCCACTCCACGTCCCCTCCCCCGCCAGCCCAACGACTCCACGCCCGCCGAACTCACAGGCGCGCCTGCTGTGTGGGACCTGCTTGTCAGCGTTCTCCTCTCAACCGAAACCACGCGCGAAATCCTTGCCGCGGCGTGAATTCTGGCCGGATTCCGTTCCTTCGCGACCGGCGGCTCTGGGATAAATACTCAGGCGCCTGCGGCTCTTTTCCCTCCCCACATTGCGCATCCACTAGACCACGAGGTCTACACCGCGGTAGAGTCAGTCGTTGCCGAGAGCGTGGAGGAGAGAGTGTGAGTGCATCGCCGATCAAAGACACCCGCTCGCCTTCAGTTTGGGAGGCCTTGAATAGTCCGGGCGCGGCGTGGCATCCTGGTGCGGCGGCCAAAGCGGCTTGGCGGCGCAGCGTCTGGAGCCTAGTGCTTCCCTCGCGTGCGGGCTCGGGAATCTGCGTGTCGACCTCGCCTTCGTCTGGTTGGTGGTAAGTGCCGATTCTTCCTCTATAGCGACTGGTGGCGTGAAAGGTTTTGTCTAGGCGTGAGCTCGGTGCTGCGTAGGTTGTTTACCGTCACGGCGGCGAGCTCGCCATTGGCTGGCAGGACCGGTCACTTGCGCGTTGCGGTGGCGCCACTGTAAAAGTGTAGCGCGCCGTGGACAGAGCCCTGTGCTCGACGACGGTAGAAATTGGTAGGGAGGGTGAGTTCGTAACATCGTCGATTGGGTGAGGAGCGAAGGAATTTAGAGATGGAGGTTAGGTTGGCCGGAATCGCCACGCGCTGGTGGAGAGCCACTGCGGGCCTCTTCTCCACCTTCCCTGGTCGTCAGAGGTGGAAGGGTGTACGCGCGCCGTCGGATTGCGAGCGAGCGGTGGATATTAGAATCACCCATACCATTTCGTTCTAGTGAATCGTAGCCGCAGATCTCGAAACCGAGGGTTAGGTGTTGTGGGGTGTGCTGGCCGTTGATCTAAGATCCGAGGATCACGGTTACATACCCTTTCATTTAAAACGCGATCTAATCTCGGCCTTCAGATTTGATCCAACGGCCGAGATCCAAGAATACCCCTTCGGGTGTGTAGTTATTCAAAAGAGCCCTCATAGTGTTTAAGAATCAACCCGCGGTCCGCGGCAGTGTTAGCCTGAGTCTTAGGTCATTTTCCGTGGAAGCCCCTGCACTTTCCATAATTTGAGGCCCAGTCCAGATAAATTAATAAAACTAGGAAAATAGTTTAGAAAATAGTTTTTAGTGCATATTTAAATGCAGAAACTTGTTTAATTTGTAGAAAATGCATATGAACTCCAAATTGGTCCATTCCAGTTCCTAAATTTTCATAATATTATTATCTATCCATTTGTGCCACTGTTTTTACATGAAATACACATTAAAATTTATTTCTCACTTAACCCTATATTAAATGCATAAATTCTTTGGAAATTCATAACTTAAAATATATAACTCCAAATTTAATGGTTCCAGTTCCTATGATCTTATTTTAATGCCTAGATTATTATTGTGTATTTTATTTACATGTTTGTTGTAATGTTAATTTTTGCTATACCATGTATGTATTTTGTTGATGCGAGTCGACGAGCAAGCTACACAGGATCCTGAGGTTCAGCTGGTAGAGACAGCTGAGCAGGAGCTCATTGAAGGCAAGTTGTGCCCTTGATCAACTCTTTTACCCATTCATGTTCTTATTATTCATAATGGTCTGCATAGGTTAATTTTGATGGGACCCAATAGGACACCCTAGATTTTGACTATCTTTAAACCTTCTTTCACCCCTAGTTTTACTACTAAAGTTTTGGGTAGTTCATGCTATTGCTTTATGTGGATTTGGGTATAGAGATATTCATCACTCATTGTTATACTTTTTATTATCTGTTTTATTCTTTACTGTTCATGTTAAGATCATTATGTTAATGGGAACATGGAGAACCACCCGGGAAAACAGCGCTACCACAAGGGTTTAATGGGACGCCCTTGGCTGATTAACTAGAAAAGCTAGTGGATGGCTATCTTACCCGAAAGGGGCAAGGGCAGTAAGGGAGTGGTCAGTGTAGGGAGGTCCTTGGGTTGATTTTGCTGTGATGGCGGTCAGGCGAGGGATTCCTGCACTGGAGCTTCCTATAAACTGTAGCGGGTAGTCTGAAGCTAGTGGAACTTTGTAAAGGCCTCGTAGTGGTACCCTGCCTCGCTTCCTTGGTAGAGGTGTATGGGGTCTGATCAACTCCGTGGCAAATGGGTAACACGACTTGTGGGTAAAGATGTGCAACCTCTGCAGAGTGTAAAACTGGTATACTAGCTGTGCTCACGGTCATGAGCGGCTCGGACACTCACATGATTAATTTATGGAACTTAAACTTAATTTGTCATCTCATTGCATTTGGGATTATTTTATTATTACTTTTACTTATTATTACTATGGTTTGGTATTCACTTACACTTAGTAACTGCTAATAAAATTTTGACCAACTTATAAAAGCCATGCTCAGCTTCAGCCTTCATTCCATTGATCAGCCTTACACTTCATGAACTCCCACCTTTGGCGAGTTCATGCCACATTATTCCCCACGACTTGTTGAGCTATGAACGTATGTGAGCTCACTCTTGCTGTCTCACACCCCCCACAGGAGAAGTGCAGGTGGTTCAGGAGGAGCCACAAGGCGAGGAGTATGATCTGATCTAGGTGGCGTTTCTCAGTTGACATTGGCGCCGACGATCCTTAGTTCGTTTTATGTTTATTCTTTTATTTTGTATTAAGTCTTCCGCTATGTAATAAATACTCTGATGTTTTATGACATTTATCTCTATACACTCTGTTATTATATATGTTGTCTTCTTTGGCGCATGTATGAGATGCACCCGGCTTTGTTCCTTAAAACCGGGTGTGACAATTGAGGAGGGTATGGGGTACAAAGCGAGTGGTTCATGATCTAGTGATTCTTCACCAAGCGCCTTCGGTTCCTGATAGTCGCCTAGAGGTGGTGAATAGGCAACACCTGAAAATTCAATATTTAAATAAAAACTTGATCCTGATTAAGTGTTGCAACGAGAGAGAATGTAAACCAACTGAGGGAAAAGAGTTCTCTTTCACTTGTTGCTCTTATAGATGTGGAATAAGTTTAGAGAGCAACACAAGTAATTTGGAATGAGAGATTATCACAAGAAAACTTAGGTAAAGAGAGAGAGAGAGGAGAAAATTGCAACTGAAAGTAAAGAACACAAGAGACAAGTGATTTGTTTGACCAAGGTTCAGTTCCAAAGAACCTACTCACTGTTGTGGTGTCACATAGGATGAGGTCTCTCTCAACCCTCTCAAGTGATCCCAACAATCAAGATTGACCCCTCAGATTTCTTGATCTTGAGATGCAAGGCACTCCGCACAATCGAAGTCTCTTGCTAGCGATTAAAATAAAGAACACAACAAATCAAGAGAAAAACCCAACCCAAAATCACAACATAATACCATAAACTCAGATCTCAAGAGCACATTGTCTTATCTTCTTTCTAGAAGACTATCTCTATGCAAATGTGGTGCTTAGATCACACGGAATGGTTGGAGGTGTTGCACAAATGTTTGGGGATGAAGGCATAACTCTTGTGATGCTTCGTGTCGAGTAGAGGTTATTTGGGGGATGGTGTATTTATAGCCCAAATCCCCTCAAAGAGTTATTGAGTAGATTGCTAAGAATCTTCTTTCTATGGATACACCGGACCTCCAACGATCATCTGAAATCAACAGGTTCTACTTCAGGCCTGCCTTCCCACCAAACCCACCATGTGTCAACTACCATTGAAATGACCATTGAATCCTAAGGTAGCCATTGAACTCGATGGACTGGTGCACCACTGAACTGGGCTAGTGAGCCCCCAGTGCACTAGGCCGCCGAAGTCGCATCTGCAGGGCTCTCTACAACTTTGGTCTGGTGCACCAAGCCATTGAAGCGATCCTATAGAGCTCTTTGGAATTTGAGTCTGGTGCACCCTAGACTACTGAGTTGTCTTATTTCTGATTTTTCATCTCCAAATCAATTTGACTCTCTTTGAGAGTGTTCCCATGGCTTAGACAAATATTTCTTGACTATCCAACCAATCTAAGTCATGTAACTTAATTTCTTTGATTCCTCCAACTTAGTTTTCTTCTTTAGCTCAACTCTTACTCCAAAAGCACCTTTTCCAGTTATGACTTTTTGAAAGGGAAATGGGCTTAATCATCTCCTATAATCGATTTTGGTGGTTGACGTCCATCACAAACCACGTGGACTAACTAGTTTGCCTAGATGCCATTTATCTCAGGTGCATAAGGTTCGACACAAACCAAGAAAGAAATTCAGTTGGGGACTCAAACTAATTTGGAGCAAGACTTGAGAGTGTGTTGTCAGTGGGGCACCGGACAGTGTCCGCTGCCCTAGGCCGAGCAGCACTCGAATAGCTCACTCTCGGGTTTCTCTGGCGCGCACTCCGCTATAATTCACCGGACTGTCCGGTGTGCACCGGACATGTCCAGTGAGCCAACGAAGCAACGGTAATCTAGCGCCAACGGTCGACTGCAAAGTGAATAGTGCACGTCAGAGTTCAGAGCAGAGAAGTCAGAGCGCACCGGACATGTCCGGTGTGGAGGCTCCAACAGTCGTCCGCTCCAAAACCCCAATGGATGCGCTGACGTGGCGCACACCGGACAGTGAATAATATATGTCCGGTGCGCCACTGGACTGTCCGGTGTGCCCATCACCATCAAAAATAGCCAACAGATAGGAAGTGGATGAAGGCTATAAATACCCCCAACCACCTCCTTCAATGGCATCCAAGTTTTTTGATGTTCCTATTCAATACAAGAGCAATATCATTCACTCCAAGACACATTCCAAAGTTCAAATCCTCTCCAAGTCTCAAAATCAACTCAACCACTTAGTGACTTGAGAGAGAGCTTTTGTGTTCATTTGTTGCTCTTGTTGCTTGGATTGCTTTCTGCTTCCCCATTCTTATTCTTCTAAGTGCTTTGTAAAGCTAGCAAGAGACACCTAAGTGTGTGGTGATCCTTGTGGGGTCTTAGTGACCCAAGTGATTAAGGAGAATGCTCATCCTGTCTAAGTGATCGTTTGAGAGAGGGAAAGGGTTGAAATAGACCCGGCCTTTGTGGCCTCCTCAACGGGGACTAGGTTCTTTGGAACCGAACCTCGATGAAACAAATCACCGTGTTCACTTGCTTTGATCTTCACTTGATTTGTTTGCCCTCTTTCCTCTCTCTAAAGTTTCCTTGCTAATATTGATTTGAGTTTGCTCCCAAACGTCATCTGCATCAATTGAGCAACTCATAGCAAGAGAAACAATCTTCTGCACTTGAATTTAATTCTAAAGCTAACCCCGACCTTAGTGTGTGTTTAAGTTTATAAATTTTAGGTTTTGCCTATTCACCCCCTCTAGGCGACTATCAATTGGTATCAGAGTCAGTGCTTCATTAAGAGTCTAACAAACTCGAAGTGATGTCTGGAGATCACGCAAAGAGGGAGATCGTCACAGTCGACAAGGCCATGGGCTCGGGAAGGACTCTATCAAGGGAGTTCGGTGACAAGTACAAGGAGGAATCCTCTTCCTCCATCAAGTCACATAGGAGGGGTGACAAGAAGAAAAAGAAAATGAAGAAGGTGGTCTACTACGAGACCGACTCTTCATCACCCTCCATATCAGGCGGTGAGTCTACAACTTCGAAGCGCCACGAGCGCAAGAAGTATAGTAAGATGCCTCTTCGCTATCCTCGCATTCCAAAGCACGCTCCTCAACTTTCGGTACCCCTAGGCAAACCACCATATTTTGATGGTGATTATTATTGTATGTGGAGTGATAAAATGAGGCACCATCTAACCTCACTCCACAAAAGCATTTGGGATATTGTTGAGTTTGGAGTGCAGGCACCACAGGTGGGCGACGAGGACTATGACTCGGACGAGGCCGCCCAAATCAGGCATTTTAACTCCCAAGCAACTTCTATACTCCTCACCTCCTTGTGTCGAGAGGAGTATAATAAGGTGCAAGGGATGAAAAATGCCAAAGAAATTTGGGACATCCACAAAACGGCGCACGAAGGGGGCGAGGTGACCAATATCACCAAGCGCGAAACGATCGAGGTAGAACACGGTCGATTCGTCCTCAACAAAGGAGAGGAGACACAAGCCATGTACAACCGGCTCAAAATAATGGTGAATCAAGTGCGCGACCTTGGGAGCACCAAATGGGATGACCACGAAATGGTCAAGGTTATTCTAAGATCCCTCGTTTTTCGTAATCCCACTCAAGTTCAATTAATTTGTGGGGATCCTAGATATAAACAGATGTCTCCCGAGGAAGTAATTGGCAAGTTTGTGAGCTTTGAACAAATGATCAAAGACTCCAAACACATTGTCAACTTGGAGCAAGGCGCCACCTCCACACCCGAGGTGCAACCCATTGCATTCAAGGCAACGGAAGAAAAGGAGGAGTCTACACCAAGTAGACTTCCAATCGACGCCTCCAAGTTCGACAACAAGGAGATGGCTCTTATAATTAAGAGCTTTCATCAAATCCTCAAACAAAGGAGGGGAAAGGACTATAAGCCCCGCTCCAAAAGGGTGTGCTATAGGTGTGGTAAGTCCAGTCACTTTATAGCTAAATGTCCATATACAAGTGAAAGTGACAGGGACGATGACAAGAAGGGGAAGAAAATGGAGAAGAAAAGGTACTACAAGAAGAAGGGTGGCGAGGCACACATAGGGCGGGAATGGGACTTCGATGAGAGCTGCACTGACTCCTCCTCCGACGAGGACACCGCCAACATCACCATCAGCAAAGGTCTCCTCTTCCCCAACGTTGGCCAGAAGTGCCTCATGGCAAAGGACGACAAGAAGAAGAAGGTACATTCTAGAGATACCCCTAAATACACTACATCCGATGATGATGGTAGCTCTAGTGATAATGAAGATGATTTAATTTCTCTCTTTGCCAACCTTACCATGGACCAAAAGAAAAAAATTAAATGAATTAATAGAAACCATTAACGAGAAGGATGATCTCTTGGAATGCCAAGAGGACTTGCTCGTTAAGGAAAACAAGAAATTTGTTAAATTGATAAATGCATATGCTCTAGAAGTAGAAAAATGTGAAAACTTATCTAGAGATCTTAGTATGTGCAATGATTCAATTTCCTGTCTTAAAGATGAGAATGCTAGTTTAAATGCTAAGATAGAAGAATTGAATGTTTGCAAACCCTCTACAACTACTGTTGAACATGTCACTATTTGTACTAGATGTAGAGATGTTAATGTTGAAGCTATTGATGATCACCTTACCATGATGAAATAATAAAATGATCACATAGCTAAATTAACTGCCAAAATTGCGGAGCATGAGCTAGAAAATGAAAAGTTTAAATTTGCTAGAAGCATGCTCTATAATGGGAGACGCCCTGGCATTAAGGATGGTATTGGCTTCCAACAAGGGAGCCAAAGCAACACCAAACTTAATGCAACCAAGAAATTGTCTAATTTTGTTAAGGGTAAGCCTCCGATGGTTCAGGATAGAGAGGGCTACATTTTATATCCTGCAAACTATCCTGAGCATAAGATGAGGAAGATTCATGCTAGAAACCCTCATAATGTTTCTCATCATGCTTTTATGTATAGAAATGAGGCATCTAGCTCTAGGCACTCAACTCATATAAAAATGCCTAATAAGAAAATTTCTAATGCATCAAATGAGCATAACATTTCATTTAAGACTTTTGATGCATTTTATGTGCTAACTAACAAATCAGGCAAAGTAGTTGCCAAATATGTTGGGGGCCAACACAAGAGTCCCAGGACTTGTGTTTGGGTACCCAAGGTGCTTGTTTCTAATGTAAAAGGACCCAAGACCGTTTGGGTACCTAAGAACAAGGCCTAAAATTGTTTTGTAGGTTTATGCATCCGGTGGATCAAGTTGGATAATCGATAGCGGGTGCACAAACCACATGACAGGGGAGAAAAGGATGTTCTCCTCATATGAGAAAAACGATGATCCCCAAAGAGCTATCACATTCGGGGATGGAAATCAAGGTTTGGGTAAAATTGCTATATCTCCTGACCATTCCATTTCTAATGTTTTTCTTGTAGATTCTTTAGACTACAATTTGCTCTCTGTTTCTCAATTATGTCAAGTGGGCCACAACTGTCTTTTTACTGATATATGTGTTACTGTCTTTAGAAGAAGTGATGATTCAATAGCATTTAAGGGAGTATTAGATGGTCAACGATATTTAGTTGATTTTAATGATAACAAAGCTGAACTAGGCACTTGCTTAATTTCTAAGACTAATATGGGCTGGCATTGGCATCGCCGACTTGCCCATGTTGGGATGAAGAACCTTCACAAGCTTTTAAAGGGAGAACACATTTTAGGACTAACAAATGTTCATTTTGAGAAAGACAGGATTTGTAGCGCATGCAAAGCAGGGAAGCAAGTTGGAGTTCATCATCCACACAAGAACATCATGACGACTGACAGGCCGCTTGAGCTACTCCACATGGACCTATTCGGCTCGATCGCTTACATAAGCATCGACGGGAGTAAGTACTGTCTCGTTATTGTTGTTGGGGGCCTTCCTCTTCCGAAGGTCCTCAAAAACGTGACTAACAATATGTTTTCAGCATGATTATGAATAGTTACAAGAAGCTTTGGCTTTGGGATGGAGGACTTCTCTTATGACAAAACGAAGGGAAATAAAGAATGGACGACGAAGCTGGAAGCTAAAGGACTTCGGTTGAACATGTTGATAAAGCTCAAGTATGATGATGACTGAAAGAGAATAAAGACCATACAGTCCTTAATAATTCATGTTAAGATTATATATAGTTGCCAGGGACATAAATGTACTTTTATCCGGGTTGGGTCCCGTGCCTATAAATAGATGAACAGTAACACCATACTGTTCACACTGGATTGTAACCACTCTCGCGTCATTCTCGCACCCTCACCTTCTGCCAAGCCGAAGGTACCAATGTAACATGAATATTATTGATGTTTATTCATGTTTATGGAATACAAAAATAAATAGATTATTGATACATAATTGTTATTATATGTATTCCTTTGTATTCCTTTAGTTTCTTATTTATATTTATATGCTGCAATGATGGAGGTATGTCCTTCGTGACCTTCGTCCGAAGATCATTACATCCGATAGGAAATAATGCTTCGAAGGACGAAGGTATTTAACCATTAACAATTGTGTTGCCTTGTTCTTGATTTATAACATTTGAGAACAAGTGACCAACGCCCACCTCCGGTGAACTTGAACGACCACCTTCGGCAAGCATCCACCTTCGTCATGCCGCTGAAGAAGACAACAACACTAGGGGCTGCACTGCAGCCACTGTACACAAACCAGGAGAAGCTCCCCCTCCGAGAAGCTAGGACTCAGAAGAGAAAAGCCACCAGCCCAACACTTCAAGAGGAGGAGCTGGACCAAGAGATCAGGGATCTAGAGGCCATCCATCAACAAGTACAAAGGAAAAATGAGAAGATGCTCCAGCTGGCCGACCTCCAGAAGAAGATAGACGAAGCCGCTGAGGAGATGCGTCATCTTACTCAAGATGACCAAGACCAAAGGCCTCGGCACAGGGAGCTTCGTCAGGAAAGCCCATTCAACAAAGACGAATGGTACGACGACTTCCATCATGGTAACTTTACTTTTGATGATGCTTCTCCCCTGGCAGCAGAATTGCAGGCTACCCCATGGCCACCATCATACAAGCCACCTCAGCTCCCCATGTACAATGGGCATTTAGATCCGAAGCAGTTCTTGTTGAGTTACGAGGCCACCATATCCTCGTATGGGGGCAACACTGCTATCATGGAGAAATCCTTCGTCATGGCAGTTAGAAGTGTGGCTCAAACATGGTATTACTCTCTTCGTCCAGGAACAATTACCTCATGGCAGAAGCTGAAGGACATGCTAGTCACCAGCTTTCAGGGCTTCTAGACGAAGCCAGTCACTGCTCAGGCTTTGTTTCAGTGCACGCAGGACCATGAGGAGTACCTACAGGCATATGTCCGAAGGTTCTTGCGGCTGAGAGCTCAAGCGCTTACAGTGCTTAATGAAATCGTCATTTAGGCCATGATCAAGAGGCTCCGGCCAGGACCTACAACATAATACTTTGCAAGAAAGCCACCACAAACCTTGGAGAAGCTCCTCCAGAAGATGGATGAATACATCAGAGCTGACAATGACTTTCGGTAAAGAAGGGAAGAAGCTTACAGATACTCTGAGATGACTAGGGGCTTCGGAAGAAGACTCCACCCTAGGCTTGTCAGGTCGATCCATAATCCCAGCTCAAGCGGTGACAGGGGAAATCCTACCCAAGGGCAGTAGCACAGCTCTCAATCGTCAGGAGCACAACAAAGCACTTTCAGGCCACCGACTCCAAGAGGTAGAGGGGGGAGAAGCTTCGGAGGAAGATTTGGGAATCAGCCTAGGAGACTGTTTTACTTATTCTACGATGAAGATAAGGGGCATACCACAAGGACGTGCTAGGTAGCGATCCAGAAACAGAAGGAAATCGCTGAAGCCAAAGCACGACAGAATCAGCCGAAGCAGGTCCTGCATACTGCTTCGTGTTACTCCCCGTATATCCCGGAGTATGTGGGCAACCAACATCCCACGACCTCTATTTCTTCGGCGAGTCATTCCCAAGCTTCCTGGGCTCAGTTGCCACCACCACCACCAATGCGCTCCTGTCCAAAACCATGATCAACAGCCAGAAGGGCACCTTCGGCCTCAACAACAACGTGATCTTCGTGAGCAGTCTGAGCCTCGCACAATTAATAGCACTGTGCCCGAATCCAGACACATCTACTGAAGATGTCACAACATTTTAACCAGAAGAAAATCCTAATATGTTTTATTTCTACTATTTTTTTATATTTCTATGGCAAAAGACAATACAGGAAGGTTTAACCTTCAACTTGATGTAATAAACATGTGGTTACACCTTCGAGTGTGCTAAGAGCAAGTTTCGGAGCTCCAAAGACGTTCTTAAGGGAGCGCAAAGTAAGTTCCGAAGCTCAAAAGACGTTCCTAAGGGGGCACAGAGTAAGTTCCAAAGCTCAAAAGTCGTTCCTATGGAAATACAGAGCCAAGATTCCGCCTAAATAAAAGGTGAAGAAGCTCCAAAGTCGTTACTAAGGGGATGCAGAGCTTAAATGCCACCTAAGTAAGAGGTGAAGAAGCTCCAAACTCGTTCCTAAGGGGATGCAGAGCTTAGCTCCAAAGTCGTTCCTAAGGGAATGCAGAGCTGAAATACCACCTAACTAAAAGGTGAAGAGACTCCAAAGTCGTTCCTAAGGGGATACAGAGTCTGTGTGCGTATTCGTGTGGGTTTTTATCTTCGGCATAAACATCATTTTGCATCATATCATCATATCATATCACACAGCATCGCATCATACATCATTTTGCATCGGCAAAAAGTTGTGGAGAAGAGGGGAAATTGCTCCTTCAAAAATACTTGTCGAATCACAAAAGAATGTGCTATACCACAACATATACCTTCGGCATATATATTGTACCACACGAAGCCAACCTTCGTCAATTGTGCCATAAGGAAAATTCTCTTTGCGAAGCATGAAAAGAAGGGAAGGTGTTTTTTCGCCAAAGGCTAAAAAATGGTACGTACGCAGATTTCATGCATCACAAAGAGATATATTACATTAATGTACATACAAATATTTGATGTTTGTTCCGTACACATGACGGCAACCACACACAAGCATTACACTTTCCAGCATACAAGAATTTAATCTTCCTTTAGTATTTGTTTAGCGGCTTCATGTAATAGTTTGTCGATGACTTCGTCAACGACTTCGTTAGCAACCTTCATTACATCTAAAGCTTCTTTCATAACTGGGCCAACTTCGGGGTTGTACGGCTCCGGTGGTGGAGAAAGGCCGGCTGTAATGAAGTATATGATGTTGAATTTCGAAGCTAGAAACGAACAACGAAAAAAGCTTTAAATAAAAAGTAACTATAATCGTGGTGCGTTCAACAGCTTCTTCAGCTCGCTTAGCCTCCTCTCGGGTGTCATGAGATTTTTTTTCACTCTTTTTAATGATTTCATCAGCTACTTCACGACCGCCCTTCATCCAAACATCAGAGTAAAATCTTCTGCTTAGCAAAGATGCTTCGGCTGGGGGGTCCTTGGTGTCATATACTGAGAAAACAGACTCTGGTTGGGCTACGGTCTTTACATGTGCACAACCAGCCTTCTCTAAAATTGTCGCAACCCCTCGTGCACCGGCAAAGGCACAGAAGTCCCCACGGCCGCTGAGTATTTCCTCAAAAGCTTCGGCCTCTTCGCCGATCCACTGGATAACCCCTTCGGGATCACCACGGATAATTTTTTGCGCCGAAGAGTATGCTCCCACCTTTGCAAAGCTATCTTTCAGTTTCTTCGCACATTCTATGGATGCTTCGTAGCATTTTTCTTTGGAGTCTCGAAGTCCTTCAACATTCTTCTGCACTCTAGCCCTTTCCATTTCACTTATTTCTTGCTTAGGCTTTGCAACTTCAAAATTTTCATTCATATCTGAAAGTTTTTTCTTCAAATCTTTGACTTCAGCTCTATGGGCTTCGTCGTGGGCACTAAGTTTGGCTTCGCAAGTTTTAAGTTTGTCCACTAAGGATAACAATATTTTGTCTTTCTCAAGAGCTTCATTCCTTAGTGTGATAATCTCTGATCGAAGATTTCCAAGAGCTAATTGACAGCTTTCATCTTCGACGTTCTTCTGGGCCTTTAAAGCCTTGCTCAGAATTAAGCCCTACAAAAACAAAGGATGAGCACATAATGATAAGAAAAGCTACAAAAATAATATGTTTTGCAACAAGTTAAAATATTCTCACCTTCATACTGTTATAGGCAAGGCTATTTGCGAGTTGGTCCTTCGTCATTGCACATAAGCCGAGTTCAAGCTTCGGGTATCCTACATTGTCTGCCATCTCCCGGCAGACATGAATCTCCTTATTGTCTGCCAGACAATAAAGGAAGTCATCTTCGTCATCGCCACTATACACCAAGGACCCTCGAGGGTACTTCAGATCCCTGGCATAATGTTGCGCTTCGACAATTTGCTTGTAACACCCCGGGATCAAAAACACCCCAGAATGCTACTAAGCTACGCATGATAAGAAAATTTCGGCAGCATCTCCTTTGAAAATTGGATAAACGGGGAAGTAACAAAGTATAAATAGATATCATGATAAGACAACATAATAGACATTAATAATCTGCTAGCGACGGGAACACAACCATAATGACATGAATTGAATTAACCAGTGTGCACGACTAGTTAAAAACAAACATCCTTTGACAAGAAGTTTCTAATTAAATCATGACTACGCCTAGGCAGTGTTATTATGAGAGTGAAGGTGGATGTGCTGCTACTTCCCACTCCCCTTGATGAGTAACAAACACCTACATTGAGTAATGCAAGAGTGAGATGAAACATCTCAGCAAGCAAATTGTTTTGACGAGATATTTAAACCAGAAATTGAATTAATTAACATTCTAAAAGAATAACAAATAAGATCAGAAATACTTGTAGATATAGAACTCAGTAGTCCTAATATAACCAATACCATCTCATTTCCTCGAACAACCATGATAGGTTGTATAACACTTCCCTGCGTCAACAATACCTGCAAATATCACTCAATGTATGCACAAGAATGCAATGTGTAGGTCCTCTGTCTTCATACCTCTGAGGGTATAAAACCACATCATCTGCAAATATCACTTCAATGAATTCATATGAATGCAATGCATATGTCCTCTGCCTTCATACCTCTAAAGGTATGAAGCCGCATCGTACCCCTCCTCGGGCAACGAACGATGCTAAGTTGTACCGGTATGGTCGGACTATAGGTCACGACAAAACTTCAGATGCAAATGAGTCATGCAATGTATATGGCATGCTGCATTTATCAATAAACTACACTTCCTTCAGTTACAATACAAACCTCAATTAATACTTCATCTGCCTTCAGATACAATACAAACCTCAAATAATACTTCATCTGCCTTTAGATACAATACCAACCTCAAATAATGCTTCATCTGCCTTCAAATACAATACCAACCTCAAATAATGCTTCATCTGCCTTCAGGGGTGTGAATTAATCTCATGGGTCATACTCGAACCATAATCATCATCAATATATGATAGAGCATCAATATAATACAATCAAGTAAAACATCATCATATAGTTCAATTATGAAAGAATTCAATAACTCTGGATATTAGAGTGTAGGCGATAGAAGTAACAGGTCAAAACGGTAGCAACCACCGCTACATTCACTTGTCTTCATCGAAGAAGAAAAATGTACTGAACATGATCTGGAGTGTAGCCACCTTCTAGCGCGCATAAAACTTAGTACAAATCTTTCACAAATATTTGCCAACAATCAACAATTCGCTCCTACACTGAAAACCAAGACCTGGTGGAAAGACTCTCACCTTGAACCACATGCCATACAGCAGCAGCACTGTTTGTTAATTTTTATCTTTAAAATTATAACAGTGGTGATATCAAACAAATGCTCTAGGAGTATCTACACAATATACTCTACAACTTCGGTATTTAATGGATAATTAAATTCAGCCATCTATAAGTTCTAAAACATCTGACAAGATAATTGATTGAATCTGTTTCAGACAACAACATAGTTAACTTCAAAATTCGTTATCTCCCAAACTACTCAACCAAAAATTATGAAATTCTTCTGACAGTAAGATCTTTTATCCCTATATAAAAGTCGCCATAGTTAGAAGAGCCAATTCGGCCATTTACTAGATGAAACTTACCAGTGAACAGACCCGCTCATTTTTGTCAGGCAAACAGGAACAGCTACAGTAAAACAAACATAACTGGAGTTTCAAAATTCATATGAATGCACTCTTTAACAATCTGGAAAGCTTATGAAATTATCTACAACTTCTTTTACCAACCCAAAGTTTAAATCTGTTGATAAAATTGCCTAAATTTTAAGAGAATAGATTCTGCACAGAATTGTGAGACCGAAAAACTGCTATAATCAAACTACAATAACTTTCTGATCTGATATCCGATTGGGGTGTTCTTCATGGCCACGGAAAGATCTACAAATTATCTACGACTCATAGATAGACTTTTTATTTTTTTGAGGCTACTAAGAGCACAAAAAACTGGTAGGAACAAAAATAGTCGAATCTGCCATTCTGCAGAAACTAATTTCGAGATCAAAAACTAACCCCCCATCTAATCCAACCTCTAATCCTTCAATTCCCATGATTCACAACCTCCAAAAACACATAATTACAGGGAGGAACATGGATCTTATCCTTACCTAGGGTTTCCCCAAGAAAAACTGCAAGAAGAGATGGGGTAGAACATCTCCTTGATCCTCTCTTCCCCTTCAATTCAACTTTCTCCTCCTCTTCTCGATCCTTGCTGCGTGGGGGGATCTAGAGGGAGGAGGAAGTCGTGGAGAGGGTAGAGGGCGGCTGCACATGGGGAGGAGAGGAAGAGGGAGGGGGCAGTTGCCACAATTGGGGAGAGGGAGAGGGGGTTGACTAGGGTTGGGGAGGAGATGGGGGGCTCCCATCCATCGTATCGAGATCAATGGCCCGAACTCGCTCTCCCATCTGAGCTCCCGACCCCAGTGGAAAAAATGCCAAAAGATCTACTGTTTCCCTGAGGAATGCCTCCTGAAACTCCAAACCCCAATGCCACAAAACATGAAAGAAAAGAGAAATAGAAATTTAACTTTTTTCAGAAAATTGGGGTATCACACTCTACCCCCTTAAAAAGAATTTGTCCTCGAATTCGACCACTTCCAAGCAAAGCATCCAAGGTACCCCATATAGCACCACCATTCAAAACATGGGTCTATTATTCGTCTTAATTAACACAAGAACCTCTACCTCAGACTAATTGTCTAAGGAAACTACACAACCTGATATCAAGCATGAAACAACATGCAATGAAGCTCAAAGCAAGTCATAGATGCAATCAACACTACGATTTCACACCATTGAATTTGGATGCAGCTATACATCAACATCAATGTCTTAAAACAACACTCTTTTATGAAGGGGTAATATGCACTAAGCACAACCCTTACCAGCTTCAACAATTCATTTTAATTCAATAGTGAAACATCCACACCAGATGAATGTATAAGAAGATCAAAACACCTCACCTCAAAGCACCACCAAAACAAGTAGTTCTATTGAAACAAAACTCCTAATCTTCCTAAACCTTGTTCTTGCCATCATGAAAAGATAATCATGTAATCTCACATTCTTTGCACCCCACAAAAGGTAGAAAGTCAACAGAACTAATGGAGCAATAAAGTCGACAAGAAGCCAATAATATTCTGCACAGCATAGTTCATTGAAGAAATGCCAAAAACTCCACAAAGAGCACTTACAGCACAACAACAACACAATACTTGCTTAACCAATGTCACTATACTTCATCCAACAACTCAACTAAGAAAAATATCCAAACTAATAAGGTTAACCTACACATAATATAGGTCTTCATCTACTGTAGTTCAGAAACTTACATTCATTCTATCATACGATGCACTCAAAGTACCAGACATACAGGGTCAATAATAACCCCATAATCCTTCACACATTTAACAAACATATCAAGCTGATGTAAAAACCACATCATTTAGGAATAGGTGACTAACCACACACAACCAACTCTAGGCTAGGCAATAACTTCATTCAAACCAATAGATAAGTGGTCCAACAATAGCTCCACAAGCATGCATCGGGGAGAGAACCATCAGATCCTCAACGTATTAATACATACATAATCAATGGATCAAGAAAATCAAAGATTTATTCTACAATTAGCATGACTAACAGACAACCACTTTAAACCACAACTAGGCTTTGTGGCTACTAAAATACACAATAGAAGTGAGACATGTAAGCCATTCTGGCTATGTAAAGACTTCTCCCAAAAAAATCCATATAAAGTACGAATATTTATTTCTTTTAGAACTGATTTCTCGACATAAACAATCATTCTTTGCAAAGATAGTTGGAACTAACCACCAACCGCTCAACAACTTAAATTCAAATTGGTGTTACCTTGTAACCCAAAACACACAATTCACACTCCTATTAGAAACATCCTCAATCAAGCATATATAACAATATTATTGTAATAAAACTCAACCATGAAAAACATGGTGAAAACAACATAGGCATACTTGTATATCACAAGCATAATAACAACTTCAATCTCACAAAAGACCAGTGATATCAAACGCATTAATAAGAAAATATAAAGATTTAGAGATAAATTATATCAGGCATTAAGTCATAAAAAACTTACCACATCACCATAAAGGAATAGGGATGGGTGAAATTATTGTCATCTGCACTTCAAAGACATTAATATATATCAAAGATATTTGAACCCATACCCTTCCTATATGTGCAAGTGTGTCAAATTTATCTTCAAATTGCCAAGAATCTAAAGCCTATGCTTTGATACCAACTGTAACACCCCGGGATCTAAAAACACCCCAGAATGCTACTAAGCTACACATCTAAGATTCATATATAAAATTTCGACAGCATCTCCTTTGAAAATTGCATAAACGAGGAAGTAACAAAGTATAAATAGATATCATGATAAGAAAACATAATAGACATTAATAATCTGCTAGCGACGGGAACACAACCATAATGACATGAATTGAATTAACCAATGCGCACGACTAGTTAAAAACAAACATCCTTTGACAAGAAGTTTCAAATTAAATCATGACTGCGCCTAGGCAGTGTTATTATGAGAGTGAAGGTGGATGTGCTGCTACTTCCCACTCCCCTTGATGGGTAACAAACACCTACATTGAGTAATACAAGAGTGAGATGAAACATCTCAGCAAGCAAATTGTTTTGATGAGATATTTAAACCACAAATTGAATTAATCAACATTCTAAAAGAATCACAAATAAGATCAGAAATACTTGTAGATATAGAACTCAGTAGTCCTAATATAACCAATACCATCTCATTTCCTCGAACAACCATGATAGGTTGTATAACACTTCCCTGCGTCAACAATACCTGCAAATATCACTGAATGTATGCACAAGAATGCAATGTGTAGGTCCTCTGTCTTCATACCTCTGAGGGTATAAAACCACATCATCTGCAAATATCACTTCAATGAATTCATATGAATGCAATGCATATGTCCTCTGCCTTCATACCTCTAAGGGTATGAAGCCGCATCGTACCCCTCCTCGGGCAACGTACGATGCTAAGTTGTACCGGTACGGTCGGACCATAGGTCACGACAAAACTTCAGATGCAAACGAGTCATGCAATGTATATGGCATGCTGCATTTATCAATAAACTATACTTCCTTCAGTTACAATACAAACCTCAATTAATAGTTCATCTGCTTCAGATACAATACAAAGCTCAAATAATACTTCATCTGTCTTCAGTTACAATACCAACCTCAAATAATGCTTCATCTTCCTTCAAATACAATACCAACTTCAAATTATGCTTCATCTGCCTTCAAATACAATACCAACCTCAAATAATGCTTCATCTTCCTTCAAGGGTGTGAATTAATCTCATGGGTCATACTCGAACCATAATCATCATCAATATATGATAGAGCATCAATATAATACAATCAAGTAAAACATCATCATATAGTTTGTTGGGGGCCTTCGGCTTCCGAAGGTCCTCAAAAACATGATTTGACAATGTTTTCCAAGTGAAATATGTGAACAGATATCTTCAGAATCGGGTCACGAGTATACAAGGATATGGTCAAGACGAAGCTTGAGTAGGACGGAAGGCGATCATGACGAAGGATAAGATGATCACGAAGCTATGCGCAGAAAAAGCTTTGGTATGACAGCAGAAAAGGGGAACCGACTTATATGATGAAAAGCCAAATTAGACCTCGAAGAATCACTATAGAGTTATTGATAAATGTAAAGGGCATTAATGTAATTCTCCACGGGCTGCGTCCTGTGCCTATAAATAGATGAACAGTACTCCCGTATTGTTCAGGCTGACTTGGCATTTGCTTTTCGCATCACGCCTGTACCTTTACCTTTCGTCAATTCGAAGGTACATTTATAATTTGTTATTATGAATTTGATAATGCAAAATAAAAATAAGTTGATAATAGTATCTGTATTATTATTCGTATTTCATATATGTATTCTCCTTTATCATCTGTCGAGCTTACGAAGGTCTCTTCCTTCATAACCTTCGTCCGGAATTCATTATATCCGAAGGGACATAATGTCTTGAAGGACGAAGGAATTTAACATTTAACATTTTTTATGTTGCCTTGTTCTTAATTCAAAGCATTTGAGAACAAGTCTCCAACATTGGCGCCCACCTCCGGTGAACTCACGTCCATTTTTTGAGTTTTGAACATCTTCGGCAAGCATCACCTTCGTCATGGCGCCGAAGAAAGCTTCAGCCACAGGGGCTGCCACTCTGCAGCCACTGGATCCCAATCAGGATGTCCTTTCTCTCAGGGAGGCCCGAAGCCAGAAGAGGAAGGCCACCAGTCCAACGCCTCCGGAGGATGACTTGGATCAAGAAATCCAAAACTTGGAGATGCTCCATCAACAGGTGCAACGGAAGAAGGAAAAGTTGGCTCGTCTAGCTGACCTACAAAGGCAGATATACGAAGCCTCTGAAGAAGTTCGTCATCTTGCTCAAGATGACCAGAACCGAAGGCCTCCGCGCAGAGAGCTTCATCAGGAGGGCTTCTACAACGAGGACGACTGGTATGAAGATTTCCATCATGGAAATTTTGCTTTTGATGATACTTCTCCTCTGTCAACAGAACTGCAGGCTACACCTTGGCCACAGTCTTACAAGCCACCCCAGCTCCCCATGTACGACGGTCATTCAGACCCGAAGCAATTCTTGATGAGCTATGAAGCAACCATATCTTCGTATGGTGGCAACACGGCGGTCATGGCAAAGTCTTTCGTCATGGCTGTTAGGAGTGTTGCACAAACCTGGTACTTCCTCTCTTCGGCCAGGGACAATCACCTCATGGCAAAAGCTCAAGGACATGTTGATCACCAGCTTCCAAGGGTTTCAAACGAAGCCAGTCACTGCTCAAGCTTTATTCCAGTGCACCCAGGACCATGAAGAATACCTTCAGGCGTTTGTCCGAAGGTTCCTGTGTCTGAGGGCACAGGCACCAATAGTGCCCAATGAAATTGTCATTGAGGCCATGATCAAGGGGCTTCGGCCGGGACCTTCAGCTCAGTACTTTGCCAGAAAGCCTCCTCAAACTTTGGAGAAGCTGCTCCAGAAGATGGACGAGTATATTCGAGCTGACAATGATTTTCGCCAAAGAAGGGAGGAAGCATTCAGGTTCTCTGAAATGACCAGGGGCTTCGGAGGAAGATTCCATTCGAGGCACGTCAGGTCAATTCACAACTCTACTCAAAGTGATGACAGAGGGAGTCAACAGCAAAGGCCACAGTACTCCTCGCAAGCTTCGGGGCAACATCAAAGCTCTTTCCGGCCGCCAGCGCCAAGGGGCAGAGGCGCCAGGGCTTCGAGGGAAGGTTTGGGGATCAGCCAAGAAAAATTTACTGCCTATTCTATGGTGAAGACAAGGGCCATACCACCAGGATGTGCCATGTTACCATCCAGAAGCAAAAGGAGATAGCAGAAGCTGCAGCACAACAGAGTCAGCCGAAGAAAGTCATGCATACTGCTTCGTACCATTCACCCTGCAGCTTCTGTTGCTTCGACAAGTCAACCCCAAGCATCTTGGCAACAGCCTCCACTGCCACCACCAACGCAACGAGGTCAGTAGCCAGAAGGGAGTCAGCACAATCACCTTCAGCGGGACTTCAGAGACGAGTCCGAAGCTCGCACAGTCAATAGCACTGTGCCAGAGTTGAAGCATATTTACTGACAAATATCCTACCTCGACAGCAGCTTTTCGCATTTTCGCATTTCAGTCTTACTTTCTTTTTATAAGGAATAATTATGGGAAGTTTAAGTGCTTTTTATCGTTTTTCAATCTCTTGTAGCAGTTTCGCTTTTTACCATAAGAAAAATATATCTTCTCCATAGTCTTAAGTTGCCGAAGCATAAGAATTTATGGTGGCAAGGAGGACCTTCGAATTATCAAAAATTTGTTCTAAGGAATGCAGTGCGATTTCTTCGAAGCAGCAAAAAGTCGTTCCTAAGGGAGCACAGTGTAAGTTTTCTGCTCAAAAGTCGTTCCGAAGGGAATGCAGAGCTTGCAGCGAAAAATAAACGCTGATTCCGTTGAAAGTAAAAGGCGAAGAAGCTCCTAAGGGAGGCTTACAGCGAAAAATAAACGCTGATTCCGCTGAAGTAAAAGGCGAAGAAGCTCCTAAGGGAGGCTTACAGGAAAATAAACGCTGATTCCACTGAAGTAAAAGGCGAAGAAGCTCCTAAGGGAGGCTTACAGCGAAAAATAAACGCTGATTCCGCTGAAGTAAAAGGCGAAGAAGCTCCTAAGGGAGGCTTACAGTGAAAAATAATTGTCGACCTTCGGCAAATATCATTTTGCATAACATCACATCATTACATCATTTGCATAGCATAACATCATACATCATAGTGCATCAACAACGCAAGAAGGGGGGTCTCAATATTGATATTCGAAGATTGTTTTGAAGAAATAGTGACACAGCACAAACAATAGCCATTGAAGAGTTATATCTTCGTCAAACTCTGAAATGGAAAGATCTATTGATTATTGATTTTACGAGGATTGGCTACTGATTTTATGAGAACACGGATATTATTTACGAAGCATGAAAAGAAGGGAAGGTGTTTTTTCGCCGAAGGCTCAAAAACGGTATGTATATAATGTTTCATGCATCGCAAAGAATAGAACTATAAACAGCTAATATATTACACCCTAAGTTACACAATATTACACATGATTCTCAACAAACATTACATTCTAAATGTTTTGCAACAGCATCTAATCTTCCCTTAAGACTACTTCTGCAGCTTCGTTTAGAAGCTGATCAACAACTCTATCCATGATGGCTTCGGCCATTTGTCTAATTTCGTCATCCCCCTTCGTGTGGGGGCCCGTAGATGACTCAGCAGGTTCTGAGGGAAGAGTAGATACGGATTTATTACTATTACAAACCGTGAACAAGTTCGAAATCAAAAAATTACAACAAAGAGTCAAAAACCACTAGTTAATACCTATTTGCCCTTCGGGCTCTGCGCTTTTCTCAGCGGCCTCTGCTACTTTTCTAGCATCATGAATGCCTTTTTCACTTTTTTTGAATAATTTCTTGGGCCATTTCCTGGCCACCATTGTCCCAGATGTTGGTGAAAATTTTCCACCAACCATGCTTGCTTTGGCCGAGGGGTCTTTTATATCTTCGGAGGATAAGGCAGTTTCAGATTGTGCCAAAGATTTCACATGCTCATAGCCTTTCCTCTCCAAAATAGTAGCAATCCCCCTGGCACCCGAAAAGGCACATATGTCTCCGCGGCTATTCAAAATTTCCTCAAAGGCCTCAGCTTCGTGATTGATCCATTCAATCGGGCCTTCGGGGTTACCCCTTGTGAAGTTTTCCTCGCTCGAGAATACGCCAACGCTGGCAAAGCTAGTTTTTATTTTCTTAGCGCATTCTATAGATTTGTCATAGCACCTTTTCTTGGATGCACGAAGCTCTTCAACGTTTCCTTCTAAATGATTTGCCCATTGATCGCTAAGTTCTCGTTTCGTCTCTTCAAGTATGCGTTCTTCTTTAGCTCTGGCTAACTGTTTCCGAAGATCCTCGATTTCATGCTTCTAAGCCTCAGCTTGAGCTTTAGAAGTAGCTTCGTCTTCCTTTATCTTATCCACCAATGTAAGCAGAATTTTATCTTTTTCCAAAGCTTCGTTCCTCAGCTTAATAACCTCTGTTCGTAGGTTGTTGAAAGCAATATTATAGCTCTCGTCTTCAGCATTCCTTTGCGCTCTCAAAGCGTTGCTAAGTATTAAACCCTATATGAAAAGAATCAGTATAAGATAAAGAATAATAAATTTCCAAATATACAATTTTCATACCTTCAGACTATTATATGCGAGGCTATCTGCAAGATCGTCCTTTGTCATAGCGGCAGAGAGGCCAGCTTCAAGCTTCGGGAACCCCATACTTCTAGCTATCTCCCGACAGACGAATAATTCTTTGTTATCTGGGAGACAGTATAAGAAGTCATCTTCGTCTGTGCCATTGAAATACTAAGGCCCCCCTTTGGATACTTCAGTTCTCGGGCATAGTGATTAGCTTCAAAATCTCTTCTTCAGATAATCTTTTTCCGGAGCATGTCGTACAATATATCGAGGGCTTTGGAGGATGCTTCGGAGGCAGCAGTGCCAGTTTCTTCAACCAAAATTGGCTCTTCCATTTTTGTTTCTTCGGCTTCCAAGGATTTTACCTTGGTGGGCTCTGAAGGCCCCAGCTTCAGTTTCAGATTGTTGCTTTGAAGCTTCGGCAACAAAGGCTTCAGTATGCACTTCGGAAGTTTCAACAATTTTCTTCGGAGTTGTGCTTGAAGACTTAATTGTCTCCAAAACATCCAGCACATTAACCATCCTTTTTCTTTTCGAGGTCACTGCTGGACCCTTTTGGCTTTTTGTTGCCTCAATTTTTGCTGAAGGACTTAAAACTTCTGATGTCTTTGTTTCTTTAGTTCTCGGTTCTTCTGTTTTTTCTGTTGCTGGCACTTCGGCCAGCTCTTCGATTTTTGGCAGTGGAGTTGGTACTTTAGCTTCGGTGGCCGAAGAGGTCTCACCGATAAACTCAGGCACGTGGCCGGCTCAATATAATGTGGCCGGTGTGTGAGAACCTTTACCCTTTTCCTCTTCGGTGCCGGCTCGCTAAGAGCGGCTGAAGCAGTTTCCTTCGCAGAAAATGTATTCTTTCTTTTTTGACCCCGTGTTGGATAACCGTAGTCGGGGTAAACAAACCCAATTGCATCAAATACTCGGTTGAGTTTCTTCTTCTTTCGGCCTCCGAAGGCCGCTGATAATGCAGTATCTTCGGCCTTTGAGTATACCCCAAGCAATTCGTCACTTATGGCCTCAATACTTTTCAACCAGTCATCATCTGGCTCAACGAACTTATCTCCGTATTTGAATGTGTATTTTAGCCTGACTAGTTCACCTTCGTCAGTTTCTTTAATGGGTCTCCTCCGGCATTTCCCACTTTTCCACAAGTGGCCATACTCTGAAAGCAATGTGTTCTTGGACCAAATCCCTTGTCCTAATAAAAGAGCAAACAACGTTGAAGGCTCTCTGGCATTCTTCGGCTGCTTCATTCATTTCCACCTTCGGCTTCCGAAGGCCAAAGCGTTGCCAAATAGGGCGCATAATGATACCTTTAATATCTTCCCGTGATTTCAAGTCATTTTTCATATAAAACCATTCCGTCATCCAGTCGCCGGGCACCTCTTTCGAAAGGTTGGCACGGGGCAGCTTGACCCAGACCGGGCGCCGAAGCTGTAGCAGCCAAAATTGTTGTGATACTGCTCTTTACCCCAGGGTTTTGTCTCATACAATAGCTCATGTATGTTGCAGAAGCTTTTTGCATTAGGTTCCAAACCTTGGCTCCTCACGGCCCACACAAAGATGTTCATCTTATGATTGCTTCGGAGGTAAGTTGGTGAAGGTAGATTTCAAATATCTTCAGTATTTCCACGACAAAACTGTTCAAGGGAAATCGCAGTCCAGCCTTTAAGAAGCTTCGGAATATCACGACTTCATTTTCCTCGGGAGTCGGACAAGTCTTCTCTCCTTCGTCAGCCCTCACAACAGACAAGTCCCAAAAATATCTGCCCCTCATATTGACAAGATGATTTTCTTTAATACTGGATTTACCAAAAACCGCATGGCTTGGTCGCCAAGGTCGATCTTCGGAATCTTCACCACCACTATCCACATCATAACTGTCACTGTCACCAGTATCTTCAGATAAACCCTCCAAAATCTCCCTAGTAATCTTCTCTGTATTAGTCTTTGATATTGATTCAAGAAAGCCCAGATGCATCTCCTCAGAAAGGCTTAGCTTTGAATCACCAACAGCTTTCTTATCTTCAGACATCTTTGCAAACGCTGAGAAAGTGCTCTCGAAACCGAAGCTTAAAAATTTAAAAAGCCAAGCAGGTGTTGTTGCGCGCAGGCTAAAAGTTGGGTGAGTAAAAGCAGATGGCAAGGGAGCGTGCCAAATAAAACTGGTGGTGAGCTCTTATTTATACACCTAGTGCGTTGAAAACTGGAGGGTCCCGCTTGTCAAAGACTGTTGCTATTCTAGCAAAGGGAAGGTGTTTTTTTGGACCTTCAGCTTAAAGCCTTCGTCCATGTCGCAATATGAATTTATCATTCCAGGCAAATTAATATTGCGAGGGGCTACTGTTGGGGGCCTTCGGCTTCCGAAGGTCCTCAAAAACATGATTTGACAATGTTTTCCAAGTGAAATATGTGAACAGGTATCTTCGGAATCGGGTCACGAGTATGCAAGAATATGGTCAAGACGAAGCTTGAGTAGGACGGAAGGCGATCATGACGAAGGATAAGATGATCACGAAGCTATGCGCAGAAAAAAGCTTCGATATGACAGCAGAAAAGGGGAACCGACTTATATGATGAAAAGCCAAATTAGACCTCGAAGAATCACTATAGAGTTATTGATAAATGTAAAGGGCATTAATGTAATTCTACACGGGCTGCGTCCTGTGCCTATAAATAGATGAACAGTACTCCCGTACTATTCAGGTTGACTTGGCATTTGCTTTTCGCATCACGCCTGTACCTTTACCTTTCGTCAATTCGAAGGTACATTTATAATTTGTTATTAGAATTTGATAATGCAAAATAAAAATAAGTTGATAATAGTATCTGTATTATTATTCGTATTTCGTATATGTATTCTCCTTTATCATCTGTCGAGCTTACGAAGGTCTCTTTCCTTCATAACCTTCGTCCGGAATTCATTATATCCGAAGGGACATAATGTCTTGAAGGACGAAGGAATTTAACATTTAACATTTTTTTATGTTGCCTTGTTTTTAATTCGAAGCATTTGAGAACAAGTCTCTAACATAGTTCAATTATGAAAGAATTTAATAATTCTGAATATTAGAGTGTAGGTGACAGAAGTAACAGGTCAAAACGGTAGCAACCACCGCTACATTCACTTACCTTCATCGAAGAAGAAAATGTACTGGGCATGATCTGGAGTGTAGCCACCTGCTAGCGCGCATAAAACTTAGTATAAAATCTTTCACAAATATTTGCCAACAATGAACAATTCGCTCCTACACTGGAAACCAAGACCTGGTGGAAAGACTCTCACCTTGAACCACATGCCATACAGCAGCAGCGCTGTTTGTTAATTTTGTATCTTTAAAATTATAACAGTGGTGATATCAAACAAATACTCTAGGAGTATCTACACAAAATACTCTACAACTTCTGTATTCAATGGATAATTAAATTCAGCCATCTATAAGTTCTAAAACATCTGACAAGATAACTGATTGAATCTGTTTCAGACAGCAGCATAGTTAACTTCAAAATTCGTTATCTCCCAAACTACCCAACCAAAATTATGGAAGTCTGCTGACATAAGATCTTTTATCCGTCTACAAAAGTCGCCATAGTTGGAAGAGCCAATTCGGCTATTTACTAGATGAAACCTACCAGTGAACAGACCCGCTCATTTTTGTCAGGCAAACAGGACAGGTACAGTAAAAACAAAACATAACTGGAGTTTCAAAATTCATATGAATGCACTCTTTAACAATATGGAAAAATTATGAAATTATATAAAACTTCTTTTACCAACCTAAAGTTTAATTCTGTGATAAAATTGCCTAAATTTTAAGAGAACAGATTCTGCACAGAATTGTGAGACTGAAAAACTGCTATAATCAAACTGCAATAACTTTATGATCTGATGTCCGATTGGGGTGTTCTTCACGGCCACTGAAAGATCTATAAATTATCTACGACTCATGGATAGACTTTTTTATTTTTTTTTGAGGCTACTAAGAGCACGGAAAACTGGTAGGAACAGAAATAGTCCGAATCTGCCATTCTGCAGAAACTAATTTCGAGATCAAAAAACTAACCCCCCATCTAATCCAAACCTCTAATCCTTCAATCCCCATGATTCACAACCTCCAAAAAACACATAATTACAGGGAGGAACATGGATCTTATCCTTACCTAGGGTTTCCCCAAGAAAAACTACAAGAAGAGATGGCGTAGAACATCTCCTTGATCCTCTCTTCCTCTTCAATTCAACATGCTCCTCCTCTTCTCGATCCTTGCTGCGTGGGGGGAGATCTAGAGGAAGGAGGAAGTCGTGGAGTGGGTAGAGGGCGGCTGCAAATGGGGAGGAGAGGAAGAGGGAGGGGGGCGGCTGCCACAATTGGAGAGAGGGAGAGGGGGGGTCGGCTAGGGTTGGGGAGGAGATGGGGGGCTCCCATCCATCGTATCGAGATCAATGGCCCGAACTCGCTCTCCCATCTGAGCTCCCGACAGCAGCGGAAAAAATGCCAAAAGATCTACTGTTTCCCTGAGGAAATGCCTCCTGAAACTCCAAACCCCAATTGCCACAGAACATGAAAGAAAAGAGAAATAGAAATTTAACTTCTTTTCAGAAAATTGGGGTATCACATTGCTCCTTCGATAAGTTTTTCCCCGAAGCATGTTGCACTATGAATTCCAATTCCTCGGTAGTGCTCTGGGGGGCAGGAGATTCAGATTCTTCAGCAGCACCTTCTTTTTCTAACATTAATGGTGCTTCGGCAGCCTCCGAAGGTCTTGTTTCGGTACCTTCTTCGGCAAGCCTCCGAAGATCTTGCTTCGGCGGGGACTGACGGTCCAGCTTCACAGTAGCGTGCGCCATGCTAGCTTCGCTAGATTTCTTTCGGGCTTTGCCCCCTGCATCAGGTGCTAAGGCAGGAGTCGACACCTTTACAGATTCTATAACAGCATCTAATACGCTGGCCATCCTCCTCCTTTCGGGTTTATTGCAGCAATCTTTGATACCTTCGGTAGCTCCATCTCTTGCAACGGGTTCAAAGCCTTCGGTTGCTCTGTCGATTTCCTTAGTCCTAGCTCCTTGGTCGGATTCTGGTCTAGTTTTGACGGGTGTAGAGCGACTGGGCTCACGAGCGGAAGTAGACCCCTCAATAGGCTTCGGCACTTCGGTCGTTTCAGCGCGCTTGGGCGATGTGTTAAAACCATAACGTTTTTTGGCTTCGGCGTATTAGAGATTACCGAAGCAGCAACTTTTCTTTTCCTTCCTTGCTTTCATGAAGGATAATAGTAATCTGGGTATACGAACTCGATGGCATCAAAAACCCTATTCCGCCTCTTTTTGCCTCGACCCCCGAAGGCCGCTGTCATAGCATCATCTTCGGCCCTTGAATAAGCGCCAAGCAATTCATCACTGGTTGCTTCAATGGAATCTAGCCAGTCGTTGTTTGGCTCATCAAATTGGTTCCTATATCTGACGTATATTTCAAGTAAATTAAGCCACCTTGGCTAGACCCAGCAGCAGCCTCCTTCGGCATCTCCCACCCACTTTGAGTGGCCACACTTTGTAAGCAATGTGTTCTTGAACTAAGTCCCTGGAACCTATGTAAGTGCATACTGTATTAAAAGCAGCTTGGCACGCTTGTATGTCATTCCCAAGGGAAAGGGATGGCTTCCTAATGCTGAAGTGAGACCATATAGGACGTTGGATAATCCCCTTGATGTCTTCTCTTTCAACCAGGTCATTTTTCACATAGAACCACTCCTGCATCTAGGCCTCCGGCCATCTCTTACGAAATGTTGGAACTGGGTTGCTCACCTCAGAGAGGGTTACGAAGCCGTAGCAACCGAAGTTGTTGTGATATTGCTCTTTTTTGGTGGCCTTTGTCTCATAAGACAATTCATGCATGTTGCAGAAGCATTTTGCATTTGGTTCTAACCCTTGGCTCCCCATAGCCCAAATAAAGATTCCCATCTTGATGATAGCTTCAGGAGTAAGCTGATGAAGGTAAATTTTGAAAGTTTTCAGGACTTCGACAGCATCTTATCCAGAGGGAACTGAAGCCCTGCTTTCATGAAGCTTCTATAAACGACCACCTTATCAGCTTCGGGCAGAGGGAATTATTCTCCCCTTCAGCCCTCACAATAGAAATGTCACGGAAGTACCTTCCCCTCATTGCATCAATTGTCCTTGCTTGATGGTTGATTCCCGAAGATAACATGGTTTGGTCTCTAGGGCCGATCTTTGGCACCCTCATTCTCACTTTCTACATCAAAGTCTTCACTATCACTGAATCCTCAGATATCCCAGCTAGTGTCTCATGTGAAATATTTTCTGCATTTCTTTCCATAGCTTCGTAAAAATCGGACAACGACGGGGTCGATAGTCTTCTTCTCGCCAGCCATCAAATCAAAGCTCATTGAAATGTCGAAGCTTAAATCCGATCAAAACTCGACAAAGCAAGAAAGTTTAAAATGTCGAGCACAGTGTAAGCAACTAAAATGGCACAAGAAACACTTTCAATACGAGCACCTATTTATATGCCTAGCGCCCCACGATTTGGTGGGTCCGGCATGTCAGTGTCGTTCGCTATTCTAGCGAAGGGAAGGTGCTTTCTTGGACCTTTGGCTAAAGGCCTTCGTTCACGTCACAGTCTAAATTTGTTACAACAAAAACAAATTAATACTGCGAGGGGCTACTGTTGGGGGCCTTCCTCTTCCGAAGGTCCTAAAAAAACGTGACTAACCATATGTTTTTAGCTTGATTATCAATAGTTACAAGAAGCTTCGGCGGTATGGAGGACTTCTCTTATGATAGAACGAAGGGAAATAAAGAATGGACGAAGAAGCTGGAAGCCAAAGGACTTCGGCTAAACATGTTGATGAAGCTCAAGTATGATGATGACTGAAAGAGGATAAAGACCATACAATCCTTAATAATTCATGTTAAGATTATAGATAGTTGCCAGGGACATAAATGCACTTTTATCCGGGCTGTGTCCCGTGTCTATAAATAGATAAACAGTACACCGTACTGTTCACGCTGGATTGTAACCATTCTCGTGTCATTCTCGCACCCTCACCTTTCGCCAAGCCAAAGGTACCAATGTAACATGAATATTATTGATGTTTATTCATGTTATGGAATACAAAAATAAATTGATTATTGACACATAATTGTTATTATCTGTATTCCTTTGTATTGCTTTACTTTCTTATTTATATTTATATGCTGAAATAATGGAGGTAGTCCTTCGTGACCTTCGTCTGAAGATCATTATATCTGAGAGGAAATAATGCTTCGAAGGACGAAGGTCTTTAACCATTAACAATTGTGTTGCCTTGTTCTTGATTTATAGCATTTGAGAACAAGTGACCAACAATTGTGGATGCTATTCTTGCTTCACTTGGGTATTCTTTTTGCAAGAAAATCTCAAACCCAAGAGACCTTAAAGAGAATCTTGAGACGGGCTCAAAATGAGTTCGGATTAAGAATCAAGAAGACTAGAAGCGACAATGGAACAGAGTTCAAGAACTCTCAAATTGAAGGATTTCTTAAGGAAGAGGGAATCAAGCATGAGTTCTCTTCTCCCTACACACCTCAACAAAATGGTGTAGTGGAGAAGAAGAATAGAACTCTACTGGATATGGCAAGGACCATGCTTGATGAGTACAAGACACGGACCGGTTTTGGGCGTAGGCGATTAATACCGCTTGCTACTCCATCAACCGTCTATATCTACATCGAATCCTCAAGAAAACATCGTATGAACTCCTTACTGGTAAAAATCCAAATGTTTCTTATTTCAGAGTTTTTGGGAGCAAATGCTTTATTATTAAGAGAGGTAGAAATTCTAAATTTGCTCCTAAATTAGTAGAAGGCTTTTTACTTTGTTATGACTCAAACACAAGGGCATATAGAGTCTTCAACAAGTCCACTAGATTAGTTGAAGTTTCTTGTGACATTTGTTTGATGAGACTAATGGCTCTCAAGTAGAGCAAGTTGATCTTGATGAATTAGATGATGAAGAGGCTCTCTACGTCGCACTAAAGAACATGTCCATTGGGGATGTGTGTCCAAAGGAATCCGAAGAGCCTTCACAAACACAAGATCAACCCATCTTCCACTCAAGCATCTCCACCAACTCAAAATGAGGATCATGCTCAAGTGGATGAAGATCAAGACGATGAGCCACCTCAAGAGGAGGACATTGATCAAGGGGGAGATGAAGATGATCATCACAAGGAAGATGATCAATAGATCAGAGATCAAAGACCGCCACACCCAAGAGTCCACCAAGCAATTCAAAGATATCACCCTGTCAACTCAATTCTTGGTGACATTCACAAGGGGGTAACCACTAGATCTCGAGTTGCTCATTTCTATGAACATTATTGTTTGTGTCCTCTATTGAGCCTTACAGGATAGAGGATGCACTAAGAGATCTGGATTGGGTGGTGACAATGTAAGAGGAGCTCAACAACTTCACGAGGAATGAGGTATGGCATTTAGTTACACGTCCTAACCAAAATGTTGTAGGTACCAAATGGGTATTCCGCAACAAACAAGATGATCATGGTGTGGTGATAAGGAACAAAGCATGACTTGTTGCAAAAGGTTATTCACAAGTCGAAGGTTTGGATTTTGATGAAACCTATGCACCCGTAGCTAGGCTTGAGTCAATTCGTATTACTTGTCTATGCTACTTACCATGGCTTCAAGCTTTATCAAATAGACGTGAAAAGTGTCTTCCTCAATGACCCTATCAAGGAAGAAGTATATGTTGAGCAACCTCCCGGCTTTGAAGATAGTGAGTATCCTAACCATGTGTATAAGCTCTCAAAGGCGCTTTATGGTATGAATGCCTGCGAGACTTTCTTATCACTAATGGCTTCAAAGATGGAAAAGCTGATTCTACTCTCTTCACTAAAACAATTGCTAAAGACTTGTTTATATGCCAAATCTATGTTGATGATATTATATTTGGGTCTACTAACAAGTCAACTTGTGAAGAATTTAGTAGGATCATGATACAGAAATTCGAGATGTCGATGATGGAGAGTTGAAGTATTTCCTTGGATTTCAAATCAAGCAACTCCAAGAGGGCACCTTCATTAGCCAAACTAAGTACATTCAGGACATACTTGATGTTTGGAATGAAGAATGCCAAACCCATCAAGACACCCATGGGAACCAATGGGCATCTCGACCTCGACACGGGAGGTAAATCCGTAGATCAAAAGGTATACCGGTCGATGATAGGTTGTTTACTCTATTTATGTGCTTCACGATCGGATATTATGCTTTCTGTATGCATGTGTGCAAGGTTCCAGGCAAATCCTAAGGAAGTTCACCTTAGGGCCGTGAAAAGAATCATGCGATATTTTGTTTACACTCCTAAGATTGGGCTTTGGTACCCTAAGGGATCTACCTTTGATTAATTGGGTATTCCGATGCTGATTATGTTTGATGTAAAATTGACAG